>CALNHX010000207.1:0-431590 GCA_940337035.1 Agriotes lineatus
GGTAATATTTTTCTTCAGAAAAGGTCAATTTTATTTCACCACTCCGTTTAGAAGATCAATGGATCGTAACATTCCTACGAGGATGCAAATTTAGTCTGGAAAAAACCAAACAAAAAATGGATTTGTACTATACCATGAGAACCGTCTTTCCCGAATGTTTCAATAGTAGGGACCCATTCCTACCAGATATTCAAGAATGCCTTAAATCTGGGTAAGTATTAATAAAATATAACGGTAAGAATAATCTAGTCGAAAACATAGTTGGCTTGTAGTGCTCCCAGATACAGTGGATTCTGTAGGACCTGTAATTGCAGTTGCGCGAGCTGCAAAAATTGATCCTCGAAAAGTAACGACTATTACGCTACTTAAAGTAACAACAATGTTTATGGACGTTCTCGCAATCGAAAATGACAATTTCAGTGTGGCTGGAGAGTGCATACTAATGGATATGAACGGAACAACATATGACCACGTTATTCAAATAACTCCTAGTATTCTAAAGAAAGGAACAGTGTGTCTTGAAAAAGCTTATCCAACAAGACCAAAAGGAATTCATATTATAAATGCACCCCCAATTTTTGAATCAGCTTACAACTTACTAAAGAAAATCTTGCCCAATAAAATTGCAGATCGGGTAAATGTTAACTTTACTCATTAAACTATAGGTCAGATTCAAAGATACCGTATTTTCCGTATCAAAAATAATTTTCTTGCTCATAGTAGTATCTTAAAATATTATGATCACAAGAAGTCTTTAAATTTGTATAGTACACATAGTTCACATTAATTTTGATTAGGTACAACTTTTTACTGATACGATGTAATAAGGTAATGTAATAAGTATTCAATTAAAAAATTTTAATTATAAATTGAAGTAGGTTCTCCAACTTTAATTGAATGCCAAAATTATTGTTATTTTCTGCTCTCAAAATGGTAATAATATAAATGAATTTTCTTATGATCGTGGTAGTCTTTACTCATTACGTATTAGACACTTTTGAATTCCATATGTTAAGCTAGTAAAAATGCATTTTTATCTTAAACGAATAATCTTATGAAAGTGCAAATTAAGATATTTGCTTATTTTCTTTATAGTAATAGAAACAGGTTAAAGTAAAAATTTAAGTAACTATTTAATATACTACTTTATAATACACATCAAACATTGCAGATGCACGTATACAATGAATATAATCTCGACACACTATACAAATCCATTCCGCTATCCTTGCTACCAAGAGAATACGGTGGAAAAGGAGATTCCGTTGAAGATCTAGCCGGTAAGTTTACAGAAATGTGTAAGGCGTTTTAGTTTTTCTCTGAATCCTTGCAGTTCAGTGGAAACGAAAAATGGAAAGTTATCGAGATTGGTTTTTAAAAGACGCCCAGTATTATTCTGATGAGTCCAAACGTTCTAGTAAACCAAGAACGTCTGCAGATGTGTTTGGAATGGAGGGATCCTTCAGAAAATTGAATGTTGATTAAAGATGAATTAATTTATGTTTTAGAGTTTTTGCTAATGGAAGTTTAAATAAATTGTTCTTGTAATTATTTCAAATTCAGAGCTTTAAGAATGTTTGAAAGTCAAAGAATAAATTAGATATAACATAAGACATTTAAAATACAGTGCATTAGATTGCGGAGTTTCCTAGAAAAATAAATTAAAAGCAACAATTCCCTGTGTTGCTTGAGACAAAGTATTTGTTAAAATCATGAAAAATAATATAGAATGTAATTCGGTAAAGATTTGTCTACCTGTATTATTTTATACATTATAGTAATAATGGAAGTATAGGCTTGAAATACTGTCATTTTAAATATAGCCGCCTCAGAAAAGTGGAGTAAATCTCATTCGCAACCAATTTATTATTATAATAATAAAGTTGCTATGGCAATCTATCCACAAAATTGACGCACTGACAATATTAAAACGTTCAAACGGCTAAAACTTTCTTTCATGGTGATGCACTGGTTTATTGTAGGACGTTAATAATGTAGCAAAAGATCCCAATAAAGGTGAAAACATAGCGGGTGTGTAAATTAGAACGTTACGCTACGCCTAGCAAGTATCTAACGTATAAGACACACAATACAAAGCTGGGATTCTAACAAAATTACAGCACTTGTAAACTGCAAGATATTCAGGACGTGACATCAGGTAACTGTATAACCCAAGCTGGACACCAAAAAACGGTAGTACAAAAACTGGGTCATTTCTGGTTGACGGCCCGCAAACAAAAGGCGTGTAGCGAAGTGACATAACACTTTTACGAGAAAATATACTATGCAAAAAAAGAAGCAATAAAATAAAATTCCTATGCCTTGGCTTAGAAAACGAAGCACAATGGTTGATTGTGCTTTCAATGAGACGCAAGATCCGCCTGGTAGCTGAAAGGCTATAAACAAATCTGCACTGATTCAACTGGAGACTATATGTTAAGTGAATTTTTCGTACTTCAGCAATCAGGTACAAAAATCCGAATACAGCAAGGCATAAATGTAGTAGCGCCGATTTGGGCTTTTACCGCACGAAGTAGGTTTGCAAATCCCGCCACCATAACAACAGAAGAGGCTGCATTCGCAAAAGCTATCATATCGTGGCCGCAACTACGTCGAATTCAGAGAGCGATTCTTTTGTTTCAAAACTCCTGGTGCCAAATAGTAGGTTGTCTGGTCGTTTAAAAGGAGATAAGCGTCAATAATCAACCATAAACAAGCACACGTGCAGAACGACGGGGATCATCATTTTATTGGCGACGAAACTTCCAGAACATAGTCGAACGATTATTGCTGATTCCTCGAATCAACGTTGTCGATCAAGTTCTTCAAGGCAATTTGGACTTGGCACTTATAAGATATAATACTTCTCGCAGTCCTGATTGTGGTCCACCGCACTCCAGGGCAGCTTCCATTTTGTGCTGTACCGCAGTCTTTGGTTTGTGCAGTGATTTCCGCTCCTTTTCCCGTCGCAAATAATTATCGAAGTGAACCACACCCGTCCCAGCGAGATTAGTCGGAAAAACTTTGTTATAGAACATCGTAACTTAGTTGTGCCAAACGATTCTTACGCCTTTTTGATTTGTCGTTTTACAACCATCACAGTAAGGTGGTAACCCGTTTTATGTCGTGATTATAAATTTCTCGTTGTAACAAAGTGTTATGTTGTGATTAGAATTTCGCCTGTAACATATATAACAACCAGACGTGGGAGCACCAACTTTCATTCACTATTTAGCATTCAAAATTTTACGACTGTCGGCAGTCTCGTGTCTTCTGGCTTGGACCCATGCAACTCGTTTGTTGAATTTGCATTTTCAATACATCAGGCCGAGTAACTGGCAAAGCTTAAAGTCGTTGTAATCGAGCACTCTGTCTATATTTGTAATACTTTCTACTTGCATGTACAGTTGTTCATAAAATGTTGTGCAGCATGTATGCTTTGTGAATATAAATTAATTACACAAAGTTCAAAAAGGTGTTGTATATACAAATATTTCGAAAGTATACATTTGGGTGTACCTAGTTAATGATACACTGTGAGCCTTTTTTGAGTAATAACACAACCACCAATAAACTTACAACTGTCGCTGTACAACACATTTTTGAACACAACTGTACATGTGTGTGCTCGTTAAGTAATTTTTTTGATTTTTTTTCTATACGTGTGTTATTTGGTAATAACCAGAGCATTACCATCGACACCCGTAATATTATCAATAAGTAATGCTTCGGCTAGCTCGAAGCGTGGTGTAGTACGACCCAACTGCAGCACTATTGGAGGTAAACGCTACTGGTTCCAAAATAGCGGGCACAATTTAACTAACAACTTAAACAAAAATAATTTACTGCAGGGAAAGAGAAAGAACCTTCCTTCTCAACCTTAATATTAAAACACATAAAAAGATATCGATAGCTTCCAGAAAAAGAATAAACCATATAAAGTTCAAGTAGTAGTGCTAACAAAACGTGAATAAAAAATCACAAAAATACTTTGATAAATTTAAAAGACATTCGCGTTTCAACCTTAACTACTATTATGTAAAGCCGTGGGTCCCATGTTACTACGATGTGTAGCATGTAAAAGATCCCTTGCTAAGGTTGGAACTCCTTAGTCTCGGCAAAATTCTAAGTAGGACAAAGGTACCTGGTACTCTGCATGCCTAGACCTTGTTCATGGGGTTGGCAAAAAGGGCCTATGAAGGCCTACTTGCTAGACGTAAGTCTCCCCAAAAATAATACATACATACATACATACTATGATGGAATTAAAAATCGGGATAACTACTGAAGTGCATTTCTTAGTTTTTGTTATAGTTCGCAATAGGTTCCATTGTCATATAACTAGATTTCCCTGGTGAGAAAATTTATTCAGTAATAATGTATTAAAGGCAAATTATTTTTTTGTAAAAATGTTTTACGAAAGTTTTTTGTTTTGGCAATGTCACAATACAAACTAACTTGATCAAATTCCGAAGGCGAGGGAATTTGTCAAAGTTAGTTTGTAGAGGACCATTGCTAAAAAACAACAAATCTTGAGTAAGACATTTTCCGAGCAAAATCATGAAGCCGAAATGCATTTTGTGGACTATTTCCCAAATATCGGTTCATTTGGTATCGGAATTCAATGAATGTGACATTTCACAATAACAATTTAAATGACGTTTCTGAAATACCACCTTGATTAAAACAACATATTTGGTGGTTGCCACGGATACAAGTGGTAAAATACTGATATTATCCCAAGGAAAAATTTTGATTTTTTGCCACTATAAAAACACGTGATTGGTTGAATTTTTGAAAATTATGGCATATGATTGGATAATAAAGGATGAGGAATATAGTCATTATTATAACAAATGTCAAATATTACACTCAAAATGCCACGTGGAAACTACAATTACATCCCAACTAAGCGATTAAACTATTACTGCTTCGATGGTACATATTAAATGCAATTAATTATTACTACCAATAAATAGTTTACATCTAAATAATTATTATCGAATACTTATAAAAGATGAGGTGCCATAGTAAGCACTTGAAGGATTTGACTAGGTAAGAGCGATCGGAATTGATTTCGCGAAGAAATCGCATAGTATTAAAAAAGCACCTGTACGCCTGTACGCCTTTTTCTGCGTTCGAAGAGTCCCTCAAAGATAAGGTGCAGAAAATTGGGTTTACTAAAAATCGATTAAAAATAAATCCAACAAAGCGTCATACCGTGCTAAAACAGAGCAGTTCCATACCTAAGACTGCGGCTGGCCCATAGATAGTTCTACTTCCAAATACCTTGAAATTTTTATTTAATCAGACAGGTGAAACATTCACCAAACTATAAAAACAAAATTTGCAGCAGATTACCCAACATTTTTTTAATGTACATCCTTCTACTAAACATCACCAACAGTAATCCCAAAAACATTGAATGTAAAGATTACAAAAACAGGAACCTCAAATATTTCTTTTCTAAAGTTGTATACTTAAAACTAAAAAAAAAAGTTACTTTTCAATTCAGACATTCCCAAAGACGATATACACTATGTGATATTAAAGTGGTTAAATGCATTTTTACTTCCCTCGTCTGAAAGACGAAGAAACTATTGTAATCACGAAAAATCGAGATTTCTTCAGATCTTCACGTTTCAGGGTTTTTAAACGACGAAAAACAGGTTTTCTCAACTCTGTATGTCTGTCTGCCTGTTGGCACTTGTTACAGTGTTGAAATCATTTAGATGCAGTCAAGAATTATTACGTATAATTTTTCGTTTAAATACATACAGGTGCTGTTTAGAGGTTTCGAGTGACGTGCAGTTTCTAGGTGTGTATTTGGTTGCATACTTATTTCTCGTTTTTGAAAATCCTTGAACATTTAGGAGATTGCAGTAAAATTTTCAAAATAGATTGTGAGTACGATTTCCGGCGGCCGTCTGACGAAACCGATTTCGGTGAGTGATCAGCCTTAGGAAATGTTGTGTGAAATTGCTAGAATGAAGCCAGTTGTACTGGGATAATAATATATTTCTGCAAGATACTCACCTGAGGCCACCCACCAGCTCTGGTATGTTTTTTGTAGTTCCGTATGAACAGCGAATTCGAATATCATGTAATTTTAGGTCTCTTCGTATTCCTCCTCGTATTCCTTTTGCGTCTTATTCGTACGAAATTCTGCATGTGCTCCCCCTGTGGCATTGATGTGGCTTGCCAAAGTACCTGGAGGACCAACCTCTACGCAGTTTTGTGCACCCTCAACTCATGTGGTAGCCTTCGAATACACGACTTTTCCCCAGTGTGACAGCACTTCGAAACTTCAACCACAAGGTTTCTGCCCAGTGGAATAGTTAGAGAAAAGCCTGTCGCTCATGAGGTTGCACATTCGTAGACAGCATCTCCGTGTATAGCTGCTCTGTATAGCCGCTGTGTCGACGCCGCTATGCCCCTGTCATACATCACCAGGTATCTGCTACCGTTCGTGCTGGTCTTATGAAAGCTTTTGCGTTGTGCCTACCTTTTACGATGGTGATATTCCTAATCGATTGAGCCGAGAAATTAAGAAATGCTGTGTAACCACGATGTTCATTGTTCAGCTCCTGAAATCATGTATGCGGAATAGGTTATTTTCAATTTATGTATTTAATATTTCTTCGATTGGCTAACCTGCCTGTTAGCAGTTTGGTCGCGTTCAAGCGTTACTCAACATTTTATAAATTCAATTCTTTTGCGAGGCTTTACCGGGAGCTTAAATATTATATAAAGTGTAAAAACTCCCTATGCGAAATGGTACCATGGGAATAGATCGCGGCTAGATAAATTAATTGATCGTTGAAGCAATTTGATGAGAACTCCCGTTTATCGTTATCGCAGTTCTTGATTTTCAAGTCACTACCTTACAGTTGAGATACGTGTACTAGAACGAATAGCGAGTTAAAATGGTAGAGTTTTGTTTTTCACTTCAAATTTATTAACATTAAAACCTTGTACATTATATAAGTAAAACGAAAATTAAATCTACTATTCCAATTAGAAACAAATATTTTATCACAGATTTGTGTTTCCTTTTTCAAGTATGGTGCAGTTTATATGTGTACATACTGTAAATATATAATTAAGTTATTTCAAGTTATGGTATTTTCTGTCTATTATTATTTTTATGAAACAGGTAAGTGGTTTAGGAACTTACACGGACACCTGTAGGTTTTCTGGTTTGGACCATCTCGAACCAGTGGCGCTTCAGGACAACTCCTCCCATTCCTGGTCAGGAACTAGCTGGCGAAAATTTGCTACACTACGAGACAACTTCTGAACCGCTGTGTTGTGAATTATATATTATTTTCTTTTTCTTTTGTCTACAGAAAAATTCCCCGTGTAGCAAATAACACAGTATAGCTCAAAAACAATTTTTTGGAGAAAGACGATATTTTTCATACACACTACACATCTACCTGACATGAAACTGAGACAATTGCAGGCAAATATATACAGGGTAAACAAAATTTTGTTTATTTTTGCTTAAATGAGGAGTAGATAAAAGTAATAATTTGCATATATTTTTAAGCATTATCCAAAAATGGGACTCCACAGATACATAATAAGTGCGTTATGTTGACCTTTTTAGACCAGAAGCCGCATAAATTCGCAAATACACGGGAAACACATTTTGCGCGTAGCTGTACATTATAGTCAGGAATCAGAAACCATAAATGCGATCCTATGATGTTCACTCGAAGATATAGTTTAAAAACAATTACACTATTTACAATTTAATTGCGGATCTAAATGTGGAGAGTTCCATTTACAGTGCGATTGCAAAGAACCAGAAAAAATGCCTACATCCATTTACAAGCTTAGTTTTAAATATTACTCAATGATTCTTTAATTAGTAGAAAGATTATTCTTTCTGGATTTAGATGTCAAATTAATCACAAAGTTATTTTTACAAATGATACAGAAATTGTTTAAACTAAACGTACGGGGAATGTGCGGTATAAATTTCAACATATAGGTATTTTGAAAACTATTGTACATAAATGTACGAAATGTATAAAAAAGAATGAAGAAATTTTTAGTGAAAGAATTGTCTGCATTGGTTTATTGTTGTAAAAATATCATTTATTTTCCGCTTGGTGATTTGATTAAAACGTTGACGCACCTCACTTCGGCACGAAATTTAAATCCATGCCTGGCGCGGAAAGGTTACGCCAACTGCAATGCAATGATGTACTAAGTACTCGGTGGGCTCACAAGATATTGCTCAATGTTTAGATCGCATTCGCAGACACTGCGCATTAAAGCCCGTCGGTAATGCTTTTTTATTTAAAAATTGATGTAATTCGCATTCAAGTGTTTTCTTTGATTGTTTCCGAATTATTTCGAACGTGAAGACTTTTTACAGCTAGTTGATTTTTAAAATTATTTAGTGTCACACGTTCACTTGCGAGGGTTCTGAGTAAAGCCCTTTACATATTTTTTATGTTAATGCCAAGTACTATTCTTAGTACCTTAGTTTTTTACATTTTTAGATGCTTTCTCTATTGCTGCAGCACCAGAAATTATTTTTCGACTGCAGAGTACAGTTTAAATTATCGTAAATAGTGGTTGTCATAATAGCTATTTATGTATCAAGTACGCAAAATATAGTTTTATGACACGACACACGAATCATAATTAAAGAGGAGGCTACGAAGGAGCCGAGTCTTTAATGAGAGGAGTTTCCTAAAGCTATGTTGCATACAAGATTTTTTGGCAGTAGGTCTTTAAACTACCAAATTGATTTAAAAATTTGTTCTTAAATACGGGAATGTCAAAAATTATCTTGGCTAAAGGTGTCTGTCTGTGTTAAAACTGACGCAGAACCTAACCTGCAAACCTCGAATTTGACATAGTTTTCTTAATAAAAAGAATCCTCTAAAGTGTTGTCATAGAAACTTTAGAGTGCAGGTCCCTAAAGATCCATTTTGCGGGGTGTATTGAGTTCGCAAAATAGTCATTTAAGAAAACGAATGCAATTTTTTTAATTAATGTATAACTTACTTTTCTTCTCGTAGTATTGTCACGTTTCTTGTGTAACCATAGCTTTTTACAGATCATAGAATAGACATACACAACGCAGGGATATTAATTTAAATATATTCCTTGTACATTTATTAACAGAGTGAGTTCAGTTGTTGCAAAATCATAGTTCATAAAAGCAAACTTTCGGAAAATGTTGCTCAATATAACATGTGAGCAAACGAAAATGATATCACGCTTGGCTTTGAAAATTGAAACGTATGTCGATTGTTAATTCACATTATGTTGATGTTCTACACTTAAATACACCTACCTAACCTAAACCATTGCATAACTGTTACCTGCTGTCATGTCAAAATTATATTTGAAAATTAAGATAAAAGCAACACTAAAACAATGTTACAACTGCCACATAAATCATTATTACGTATTAAGTTATATGAACTGCATGTGTAACTTAAAATACGACAATTAAACAACTTGACACTTCTACTACTAGAGTAACTGTCATATTTAAATTTAAACATCCGAAGTAATAAAACACATGACTTAATTTTTTCAAAGCCAAGCTTGATTTCGTTTTCACTTGCTCACATGTTATTTAAATTTTCAGGAAATAATACAGAACAAAAAATAATTCATAAAGGTTATCTAAAAGTCTTGAAATTTCAGTGATGTAATTAAAAATTTTTTTATTGGAAAACTATTTCCAAAAAACACTAAACATTGAATTACACTGCACAAATTTAAATTTTAAAACTAACTAAAAAAATTTAAATTATCAGTTATCAATAACGATGGTATCATATAATTGAAATCTTAATTTGTACTATACGTATAAGGCAACTATTAAGTAATTAAGACAATTATTGAGTCTTTATTGAGAGCACAGTGCAAAACACGACTGACAGAATAACCAAGTAGGCTCTAACTTCATTTTGAAGTATTAATTAGACCTAGAAATAACTTTTTACGGCTTTAAAGTACCTAGTTATACAATAATTAAAAACTAAAGTGTTGTTACATTTTTGTGTACCCAACTTTCTTTTAAAATACTGCAATGACAAGAAAACTTAATACAATTTAATTTCTCAAATTTTGTTTAACATATTCTAATGCAATAAAAGCTAATTCTGTGCTTAAGCTTGAATAAATTTTTTAACTAAGAACCAAATTCCATGATTATTTTAAGTATATATAAGGTGGAAAGTTATAGTTATTAAATAATTTTACTAAACTGTGCAGCAATTGTGATGCAAATTTAGGTAACACCTCTAAACCTTGACGCGAAGGTTCCATTAACATCCTTTGTAACTTTTATTTACACTACATATTTACATATCTGGTCTTGTACTATAAACGTGCTCTACCTGCAAACGCGAAATTAGGTGCATATTTAAATGTTAAGTGATTAAGCAACATCGTATAACTTTCAAGACTTTTGCATATCGAGAGGTGCCTGCAACGAAGTAAGCAATGATTAAGTTAAAAAAGTAAAGTGCTTCGTCAACGATTAGTAAATTAATCAGGAATTAAGCTGTTATCATCGGACTAATTGAAACCTTAATTATAATAGAGCTTCTTAGAAAAATGCCCGTTAATGAAATACTGGGTATGTAATAGAATATCTCCTCCCACGTCGACCTTAGCTTAAATTGATGTCCCAATAATGGAGGCAGCAGTAGTATACTAGCACCAACGTCGGTGATCGCAACAGAAATTAAACATCGGGGCAGTATGTCAATTCGACCGCTCTCCAAAGAACTTCAAAAGAAAGCCGAAGCTGAGTTAAATGAAGTTCCTAATCGAGTTGAAGAAGATATAAAACATATTCGAGGATGGCTTTTGCAGCAATCGCATCTTAAAGCTAGAACAGGTAGTTTAGTCCTTTACTTTAAAAATTAATAATGTAATCGATTACATTTTTTTACATATACGCCCCCTATACAGGTTGTTTTAATAATAATAGGGCACCATCTAGGGGGTACTATTCTCATCAAAATAGAAAGAGGGAGCCAAATATGCTAATTAAAAGTGCACTCTTAAGAAGTGGTATGCGTGGAAAAATTTTTAGTAGGTTGGGATAGCTATGCAACTTCCACATGAATTAAGGGTGCCATTTTTTACCTCTGTACTTTTGGAACGCAGGTATGATATTTTAATTTCACATAAAAAAGATGTACATTGTTTCGAGCAATTCATTTGCGAGATAGAGACTTGAAGTTATTTTTACTATTTATAATAGGCTCTGGAATTTTCTTATTTGTCAACGAAATTGTATGTCAGGTTTCAACTTAATCCGATAAATAGTTTTTGAGTTGTGGGAAAATCGAAAAAATTAAATGTTTGCACGTGTAACATATATTAACGGTCCACTTTTTACTAAAGCCTAATTGGCTGTATCTGCTTATTTTAATAAGAATAGCACCCCCTACACGACGTCCCATGTTTTACGGAGCACCTTGTATAGTGCACAGTAAGAACTAGATGAGCTCTCATATGCTTTATCTGTTGCTGCAAAACTATGAAAATACAAATAACTTCGGTTCGGTTTTAATAAACGATTGTATTAATTGCAAAATTCTTCTTTAGGTAATATTATTTTGAGACACATGTTACAATACACAATATTATAATTTCAATCCGATATATAGAGCGAGTCTGTATTTATAATACCAATAACAATCTTAAAAAAATAAACACATTTAAATATCTAACCTTAAGTCCAATAAAATAATTTTATTAGTGTTTATTTTTTTTCTAATCTTCAAATTCTTGGAAAAAAAACGCTCTTATTCATATAAATAACCCTAATAAAGCAAGCATCGCTGCATACAAAAGCAAAAAACTTCCATAATAGCGTTATAGTAATTGTAGTTCTCATTAAAAAAGACTTAGTTTTATGAGATCAACTAACTAAAAGATTCCATAATGTGGACATATTAAGCGGAACATTAGACAGTGTGGAAATTAAGTAGTGTATAAATTCGATATCTTCGTTAAATTTCGTGTTCCCGAAAAAATCTCAAAGAGGTGTAGCTATTCAAATTCCAGCTAGTATATTAAAGCTATTTTTAGATTTTTATATCATTATATCACATATCATATTTTTTTAAATAACAACCTACATTTTTTTCATTTATTTCGATAGCCAGTTTTAATCTAAATAAAATTTGAGGAAGCTTACATTAAAATAAAATGGGGAAAACAGACTTAAAGTTCATTTAACAAATATGAATGAAATTAACAGAGTAATTCTAGTTACTTGGGTTTTAAACAAAGAACCCGGTGGTTTGACAATAATCTCAATATATAAAATAAATGTATAATCATTAGTTTCTGTTTTAAGCCCAGGTAACTATCCCTACTAATTGAAATATAATGTAATTTTCTTCAATTTTTTTCTAATTAAACCTATAAAAAATTTATTGCGTTGAAATCAGATTAACAGTTACTACCAAAATCAATAAACAAAAATTACAGAAGTTGCAATTTACCAACCTTCGTTAATGCATTGAAAATGAACTTGGCTAATTTTCAAGTCTGGCATAAAATTTGCAAAATCTGAAAAACTTACAAGGGATAGAAATAAAGACAGTTCTACAATTTTTTACATCTTTATTATTATTGTTTATTATACGCCACTGGGAAGTTCTACTCCATAGCAGAGCATTAATAAATAATACGTACTACAATTTTGAACCTACTCAGCATTTTGTACACTTTAATATTAATCTGCAATTAGATAAAGTTGTTGAACACGATATTACATTACATTCTTTATTACATTTGTTAGCTGTTTAAAAGGAGCTTGAGAATTACGAGCCATCCGCTCGGCGGCTCCACATATTATTCTTCATAGTTTATTTTGTTTATTCATGAAACGTGCCTTAATAGCAAATATAATAACTGAAGGAAAGATGTTACTGCCAGTGGCCGTCTACCATTTTACCACAGTCTGTCAACAAGTACAAAGCGGTTATGACCTTATCCCCACGAAACATTTTTCATGTTAGAGACAAATACAATCCAACATTCCGTTAGTATCACTCTATTTAATATTTAATTCAAAATATATAATTTCACAAAGGGTCAGAATCAAACAACACTTGCACATTTTCCTTATTCAGAATTGAGTAAATAAGGCAAAAAATCCCCTTCCTCTCACAACCGCATCCCAAATTATCTTAAAAAATACAATCGACCAGTAGAAAGTCTCCAAACATAGAATTTCAGACAAATATTGATATTAAGGTTTCTCTGATCATTATAACGTTTTCCCCAGTTTGCAACCCCGAAATCCACTTGGGCCGCAAAATTCTTAAAAACCCACAGATTTATCAGTAACAGCACTGAACGCTTTCGTGTCCAAAAAATCGTTTTAACCCAAGTGTTTTCGTCCTCTCGAATCTTACATTTTCACAACCTCTTCAGAAAGTTCGCCCTTGACGAGATCTTCAAAATGACACCAACTATATTACTAGAATACGTACAACTTGCAAAAATTAGCGAAAACTACGCACTTTACAAGCGTCACACAAATTGCTACTAAAACCTCGCATTGCCGTCATACTTCCAATTTGTTAAATAGTTTCAATATTAAAATATGTTACCATTCAGTAAAAAATAGTAATAACGTCATAACATTTAAAAAGAGTATGTACAAATTTGGAAATTGCTTTAACATATGCGCTGCAGTTTGAATCGCTACACCCCTTTCCTGAAAACGAACATTAAGGGAGTTACCGAACTTATGCGTTACTTAATTTCCACACCGAATAAAACTTTTTTGTACAACTCAGATTAATAGTAAATTATAAACGAAGTTAAAGAAAATTGAGAAATTTATTAGCTTATAAAAATGTGAAAAACAATTGCTCACAAAACTGCTACTCATTTGCTCTACCTGTCTATCTGATAAACGAAGATGGTTCAGTTGGCTTGTGAGTCACTATAGTAGTTTGTACAACGAGAGTGGATATGATGTCCATATCGCACGAGGATAAAGTTTGAGCACGACGCCGTAGGCGCAGTGCTCAATTATCCGAGGGCGATATGGACATTCCACTCGAGTTGTACAGTGTATTTTTTCTACGACCTATCAATGGAAAAGAATGGAAAATTAAAAGAAAATTTATTCAACGCTAATTAATAAGATATCTTACAACAAAATCACGTTTGCCACAAACAGGGCACAGCAGGGCGTGCCCATTGCAAAACAAACAATTAATGAAAGTTGCCTAGGTAATCACGACTAACGTGGTTTGTGATTGGTGTATTTCATATCCACCCTTGTGTGGATATGAAATCATATACGTTCAGTTAACTACAATTGCCTACATATCCATTCTGTAGATTGTGAAGAAAACAGAATATATACATGCGGGAGTAGAAAAAATACTTTTGCGTTCTCTATCAATCACTTTGGGTATGGTAGTAGTAATTGCTTTGGAAATACTGAGTGATCAAAAATAAAATTGATCGCGGGAGCCTTTGAAAAAATATTGTCTGCGCTGTACTTTATAGAACTAAGTGCATTTGAACTACAATCTGAATTATTAGTTTATGTGACTTTTAACATAGTCTAATGAGCTAGAAAATTTTACAAAAATATGTAATTTAAATCAAATTTATACATTAAATTGATAGGTATTATAATAATAACAATGGGATAAGTCGTACAAGAAGCTGAAAGTGAATTTTGCTACAGATTAGGCAAGTTTTACTGTTATTAATGGCTCCCGCCATCAAGTTTATTTTGGATCTCCGTACAGTAAACACATTACAAATTGAACGACGTGTTATCATTTGTTTTTTGTTTGTAACTGACTAAAAATGTTTTAAGAATATATGCTCAAGATGAAGTAAGTTTGCATCAAATGAAAATTTTCAGAACACATTCGCGAATAACCTGCAGAAGGAATTGTTTTGTTCTGGTCACCAGAGGGAATTTTGGGTGACTTGCGAAAGTTCTCATAATTTAAAACCGCGCCCGCTGATTTACAAAATTACAAATAGAACGAAAAGCAATTATCTTCCATTTAACCAATAGTGAAGATCACACACCTAAGATATTTATCTCTAAGATTTGCTTTAAGACAGATGATTTGTTAACGTCAACTAATTTGGGAATGCGGTGTAGCACTATGGCAAAAAATACTAACGTCGCGTCGTGAGACAGGTACAATTTTTTATAATTTCTACTATTTGACCATTGTGTTATAGACAATGGACTTTCAAAAGATGCAAAGAAGTTGATAAATAATCCGTTTTGAGTGGTTTTTAATGATCGTGTCGTCTCATGTAAATCGAAAGTAATTTGCTTAATTTCTTTTTGGATAGATAAAGAAGTGTTATATTATATTTCTTAAATAGTAAATAATTGTACGATATTATGAGATAATTATGGAATGTAATATTTACTTGCTTTAACAACTTTTATTTGTTCATTATAATTTACTTCGCTTAATCTTATCGTTTACTAGTGTAAGGTGTAAGGCGGGTGAAGTTGAGTTTATTCTTATATTTTACATTTTTCTCAACACTTTTTCTCTCCAGCGCCATTTCCTTAAGTCCTTCTCATAGTTTGCCCTTTTTCTTCACCTCTTATTTTATCCTATCATTACGTGTTCTTCTTGATCTTCACTTCCGTTTTTTCCGTGAACTGTTATTTCGTACAGGCTTTTTGCGAGTTTCTCTTCCGGCAGACGACATACATGTGCAAACCATCTTACCTGTCCTACTGTTATGTTCTGTATAGGCGTAACCTTCAGATCTTTTCTTTATGTTTCATCTTTTATTGTTGATTTTCTTGTTTTATTTTCGATTTTTCCATTTTTCCATTTCCGCAGCCTGTTGTGTTTTATGTTTTTCAAAAATTGCAGTTAAATTCAAAAACCACAAGAATACGAAAAATCTAAGGAAAAAAGAAAAGATGTAAAGATAATAGTAAGAGAATCTAAAAAGGATGCATTGATAAAATTCGGACAGAAAATTAAAGAAAGCTTTAAAGACAATTATAACTGTTTTATGTGACATTAAAACCACTAAGAAACTTGAACGAATATAATACGATAAATATCAAACATAAGGTTGGAAAAATAATCACAGATAATATTGAAACCATGAAAAGGTGGAGGCACTACTGTAGAGAACGGACTGAGATACATTCAAGAATAATAGATGAGAAAAATAATATAAATGATAGAAAAGAGAATTAAATAAACAAGATTAAATGTTACAAGCCATCAAAAATAACTAGATAAAGCGCCAAAAATGCTAATATGCATTGGAAAGGAAAACATAACAAACTAACAAAAATAATGAATTATCAACTTGTAAAAGTAAAATAAGCGAGATTGTAACCATATATGGAGGGATTACTCTATCAAGTATCGTAAGAAAAGTACTGGCAAGAGTAATGGGAAAAATAATAAGAAATACGATCGATAAAGCAATAGAGGATAGCCAATGCGGATTAGGAGGCACAAGGCTTAATATTTATAATTCGACACGTCAGTGAAAAATTAATAAATAAAGACAGGGATATAGATATCTGAAAAAGATGATTAAAATAAAAATAATATACAATACAATAAAAACAGCATTCTTTGTAAAAATATAAAAAAAATAATTAAAAAGTGGTAATTAGGAAGGTTGTTAGACCAACAATATTATACAACAATAAAATTTGAATTTGTACTTCTTTAGTCCACCACTCTGTTTTTATTATAATTGTGTTTTCCATATTCCAAAGCTTTCTTTTACAGTGTCTACTAGGTACGTAACCTATACTTGAATTGAACCAGTTTTAGACACAACAAATTAAAAACTCAGAAAACTTCAATAATTGTTTAATCTTAAATAAAATGGAGCTGTGTACAACCGGCTAGCCAACAGCAATATGCTATTCAAACTTAGTGCTCATTTGTGAGAAGAGCTTTTACTGTTTTTTTTTTTCGTTAAACGTAGCATAGTATAATTTTTTCCTTCAGAAACAACAAACTCTTGATCTGAAGGAATGTCGTCAAGCAAAAATTCGTAGTCTGCATAATTCATTTGTACCAGATCGGCATAGGACCATACTTTTTTATCTATAAAAAATACCTACCATGCGTCCCAGCGGTTCTATACGAAACCACCTAATAAAAGCGTGACAGCATGCCTTGAAATCAACAACTTCAGATTTATACATGAACATATTATACAATAAATAGCAAAAAGTTTCATTTACGTGACATTTTGCACAACAATAAACACTTTTATGCACAAACAAAACAAAATTATCATGTACAGTTACTTTTTAGGTTATAACCGCGAAAGCTGATTTAACTAAGTTGAGAAAACAACCGTATAAATGACTACTAAAAATTTCGCCCAACAGGTGGCACCATACCATCACACAAGCGTAGTGGTTTCACTTAAAACCACTGGGACGTTAAGAAATACATTTTTATAAAGGTGGCTTTACCCTGTAACCATTGGCGACGAAAAAGGGTTATAAGTCTATAACTTTTAATACTTTCATTTATTTTCTTTCTTTTATTGTCGATTTGTTTCTCTTTTTGTGGTGTTGATTCCAGCTTTAGTAGGTAGTGACAGCTATTAATTTCCGCTTATCTTCTTACTTTTACATTTTATACCTTTCTCCATTTTTTTAATAAAAGGAGTGAGTCAATTATTGATAATGCGTTTCCGCCATTTTCAACACTTTAATTTTGTGTTGGCAATAACTAGTTTATTTTTACTTCCGAAGAAAGTATTGTAATCGTAAAAAAATCACCTTACGAGATTCCTTCAGATCTTCACGTTTCAGGATCCCTAAATGACGAAAACCAGGTTCACTCAATGTGGTCTGTCTGTCTGTCTGGCTGTCTGTCTGTCTGTCTGTCTGTCTGCCTGTCTGTCTCTCTGTCTGTCTGTCTGCCCTTTGCCGGTCATAATCATTATCAACCAGCCTCTAAAGTCCACTGCTAGACATAGGCCTCCCTTGATTGTTTCCATAGCTTCCTGTCCTGAGCAACTTGCATCCAGTTGGTGTGGATACGTTTCAGATCATCATGCCATCTAGTTGGTGGACGACCTCTATTTCTAAATGCGTCTTGTCGCGGCCTCCATTCCACTATGTTATTGGTCCATCAGTTATCGTTGATCCTAGCAATGTGTCCCGCCCAGTTCCACTTAAGAGTTGTTAGTCTTTCTACGGCATCCGTTAGTTTTGTTCTTCTGCGTATTTCTACGTTTGGTACTTTGTCTGTCAGTGATAACCCCAACATTAATCTTTCCATTGCACGTTGTGCAACTCTTATCTTATTTGCCGTCTTCTTAGTGAGTGTTAGGGTTTCAGCGCCATACATCAGAACGGGCAGCTCACACTGATTGAAAACCTTTCTTTTCAGACATATTGGTAGTGCCGATTTAAAAATGTTGCCTTGCCGGACAAACGCTGCCCACGTCAACCCTATTCGTCTAGCGAGCTTACAAGTCTGATTATCGCGGCTAATTCGTATTTCGTGACCCAAGTACTTGTAAGAAGCTGTTTCTTCGATTTGGTTTTTGTCAATCTGTTGCCGGTATAACTCAAAAACTATTTTTTGGTGGAGGACGATATTTTGCATGCGAATTATATGCCTTCCTAGCAATAAGCCCAGAACATTTCGGTAAAATATATACAGTGTGAGCACAATAAGAAAATAAAACTGCCTATTTTTGCTTTAATTGAAGAACTATTACTTCAATGATAGTAATATTTTGCACATAACTCAGATTTTTACCTTGACTATAAACGGCATAATTTAAAAAAAATTATTTTTGCTTTAACTGAGAAATATATAAAAGTAATAATTTACACAAAGCTTAGGTTTTACCTTTGAAGAAAAAGGGACCAAACAGATACAGGGTAAATGTTGTAAAACAGAGAGAAGTAGGCAACAAGAAGTCTGTTCTACATAATATAGTTTGAATCCCACCAGGATAATGTTTTTTTATTTGAAAATTGATGTAATTTGCATTACCAAATGTTTTTTTTCATTGTTTTAGTATTATTAGGAACGTTAAGGTATGTTTACCCCTAGTTTCATTTGATTTTTAAAATTATTTAGTGTCACAACGCCTACTTGCGAGAGAAGTTTTGAGTGAAGCCCTTTACAGACTTTTTATAGATAGTTCGATAAGTCTTTGTCCATTATTGTTTTTGGCATTTTCTCCATTCTTTCCTAGATATCTCCCTATACCTCTCTTTTGCTTCTCTACTCAACCATTTATATCTCTCATAAGTAATTATTATATTTCCTCCTTGTTTGTCTAATTCTTCTTGAATGGTTCTGAAGAATGAATTTTTTCTTCTTTTTTGCATCTTCATTTTCATCGTATACTACCATTAGTGATATAATAAGTAATCTTTTATTTATATATGTTTTCTTTATCATATTTCTCAACTCATTAGGTTCATTTCTTTGTTATATCCGTTTTCATGTCCGTTTTTGCCTTGTTGATTACCGTATTACCTGCTCGTACCTCCAGTCTTAGTTTTTTGACATTGTATGTTTTCTTTTTTTCCACATTATTTATTTTTGAGTCTCATTTCCATTGTGTTTCGTTAACACTCGTAACTAGTTCTAATCTGGTTTTGATTCCTATTCATTTGCTCTTTCTTTTGTTCTATTTTGAATTTCTCTTTGGTTTTCTTTGTTTAGATCAGCGCTTGTACAGGGTGTTTGTAGATTGCTAGACAGCTCGTAGCTTCATTAATAATGGAGATATTAAAAAGAACTTTCTTTTGTTTTAAAAGCCAGTAGACAGCCTACAAACTGACGTAAAACAATTTAAGCCATGGCACTTTATTTTTACGTAGTGATACACAACTTTGGTTTTTTAAATGGAACACCCTGTACACTAAAAGTACTGTATTCTTAAATTTAAATTTTGGACCTTATTATTTTTCAAAATTAAAAATTTTTTTAGTCCAAGTAGGCCACAAATTACCCAAAATTATTAAATATCGAACAAGAAATGCAAAACAAACTACACTTGGCTCTAAAAACTTTTCATGACCGAATTATAGCACCAAACGTACTAAAACAAATGAAAACTATGTTTTTTAAATGGAACAATATGAGTTTCATTAAACAGTTGAAAACTACAATAAAAAAGCTTTCCAACGGTGTAGCATATTCGCTATTTCGTTTAGAAGTAGCTTTTAAAAAATCAAAAATACGTAAAACAATTTAAAAATAATAATGTTATTGTTAATGAAACTCATATTATTCCATTTAAAAAAAACATGGTTTTCAATTGTTTTAATACGTTTGGAGCTACAATTCGGTCATTAGAAATTTTTAGAACCAAGCGGGTTTGCTTTGCATTTCTTGTTCCATTTTTAGTGATTTTGCATAATTCATGGCCTACTTTGGCTAAACACTTTTTTTAAATTTTGAAAAATATTAAGTTCCAACATTTAACTTTAATAATGCTATCATAAAGCACATTTAGCGCTGATTGCAAATATCTAAAAATATACAGGGTATTCCATTTAAAAAACCAAAGTCGTGTATCACTGCGCAAAAATAGGAGGCCATGGCTTAAATTCGTTTACGTTAATTTGTAGATTGTGTACTGGCATTTAAAACAAAATAAAAGTGTTTTTCGATATATCTATTATTAACGAAGTTATGAACTGTCTAGCGATCTACAAACACACTGTATACAGGGTGTTAATTAAGTACGTATACAAACTTTAAAGGGTAATTCCTTGATCAATTCTAAGATAAAAAGTTCATATAAACATGGGGCCTAACGGCTTCGTTTTCGAGATACAGGGTGTTGAAGTTTAAACAAATTTTTTTTCAAATATCTGGAAAACGTCTACAGGTATAGTAATGAAACTTGGTGTATGTTAGTATTCCGTAAAGTGGCATTGTTTGGCCAAAATAAATTTAATTTATTTCCACCAGTGGCGTGCATCGGGGCCACCTCAGTGACATTATTTCATAAAAATCTGGTACGCCCCTGTTTTTAGTCAGTACGACAAGTTTTTAGCTTTATCGATTGAAACTATACAAAAGATGTATCTTTTATTTTTTTGATGGAATAAACCTTTTGTGAGAAAATGGAAAAATCTGTAACACCAATTTCGTTCAATGGACGTTAATGGGACCTAAACGGCTTCGTTTCCAAAATACAGTTTAAATAAGCTTTTAAAAAATGTTATTTAATAAAAAACAATCTTACAATAGCTGCAAAACTTTTTTCTAAAAAACAGTGGCGTACCAGATTCGTCAAAAATAAGGTAACTGAGGTCGCCCCGATGCACGCCAGTGGTGGAAATAAATTAAATTTATTGTGATCAAAAAATGCCACTTTGTGAAATACTAACCTACACCAACTTTCATTAGAATACCTCTAGCCATTTTCCAAATTTTTCAAAAAAATGTTTTTGTTTAAACTTCAACACTCTGTATCTCGAAAACAAAGCCGTTTAGGGGCTCTTTTTATCTTAGAATTGATCAACGAATCACCCCTTAAAGTTTGTCTACGTACTTAATTAACACCCTGTATACTACCATGTATTTCACATATCGCCCCTTATTTTCACTTTTTAGGACAATGTTTACATTTCTAGTACATATTTTCAATTTCCAATACTTTTTGTGTGCTGAATTTCAGTTTCGATATCTTTAATTCTTGCTTGAAAACTTTCTAATTTCTTTCTTCAATAGGACATTATCCTTTGTTTCTACTGATAGTCCTGAGAGTATTATATTATTTTTCTTTTTATCATTTGCTAGCAGTTCTAGCTTTGCATGCAATTCTCTAAATGCCTGCTTCATAATCTCATTTTTTTGTTTGATTTATTTTTAATCGTAATATTTTTTGCGCCATTTTCTTATATCCTTAATTTCCGTCAGGCGTAGTTTCATCATCTTCTTTAATTCGTCCATTTTGATAAATTCCTCTGCGCCACCCATACCTTAAGGGTATGTGTTGCTCAGGTAATTTTAAGTCAAAAATGTCTGATAAACATATGCACTAAATTCAACCATAATGAATCTATAGTAATTTTAAGTTTTCAAAATCAGACAAAAAGCCAAAGGTTAATGTTTTATTTAATTTAATTTTATAATTTTAAGATGCAGGAATTGTTCAAAATGTCAACCTAATCCTTGTATATACAGGGTCCGGCAACCATAAATATCGCTTGTATAAAAGTTGTAGGTATAAACAATTTTGATTATACAGGGTGTCGTAAAAAGTGTGACAAATCACACCTACTTTTTTTTAACGAAATGCCCTATATTTAGGTAGCTTAAAAGTTTTGAATTGAAATACTGATCATTTTGATATTAAGTTGTATGGATCTATCGTCAACTGTTTTGGAGATATAACGATTTTAAGCAAAACAATGCTGAACTTGAAGCGGCTGCTGTAACAGAAAACAATAAGTGAATGAAGGAAAACATTACTAAAAATGATCTTTTTCGTGAATTACCTTTAGAGGATAAAAAAGTTGATGTGGGTATTAATGCTATACAGGGTGCTCAACTATTGAAAGTTCAAAATTGCGTATTTTTTTGAAATGGAACACCCTGCATATTTTTGAAAAGCCCTTTTCATTCCAGGCGCTCTAATTATAACAGAATAACTTCATACATATGATATTAGTTTTGGAATGAACTATAGGATTAAATTCTATAAGTAAAATTAATACCGAACAAGTTTCTGTAAGTAAAGTAAGGATCGAATAACAACGTCAATTTACTCAATAAAAGTATTATTCAATACACAATGCAAAATCTGTACTCCTTGTAACCTATGGTTGTATTCTTTATTCTATAATTTCCCGGGTTTAATTATAATAATTACTGCTCTCACATAAATTTACTTCTTGCAAACAGATGATCAATGGCTCCTTCTGTTTTTGCGTGGCTGCAAGTTTAGCTTGCAACGAACCAAAGAAAAGATAGATATGTTTTATACGATGAAAACAGCCATACCGGAGTTTTATTCTAATCGAGATCCACTTGATCCAGAGATTCAAGAATTTCTCGGATTAGGGTATGTAGCATAATTATGCATTAATGTAATTATAAGTCGTTTTTTTTTAGGGTAGTTCTACCGCTACCAAAAACAGCGAATTCCGCTGGACCACGAGTGCTGCTTATTAGATGCGAAGATACCGATCCTATAAAGACTCGTTTCGTAACTTTGATTAAGACTGTAATAATGATTGTAGACATCCTCTTAATCGAGGACGACAACTTTATTATAGCAGGCCAACAGGCATTTGTAGATATGAAGGGAGTAACTATTCACCACATTTTGCAAATTACTCCAGCCATTTGTAAAAAAATTATTGTGTGTCTACAAGATTCCTATCCTACAAGGCCAAAGGGGTTTCACTTTGCAAATATGCCTGCTATGTTTGAAGCAGTGTTTAACATGGTTAAGCCTTTGCTCAACGATAAACTCAAAAATAGGGTAAGTTTATTCGAATCTGGGCTCTATGTAGTAACCAGATGGAATTCAGTAGATTGTTAACCATATATTACTTTTTAGCTTCATGTGTATAACCAAGATAACTTTAATGAAATTTTTAAAACTATTCCTCATTCTGTTCTTCCCAAAGAATACGGAGGAGATGGTGGAAGTGTAGATGATATAAAAGGTAACTCATCTTCTAGATAATGCACCGTTTTATGCTGTATGTCCTATTTTAGATGAATGGAAGAAAAAAGTTGAAAGCTACAGAGATTGGTTCCTAGAAGATGAAAAATTTTGTAGCGATGAAAGCAGCAGGCCTGGAGAACCGAAATCTTCTAACGATCTTTTTGGTGTAGAAGGCTCTTTTAGGAAGTTAAACCTTGATTAAGTAATACTTAGTTTATTTAGAAAACTTACTGTAATTATTAATATAAGAGGCGTTTATTCCGCTTCTTTATTTATTCAATAAAACACAGAAAAAATTGTTAACAAAAATGTATAGAAAAAATACGCCAAACCGGACGAAGGTCCCATAATACTATACACAAGGGTGGAAAGAAAGACAGGACCAATCAAGAAATCTCCAACAATTCCTACCCATATATTCAATGAAAATTGATGTTCGAAGTGGCCGTCTACCATCGCATGTGGATTTTCTTCACTCCAAAGATGAAAATTCATAATAGCGTTATTCGAAATGAGGGCATTGTCCGTAAAGATCGCCTCAGCAACGTGTTGAGAATTTTGTGCAATTTTTTGCTGAATCCACAGACAAAACGTTAAACGTTGCGGAAAATCTCGTATCAGCAGAGCCTGTACGCGACTGATATGGTAAGGGTACAGCTGCTGTTCTCTCAGAATTTTCCACACTAGCTTAGAACTTACTTGAAGATTAGATGCAACTTTTCTGGTGCTAGTTTCTGGATGTTCTTCAATTTCGTTCAGAATAGCTTCTTTCATTGCAAGAGCCCTAACCGTTTGAGGTCTTCCTGGAATATTACGTGTTCATAAATTTTACCATGGTTAATAAAACTTTAAAATACAAGGTTAATACAATACAAGTGACATTGTTCAGTTATTTAAACACGTCTGAAGAGCAGGTGTCTTGATGAACAGACATAAACATGTTTAACTGCGATGAAATACACAACTGTGCTTTATTTACAATTTTTATTTTAACTCGATAACGACTAATAAAATCTAAAAAAGATAAGAGGTGGTTTTTGGAGTTTTTGTTTAAAAGTTACAAAAATATAGAAGTTGAAAAATATTAAGTGTCGTGTCATTTTCTAAATAAAAAATGTAATATAATTACCCACATGCACGCCCCTGGTGCACCTGAAATTTTTCAAATTACACTGAAAACTGGCTCTTAGTACCACATGTAAGCATACCAAATTTGAATAAAATATCTTTATTTGTTTTCAAAATGTCCTTAATTTTCAGTTTTGCTTCCGCTTCTTTGGCACCCTATATTTTGAAGACCAAGCAATTTAGGAAATTTATAGAAACTTTTCTTCTTAAAATAAGCCATAGATTACCACCTTTAAGTTCGATTACTTCTTAGGAAACACCCTGTTTCTTTGTAATTCCGCAAATTTGTTAAAAATATTTATGTAAGTTTTTTTTCACCTTTAAAATATATCGTGTGTTTAAAGAAACTCATTCGCAGCATGCCATAGTGAAATTAAAGTTTGCCATAACTTGATACATACCCATGGAAGCAAATGAACTAGCATAAGTCAGAGAGAACTAAATTACATCTTGATCTTGAACTATTTTCTTAAAAATATACAAAAAATTTAATAAAAACGATTTTTATTGTCTGTTATAATTAATACACTCGTTGTTGTTGTGTAAATGCCATCTTATTTTCCTTTTTGTATGATATAAGTAAATTTAACGCAGTGTAAACTTTGCCTATCACAGTGACAAATGTTTTCATAAACAAAATGCAATCTGACATTCACCTACAGACTTAAGTTAAGACATAACTAGATTTTTTATCTTTATTTCCATGGCCTGCCCTAGATGAGTTTTTTTGAAACACACGATATATTCTTTTCTGCGTACACCAATCTTTCTATGTCTATATAATAAATGTAATAATATATTAAAATCCAAAGCAATAGAATACCAATGCAATGTTAGTTTAAGAAAATGAGAAAGTATCGACAACATAAAAAATATAACAACAATATGAATTTGAAACAGATTGCGGCAGCTACCTGGGACTAGTCGAAGACAAGAATTTTTACCAAGTGACCTGTTTCAATACCGAAGCATTTAATTTAATTTATAAAACAAGGTTGCCTAGATCAAAACTTGTAATTATAAGGGTAGAAGAAAGGCTTAAAGTCCTTAGACATCAATTACGATATGTTTATCATTTTTTTACTAAAAATTTAAAACTTGCTATGTTCGGCTTTGGAACCGGTCACCTGGTATGTGACCGTTGTAGTGTTTGACGAGTAAAAAATTAAAGACGCTTGTTGTCAAAGAAATTACATATTATTTTAGTAGACGCTTGAAGAAAACACTAAACTTCGCATAATTAGCCTGTATTTTTGCATCCCTCGTCTAAAAGAGGAAGGAAGTATTGTAATCGCAAAAAAATCGCTTTTAGAAATTTCTCCAGATCTTCACATTTCAGGGTCTCTAGATGACGAAACACAGGTTTTCTCAATTCCGTCTGTCTATCTGTCTGTCTGTCTGTTGGCGGTATAACTCAAAAACTATTTGTTGGAGGAAGACACTATTTTGCATACACATTATATATCTACCTGGCATGAAACCGAGAAAACCGAGAAAGTTTCAGAGAAATATATATTCTTACCAAAAATAAGCCCCAATAGATACAGAATAAATGTTGTACGATACAAAAAGGAGCAACAAATTCTGCGTTGCTTAATATAGCTGCAACTCAGGAATTCGAATGGTCGGTGCTCCGTAGCTCAGGTAGAAATAGCCCGTTCTCTTGCAATATACCACAAAACGTTGGGACTGCATACGCCTGCTCTTCGAATTCGACCCCCGGTAACGTTGTTTTTATTTATTATTATTTATTAGAAACGTGAAGATATTTTTATTACTAACTTAATTTGATTTTTAAAATTATTTAGTGTCACAATGTCCACGAGGGAAGTCTGAGTAAAACAGATTTTTAAATTTGTATTATGCTAGCACGTTTGTAATATTTTAAAATGAAAAATTCAAGATGTTAAATGGTACTGTAGTGGCAATTCATTTTGGTTACTTAATAATATATTTCAAAGAACTTATCCTTCACTCTCATATTCTTAGAAATTAAAAATCTGTAGATGTTGTTTCTTCTAACAGCCGTTAAAAAGCCCTCCCGGCCAAAGAAGTGAACAAGGAAAAAGAAAATTATAATTTTAGTTTTTGTCAATGACAACTCAATAGCAGAACAATTGCTGAAAGCGTAGATCTAAGTGATAAAAACTGTAATAAAAATTTTGAAAACAAATAGATACCGCTATTATAAAGCACAGAAAATATATATCAGACAGATGGAGTTTTATGAAAACATCATACCAACGGTAAATGACGATAAAATCCTTACTAGCCAGTCTTCTTCTTCCTCTCTTATTATAGGCCAGTTGCTTGTTTTAACTACAAAGTGGTGAGCCCTCTTCACCTTTAGGCCGGATAGGTGGCTAGCCTTGACGTCGAAAGTGAGAAACAGTTCCCTTGTTAGGGTTTAACGACTACCACATGTGTTAGCGTGGCAGCCAGGGAACGTACGACTTTTAAACCGGGATTCGAATCCGGGTCGACCTGAGAGTCGAGTATTTGCTCGCTGGGCCATTCGCTCAAGGAAATTATGATTTTAGTTTTTTTTTTCAATGGGAACCCAATAGCATAACAATTGCGGAAAGTGTAGATATAAGTGATAAGACTATAAGAAGAGTTTTAAAAAACAAATAGATACTGGTATTAGAAAGCACAGAAAATATATATCGACGCATGAGGGTTTCATGAAAACATCATAAAAAGGGCAAATGGAGATAAAATCCTAACTAGAAGTATGATTACAAAGACTTCATTAGTATCTTGACTTTCAAGCTGAACATCGCCAGAAATTAAATGTTCAGGATGGTACGTTAGGAAAACTACCGTCAATCCATCCAAATATTCTGATCAGTAAATCATTTCGGAAATCCGACGTAAAGAGGAGCCTCATTTGATCTTATTCGGTTCGAGCATAGTTCTTGTCCTGCTTACAACACCTTTTTATGACATATTTCCCGTCTCATACTTTCCCTCCAGTATTGAGGGGACGAGGCACCATTTCGTGGCCATCTGGATATTCTGATTTGGCTCTAAGTAATTTATTTTTTGCACTACTAGTCTCAGAACGCATCGTTATTGGCCTATTTTTAGGTCGTGAAGTTGATTTTCTCCACCAAGGGAGAGAAAGTAAAATAAACAATTTTCACCGTGGTAACTAATAAATTGCTAAGTTACCAAATATGACTATTAATTTTGACGTTTTAAAGAGCTGTATTGTCAGGTTGACAGTTAAAATATTTTCGCAATTTGTTGGGAATTTAGGTATTAAGCCGTTTGGTAGTGCAAAAAATAGTATATACACCACGGTAGCGAATCGTCTTATAACCTTCGCGCTTTAGATACTTCGCGCTGCGCGCTCAGTATCTAATATGCGCTCAGGTTATAATACTGCGCTTCGCTACCTTGATGTATAATATACTATTTTGCACTACTAGTCTCAGAACGCACCGTTATTGGCCTATTTTTAGGTCGTGAAGTTGATTTTCTCCACCAAGGGAGAGAAAGTAAAATAAACAATTTTCACCGTGGTAACTAATAGATTGCTAAGTTACCAAATATGACTATTTTAATTTTGACGTTTTAAAGAGCTGTATTGTCAGGTTGACAGTTAAAATATTTTCGAAATTTGTTGGGAATTTAGGTATTAAGCCGTTTGGTAGTGCAAAAAATAGTATATACACCACGGTAGCGAATCGTCTTATAACCTTCGCGCTTTAGATACTTCGCGCTGCGCGCTCAGTATCTAATATGCGCTCAGGTTATAAATACTGCGCTTCGCTACCTTGATGTATAATATACTATTATTTTCTATGGCGAAACCTTGAATTTACAACTTCAGAAAGGACAGGGTTTAAAACAATTCTAAGGGTTTGTTGTCTGAAATTATAAAATTTATTGTAAATTATCTGCCTTAATATTATTAGAAATCTAAAGTAAATTTACGACAATAATCAAATCAAAAGTGTCTCCAGCTAGCTACCGAGGGATACGGGCTGGTTCTATTCTAAAAGTGTGGGTCTCTTTATATCTGAATCAATTCAGAAGGAAAGTCGACAGAAAGTAATTATTATTATACGGCGCTAGAGTACAGGCAAACACAATGTAAAAATGATAACATATATTGAATTCACACAAGACTGCAGAGCAAAATATGTAGCCGCACCCGGTAGTGTTGTGCTTTGCAACTTATTACTATCTGCAGAAAATGGCCCTACGGGCACGTCAAGACTGCACGCTATAGTTTATCATACTTATTAGGCTACTCACCATCCAACCTGTCCATTAACGATACTCGAAGCCTTGCTTAAGGGTGGGAGAAGCTCCAGCTGCTGTATGGTGAAGCAAACACTCCAATAACACACAATATATACCAATAGTGTCAAATTTACTTCTAAGTTTGCATGTAGGTAAACTCTAATTACTAAAAAGAAATGAATAAACATGCAAAAACTGCACGCTTTGTAGAAGCTAGTTAGTAGCCAAGTATGGAAGTTGAGAGGACTCCAGGGGCACACATAATAGAATGTCTGGGTTTCTTCCAGACCTGGAGTACGATTACCCCTCGGAGATGTTTGTCAGGATGATAGAAATACGGAAATTCTAACCTGAGTCAAGAGAGACGCCGAAAATGTATTGTTTTGCATGTGCGACGAGTCAACATCCACAGCTGTTCGTTGAAGCTCTGCGAAATCTATCAACGTATTTTATCAGATCGAATATTTTATTACGGATCCGGTTTAAAACCGATTCAACAAAGTTATAGCACTAAATAGCTTTACTACAATCGCCCGCGTATAACAAGAAAGACAAAAGCGCCAGGTTCGTACGTCCCGTCCGTTTTCCATGGTGTTCTGGTTTAGCCGACCAGAAGCCGTCGGTGGAAAGCTTGTGTTTGTTGGAGTCTTCACGAGCTTAAATGGTTTGTTCGCTGTGCAGTATTGAGTGTGTGAACCCAGATGAGGTATTTAACTGGACATGTACTCGGGGAGAAAATGAACGTCCATAACCTAAAATCACTTGCTGCGTGGACGAGGAAAATTATAGTTTTTTGACTAATTTAGGTGGCAGAGCTCTAGTAAGGATTCTTACCTTTTGTGGATTGGCTTCGTTATTATCTTATTATTACCCTTTTCTGGCAGAGGTATGAGTGGAGAAGTCGTAGTCTGGACAGTTCAAAGATTGCTGTGCGAGTTTTGTGGCATTGCCCCACGTACAGAACAGTTTTTACCTAGAAGATTTTGGAACAGCAAGACGGAAAAGAGGACAAAAGAGATGACGAGAAGAAATAAATAAAGCCCTGGAAGATGGATCGGGAAATATGGCGACAAAAATCGGGAGACGTTGACAGACGGTATGAAACAATTCATTTGTATAACCTTCGAGACGTTTAGTAAGGTGAAATCAGTGCCTGTGTTAGTTCCTACAGGAGATCTTCAGGTATTTTAGCCATCGCTCCAGATATGCTTCTTTAAGGGTACCGTGCAGCGTAGCCCGTTATACAACTGTAATAATTACTTCAGTGTGCAAATTAACTACCTCAGGTGGTTTAAAGATTCGAATTTATAACGTTCAATTTATATTCACTCACACTTTATTGTATTGAATATAGCTAGCTGGGCTTTATCCTTTTTGCGTTTTTTAATTCACGGAGCTTTTCTAGTGCTAAGAAGTTTTTCTCAGGTTAAGAAGTACAGTTGTGTCAGTTTAAAATTACTGAATGGCTGAAAAGTAAAAATCTCAATATTTCGAACTTAGTGCATTCTTCGCCAGATTGTATGTTAGTTGATATCCCAGCAAATAACATAAATTAATTGTGTTATAAGAAATATGCAGTTTTGAAAAAATAGCCTCGGCTATAAACAAATAGCTTGTATTTGGGAAGGTGTAAAAAACAGTTTAATCATTCAGTGAATGTTATTTGTTCCAAATGAAATAAACTTAATTACTTCATTCGCACTTCTGCTCAATGCTATCATTTTGAAGCTCTTCTATTTAGCAGCGTTATACAGCGTTATATTGCTCCTTTGTACTTTTGAGTAAGCAACGTACCGGAGGCGAAACTTATATATCAATTTATGTAGTAAATGTACCCCATTTCTGGCACGATCTGCGCTACCGCGTCTCTTCGGAAAAGTACGGCGCGCGCGTCTCTTGAAGAGCTCGGTGTAATGGTTGAAACATTTTTACTGTTTTGTGACATTATCCTTTAGCGGTTGAGTCTTATTTTCGGCAAATGTAAAGCCTGACCGATGTGAAAGTTATTACTTCGTTTTATTTCAAAATTAACACAAAAATAAACAAAATTTATTTTTAAAGTGCTCACCCTGTATATATTTGTATGAAATTGTACCGGTTTCATGCGAGGTAAATAGGATAATATATATGCAAAATTTCGTCTTCCTCCGAATTAGTTTTTGAGATATACTGCCAACAGGCAGCCAGACAGACAGACAAACAGACAGACGGCCGTTTGCAACAAATCCAGCGATATCAATGATTGTAAAAAGTTGAGCTTTTCGGACGGGACTCAAAAACCCACAAAATCAACCGAGGTAATTGAAACGCCATAATACGTAACTCCATTTAAATGTAACAGAAGTCAACGAATAAAAGTATTGATAATAGCACTTGCAATTTGCTCATTTCTCTTTATTTTTTACAATTCTATAACCCGTATCCTTTTTAAGATATCCATGTATTGAGCGCTGGTTATTCTGGACACCTATATAAATAATAAAAATAATTATAATACAAAAATAGTCAGTAGGGAGCAAGCAGTTATATTTATGCTTTATTTTTAATACTTTTTTAAATTACTTCAATATAGAATTGTTGAGTTAAATAAAGAATAAAGTGTACTTCTAAATCTACTATAACAATAATCCGTTCTATATACAATTAGGAGAATCCTCTGGAACACATATAATAATCTCAAAATTTATATTGTAAATAAGCTAAGCATTTATTAATCAACAGCCAGCTTTTCTAAAGGAACCTTCAAAACCAAGTTCATTAAATGTTATTGGTTTCCCTGGTCTCTTGCTTTCGTCAGCATAAAATTTTTCATCGGTCAGAAACCAATCCCTATTGCTTTCAACTTTAATCTTCCATTTCGCTAAAATCCGAAGTTGTATAGAATAAGGTGTGCTGATTTTAAAATAATTTACCTATTAGATCCTGCAGATTTCCACCATTTCCTCCGTACTCCTTAGGAAGCATAGAAATAGAAATATTTTTATAAACGTGGAAGCTGTCATGAGTAGATAGGTGAATCTTAAAAAAATATATTATTTTAAAATTTCTTAAATAAATTATTGTTATTTACTGAATTGTATAACATACTTTTTACAATTAAGATTGTATTAAATTAGCTAATATACTAACCCTCTTTTTGAGTTTGTCGCTCAACAGCGCTTTTATCATGTAAAAAACTGTTTCGAATATAATCGGTGAGTTTATATAGTGACACGCTTTTAATCTTGAAGGATAGGAGTCTTGCAGACACACAACTAATTTTTTCAACATATCTGGAGTCATTTGCAAAGCGTGGCTCATAGTCATACCCTTCAGGTCGATGAAAAACTGTTGACCAATTGTTGTAAGACTCTCTTCTTCATACAGAAGGATATCTAGGATCATTATTGCAGCTTTAATAACATTTACAAACGATATTTTTGAAGGATCTATATTTTCGTATCTTACAAGGACTCCCCGGGGTTCTACAGAATTATTGCTCATAGATAATGGAATAATAGCACTAAAATAACAATGCTTATTAATAAAATTTACATGCAATAATGTGGCATACCCAGCATTGAGCATTTCTTGAATTTCTGGTAGAAATGGATCCCGATTGGAAAAGAATTCTGGTAGGGCAGTTCTCATGGTATAAAACATGTCCAGTTTTTCTTTTGTCCGTTCTAAACTAAATTTGCAACCACGCAAAAACGAGAGCAGCCATTGATCATCTGTTCAGGAAGAAATTAAATTGTAAGTGAAGAGACTATTTAGAATTTTTTTTTAGTTTAACTTTAACTTTAACACTAATAGAGAATACATTATAATATATTTTTGCTAAAAATTACGTTAGCTTTCATTGAGTCATTAATAATTACCAATGAAATTAACAATAATAGATATTAACGATACAAGTTTGATTATGAGCATCTTAACGAACCAAGTTTGATTGCCAGAAAGAGGCGGTGAGCCGAGTTTTGCGGCAATCAAACGAGTCCGTTAAGTTTCATAAGCAAACGTGTACATTGTTCAATATTTTATCTTCATCAATAAATTCTGGTTCAATGTATTTTTTATATAAAAAGTGCGGTAATATATATATATTACCGCACTTAGTGCGGTAATGAAGCTCTTAATGATACTAAAATTAATTTGGTTAAAAGGTAGAAGAAGACCTGCACAATTTATATAATTCAAAGTGTTTAAACGACTATTTGTGATTATAAATCTTTGGAGAACGGGTGTAATTTTTGAAATAATTTATGCAAACGACATTTTCACTAGTAATATGTCACAAATCCCCTAAATCAAAGTATCAAAAGGCAAAAACTGTTGTAATGTTACCAAAAAATCTTTAAAATGTGCAGTCGCGGAATTAAAAATCCGGGCGAGTCTTATAGAGGATTTTTGCAATTTTTGGGTAATGTAAATTGGGATTTGCGTTTCTAGGTTAGCAATTGACAGTTAAACAATGAGGCATGCTGTCATATGCGAGTAATTATTTTGACTTTGACGAATTTCACCAGGTAACGTGATAAGTAAAGTAAAGTAAGATATACATTGAATCATTTTAAATGCCCGGATTTTTAATTCCGCGACTGTACAACACTATACACAATATCATTTCTATTTATAACTAGAGTATGGCTCAATTATTACCTGTTCTGGCTATAAGATGCGGTTGTAATTGAAGCCATTCCCGAATATGTTTGATATCTTCTTCGACTCGTGTAGGAACTTCATTGCATACAGTTTCAGCTATTTCTTGGACTTCCTTGGAGAGTGGTCTAATGGACATGATTTTTGTAGTGAATATGGATGTTAATGCTGGAACACTATCTTGTATTATCTCATAAACTTAAATACAAGTTGACGTATGAACTATTATATCATTAGTTAGTTATCATTTAATTACGGGAATTTTTCTGAGACTGCTGTATAATAAATTTTAATTGCGTAGACGATAATGAATTGTACAAAAAGTTGGCTTATTTTTTATTAATTTGCCAGTTATAAAAAACACATATTTTTCAAATTTGAAAATATTATCATAGCCGTGGACCTGCGTTAAATACTCAATTACATATTAAAATGTACTTGATTGCTTGCCTACAGATATTACACGTGTACAGTACCAAGTAAATGTGTAAACAAAACTATTACAATTATTGATATTCCCAGAACCTATACTAGATACGCAAATCAGATGGGCTAAACTGAATTTGAATGTCAAAATGTTTGAAAAATATGATTTGATGGTATAGAATCCATTGGCTTACAAGAAAATAGCTAAAAAATTCTCAGAGGCATGGTAACAAGAATGCAGGAGGAGATGCACAAATCCAGTTAAAAATATGGAATATTTATTAATTGCAAGTCGTAATTGTATTATACAAAATAGATGAAAGTCATTAAAAGACAGTAGTTTTTATCGATAATTGGCTTCTAAATTACTTAAACGGAGTTTTCTTTAAATATATTCAAAACTGTGAAACATACATGCTGTAGTCTATGTTTTTCGTATTGCTCCTAAATTGCTTCAACTAGAACAAAATATTCATTACCTCCACACGTATTTGATTAGTTCTTGCTCTATTATTCTTGCACTTATTCATATTAGGTATAATTTTAAATTATAAAAAATCCATACTATAGACAGAGGCTGCAATTTTGTAATTAAGAAGAATGAAATGGTAAACATACGTTTAACTTAATTAGCTCTTAATTTATTGCTATATATCTGGAAGTAAATACTGTACGTAGTTGCTATTTTATTATGCTTTCTACATTTGCAATATTAAATGCAAATATTATATCTAATGAGTTTTCTTTAGGTACTGCATCATCTAAAAGTAGAGCGTAGTCATAAAAGTAATTTATTGTTTGAACAAATGTTTGCGGTAGATGCGATTATACCAACTTGTTTCCACTCTTTTACGTTGTGCTTCTAATAATTGTTGAGTAATCGTTCTGGTTATTCAGTAATTCGCTACTAATTTATGATAATTCAAATAATAATATAATTAAATATAAATTTAATCAATATGAAATCCACTGTGTTTGTAAATAGTTATTTGTGAAAATGGTGTTTATTAGACTCAACTAAACCTTACGAGTAAGTAAAGTTACCCCTAACACCAGATGGACAATTATCTTTCCATTGTCATTACTGAAAGAATATTCCCGTGAATTGTTTTTCAATTCAAGCAGATAAACTTTTATATCGTGTTGCTTTTACTGTTCAATAGCCGTTGCAGGTCATTTTCTGTTTCGGCAATTAGGGCTACATAGCAAATTTACACTTCTTATAATTTTCCAGACTCGCTTGTGAGGTTCGTAGATATCGCGTTCCTTGCAAATTTTTGCCGGTATTCTTTATTTCGCAAATTTTGTTATTTACTTGGTTTACCATTCAGATTTAGTATTGACGAGCTCTACTTTTGTGACGTTAGCGTCAGTCCAAATTAATTTAAAACTCCAATAGTACGTCAGCATTTGAACGCCGCTAAGTTCCTCACATTTGGCGATTGTCAGGGAAGATAGACGGTCGGCCTTACCTTTTGGCGAAAGTTATATTTGATGTTTTGCCGGCTGGTAACTATCGGCCTAATTGGGCTAGCTCGCCGCGAGGGTCGCAGGGTTCCAGCTATGCTGAAAAAGTATAATAAAAAAAAGGAGTGGGCGCCAGGTCCTAGACTCAGATCCAATTCCTTGTGCCGGACCTTACACAAGGTCGAGGATAAAAACCAGCAAGTCAAAAATAAACAAACCAACAACCAATGAATAGATCACAGCTTTATTTCAAATAGTTTGGTGCGTACTATAGTGCAAGGCTAACACAAGTATATATAAATATCACAGCAGGCAATATTTTTAGCAACACCAAAGAAAACACACAGTATGCGACATGCAATAATAAATACAAATACAAATATAAATACAAATTTAAATTTAAGTATCGAGCAAATAGTAGCCCACGAGCAGCAATGACTATGACCTGAGAATGGGCTAACACACTAAAACATTGCGCGGTTAAAATCGGAGCGTAGCGAGTATGAAATTAAAAAGAAAATAAATTGATCAAGCGCGAGTCGCGGAGCGAGTTTAAAATTTCGCGTATACCGGCTCGGAGCAATACAAGACCACCTTGGCTAACGTTTCAACCCCGAAGGTTAGCTAAATGACGCTATATCTATATTCAAAATTTTCTAAAGGGCGGAATCAGCGTGCGTTTGTGTGGCCACACATGAACGACGGTGTCCATATTAAAAATGCATTAAGTGTGCGTATGTATATTTATATGCTAAAGAAAGCAAAGGCTTGGATTTGCCCCTAACTCGGTTAACGGAGATCTGCAATAATCACAAAGCTCCCGAAGGGGGCTCACGAGACACTGCTACTGAAGTGTGCCTATCTTCACGCCGAAGGTTTGACATGAAAATATTAATTATTGTTTTGTGACGAAAATAGCGAAGCTTTAAGGCGTCCGAACTGTGTTATGCAAGCGGGTGAGTAAAAGCGACGTCCAGATAGGACACAAGTGAAGCTCAAAGTTCTACTCTATAAATCTTTCAGATAACGCAGAGGTCAATAAGGTTAGGAGACCCGCAGGCACAAACGGAGCAATACACAGGTAAACCTTATGACCTCAATTTAGCAAGTAGCAGAGGGTATCCGCATATCATTGCGCGGCGGCCCTAACATTTAATTACACAAATTCCAAATATTACTAAACTAACGAAGCACGAAACCTACTATCGCACAATCCGTGCTGACGAAATCACACGTGCCCGAAGTGCTAACGGCATGAAACAGTATGATTCAATTATAAAGTACAACAGGCGCAATGCATATTATCTACAATAACGTCTTGCCTGCAGGAAAGTTCACCAGAACCTAATCTCTCCGTTCGCTCCCCTGGGGTTTGGACGTAGCTAGAGAGAAGCAACGATGACGGCTGCAGCTGCGGGGTGCAGTGCCAGCTATGGAGGTTGCAAGATGACTTGCAGGTGAGTGTAAAGCAGTTGCTCAATCTTCAGCGTTGCCCACGAGAGTTGCAAAATTCACAGGCGATGCGACTATCTTAGGGGCCCAGTGCATCGGGCTGGATTCGAGCAGGGTGCAGTCGAACGGGGTAGGTCTACTCCAGACAGGAAGGATTTCAAACAGATGGGGAGTGTTTTAACTCCCGCCGGGAATTTTGGCTAAAAACGCACAGAACCCAAATGTATTCCCGATTAAGAAGAAACTGGCCTAATCTTACCTCAAGCTGGGGGTCGAGCCGAAAGAAGCGTGCTAAAGGTGTTTCCAGGAGATCCGCAAAAAGCGAAGGGATGCAAGTAAGTAGCTAACTAATCATTACGAACACCCACGATAACGCAGAAATGCTTCCAGATCCCTCAAACAATCTATTCGAAGAGGCGAGCCCTACCAAAGGGCTATGAAGCACTTAGCTGCAGAGGAACACCTACTAGCACGACAGTTTAGCTTGGAAAGAAAGCCGAAAAATTCAAAAACCCAGCCCACAGGTCATCTGATAACAAAAATTTGGGCCAGAAGAAGCCAAAAAACCAGTCAGGCAAGTTTGACTGCAGGAAAAGATAACATTGCTCTAGCAACAAATGGAATAGTTAAAAACAATTTGTATCACCGGTTGCCTAGCGGCCATACCCAAATATTTGTAAAAATATAGCAAGAATAAACCTAATTTGCAAAATATAAGTAATTAAACGAGGGGTTGCTTACGAAACTGCATGATAATTATAGGAGAGTAATTAAAAATAAGATACAGCTAATTATACCTAGTTAAAACATGCAAACATTGACAAAAGCCAACCATAAATATTCAAGTTCAGAAATTCAGCTGGCAGAAGTTCAATACTACGGGGGACACTCCAAAAGTATCGTAACACGATTAACCCCAGGTCACGGCGAATTCCACGAGAAGCAAACCATTTGATTGTGCACGTAGCCTACTCCAGTCACATTTGGCACCTTGACCCCAGCGCGTATTGCTACAACGCAATTTTCCAAGACCGCCCCAGAATATCAGACAGGCCAATATTTCGCCAGAAAAGGATATATAAGCGAGATGCTTAGCTCTTGGAAGTTAAGTTGAGTTCATCGCTTTAGCTTAATTAACCTCAAGCTACAAGAGGAGCTAAGCCGCCGATACCTGCAGTCAGATCAACCAGGAGCTCTGCTAATTCGAAGAGATTCTCCAGACTCATGGTAGAAGAAGCCAGCCTTCTCCAATATAGCCGAGTCCCGTCCAGCAATTCCGAGCCTAAATCTGCTCTTAGAAACCTGACCAGCCTAAGCACACCTAGCCACTAATCGGTGATGAGATTTTCATTTAAAAAGCTACCCATCTGCATCCTCCCGTAGTCCACCAAACTCTGATAAGTTATCTAGACGCTTTTATAACATTTATCTGGCCGTTATCGGTGATGAGCCTTCCTACAGCATTTACCCGCTTACCTAGACACCTCGAAGGCGGCGGCTTCACTGCCTTTAGCAACGAAGAACACAACTGGAGACTCACGCCGAAGTACCAAATCTCTGAGCTCTTTAGAGCCGTCCTTCCATCTCAGCACCTCTGGATAGCGGCTCCATAGCTAAATGCAACGTTCTACGTAAGCCGCAAATACCCTCCGAGAAAAGACGAACCTTGGCTTGTCACTAGTACTACCAGAAATAGGCAAATCTCGACTCTCCGTGACAAAGAAGCCCCCTTTCCGCCAAGACAATATTAAGAAAAATAAGAAGAATCGCCTTATACGTTCACATCTATTCGCATAAAACCGGCCCCTCTTGGAAGCCAAGTCCTGCCTGTAGATTTCGCCGAATTTTGCTATGTAACCAAATACTCCAGGGATGGAGGGATGCTTGACGTCACAGGTCGCCATGCTAGCTCTCCGTCAAGCCTTAAAAATGTCACCTGGTTTGGAAAGGATGTGAGGCAATTTGCTAACTGCATATATTTCAAATGGGAGTACTACTTACTTTCTTGTGCGTTGTGTAAATGTGTATCCAATAGACCCAGAATTGAACTACGATAGCAGATCTCCCCTGAAATGTGATGATTCTTCATTGAACCTTTGCAGCTACAAATTTAGCGTGGCTGTCTCTGATGTTGTTTCGTATCTTATTAGTTGTGTTTGCAGTTGTTCGTAAAAATAATTGGTTTCTTGCACCGCTTTTGATATTATGTGTATTAATTTGTTGTTCTTAGTATTTAGATATTTTATAGCATCAATATTTTGTTAATATTTGAGATTTTCTAAAAAACAACTCAATATATTTTTAACATATTTAAGAATAAAACTTAATTACAAATAAAAGTAACTCAAAATTCCCATTTTGTTAATTATTAGTTGACAGATTGAATGACCGTTGGCAACACAGAAGAGAGTAAATATTTGGTATTCGTAAAAGTATCCAACACGAAAAAAGAAATTGATCGCGATTTCCCAGTATGAAAAAAAAACGTTAAATTTGATCATAATTGTACTACATATTAATATTGAAAAATACTTATAAATTATCGAAGATATGTTTTAAGCAAGCTGCTAGAACAGAAAACTTAGGGCTAGGTCATTTCTTGGTTGCTGAATATCTTCATCTGCTATCATCTAGATAGTAAAACTAATATTGGCCATAGTTTTTCCCACTGCTTGTGGGAACTGACAGTTTCCATAGGCATGGTGACAGAAAATGTAACGTACCATCTCCAGGCCGAGTCTAACATCCAAAGTTAGTGCGTCGCTTTGCGCTACCACTTTCTCCAGTTTGTGCTTATATTTTTGTGAGAGAGCGTTTGAAGCTAAAGCAATAACGGATGTGTTGGTAAGCAAAGCCTTCATGCGATTAGAGAAGAGTCATAATCTTGAGAAGAAGTAACTGTAGTTAATTAAGGGTGTTATCTCATTACGGTCAAAACCGGATAAGAAGATTGACTTCTCTCGTATGTTTAAAGTAATAAGGATGCTGTGTTTCTTTGTCGACATGTGCGTACCGCCGACCCCTGCTCTACTCTGTGGATATAGACTTAGCTCAAATTCTATATCTTTCTTTCAGCAGCTCTGCGGACGAGGCCATAGTTTTTTTAAACCGTCCGAAGGTAAAATACTACAACTGTTCACAGTAGAATATGTAGTAGCTACACTATATTTCTAGTAAACGTTTGTGAGAACACAACTCAGTGGATGCGTCTAGAGAATTCTAACATTGTTCACAAGTACATAATACACTTTAAAAACCCACTTTAAGTATTACATAAGATCTTGAAGTTTCTTTCTTTTTAAACGTGTTGTGTGGTTGGCGAAATCCAGTAACTGCAGAGCTTTAGGATTGACGTGCTAGTGAAGTCGATTTTCTTACTTCCTGGCAAACCACCTTGCCTCCTCAGCGAGAATGGGAACATTCAAGTCTCGATGTATATCTTGGTTTTGCGTATACAAGTTAGCATTAACGATTAGACGAAGTACTTTATTCTGGCATCTCTGAATAATCTCGATATTGCAATGTTTAGCGTACCCCCATATTTGGATGCATAGGTCCAAACTGGCTTCAAAATCTGAGTACGGGGTCATAGCAGTACCATCGTCAACCTTATCACCTGCCGAATCAAAGTGGATATCTTTACCAAAAGGTGTTTATGCCCCAGTCAAAGATGCCGCATTGCACTGCGAATCTCTGCGATAGGCGGTCAGATAGAACTTATTTTGTATTTGAATGTAACAACAATGCATTTGAATTACTTTTGTGTGAACATATTTACAACTATAGGCGCCCAAAGAAAAGTTTTGTGGGTTATCGTCCTATAAACATTGCTTGTGATGTTTAGTTTATTGTTTAGTTATATTTTCACTATTTATTTGTACTTTCGGGTATTTAAATTGTTGAACTAATTCAAATTTGTTATCCTATATTGTGAGGTTTTGTCCTAGTTCTCCTTGTTGGTTTATTCTTAATAGTTTTTTTTGTTCATTGATCTCTAATCGCACCGTTTAAGTTCCTGTTTTTGATTAAGGTCATCTGCGTATCCAATTATTTGGTGTGCTTGTTAAGAAGGTCGAGCACTATCATGCTACAACTATCCTTTTTGATTTCGTCATCATAATGTTGGACTATATACAGAGTGTCTCGCATCGATTGCACCATACTGTACCACCGTGTTCTAGAATCCAACAGATATCAAAAAGTTCTAATAAACATATGTCTGTAGATGTATGGTTTTCGAGATGATCACAAATTTAGCTTAAGATAAGATTCTACATATCTATTAAAAATAACAAAAAATATTTTTGTTTATACCAGATGTTTAATATGCTCACCATTAATGGGAATGCACTCACTAAGTCTTCTTCCAAAGAGTCTTATTTTTTTTAAGATCTCCGGATTCTGCCGTATATGGCCAAAATCATTTAGAATCCTATTTCTCAAATGATCCAAGTCGCGAATAAGTTCTGCATAAACTAAAATCTTCAATTATATATACAAAAATCAAGGAGTTCAAATCTGGTGATCGATCAGGCCAAGGTACAAGACCACCTTGTCCAATCCAGTTGTTTCCAAGAACTGCATTTAAATAATTTCTAACATATCTAGAAAAATGCACAAGTGCTCTATCATGCTTAGCATACAGTTATTGCCAATAATTTTAGGTCACATTATTAAAAATACTTTGTGCTTCATTTTGAAGAAACTCAAGATATGCAGGTCCTGTAATCTATTTGGAAGAAAAAATGAGCAGCAGAACACACGTGTTCATTATGGCAATTCCAAATTCCATTCCTCGTAAAAACTGCTTTGTCAGATAATTAAATGTTTCCAGGAAAATAAATGTTTTGTTCATTTTGACGCAATGAGCAGCGACAAAAAATTACCCTGTTCTCTATTCTCCTGCATATAAAACTTGAACTGGCTGTAATTGGTATGTTGCTCCCTAAAAATTCTATGACCACCGTCTTTGCTTGTATTTTCCATAGCAGCAACTCGCCTGGTACTAGTAGTTGGATCTTCTTCAACTATATTAAAAATGCATTCTTCCAATTCTGGTAATTCAATTACTTTATTAAACAGTAACTGGTAATTTTTAAAAGTAGTTTGCCTAGCTCTGATACCTAATAGCGCACAGGTATGGCAAAATGCAAAAGTTGTACCAAATATGGCTGAAGCAGAGAAAAAAGAAAGATCTTAAAATTAAAAATTCAAATACCAAAACCATGTGTCTAGAAACAAGAAACTCAACACTCTTTCAAAACAATGGTAAAGTAATTCCAGAAGATATGGAAGTCGACACGGCTTAGAAACATGGTGGCTAACACTCGAAGGTAAGAGTTAAGTGCAAGTGTTTGTATAGAGTGCAAGAAAAAATAAAGCGAAGTCGTGTGGAAGACACTACTTGGACGAGATAATGGTAATATCATAAAAATCATACACTAGGAATCTCAAAGACTAGAACCGCAAGAATAATAGAAAAACCAATAATAACAGAGTGCAGAGCAATAGTTAAAAAAGCGAAGAACCAAGGAATAGGCAGGATTAAAATTAGACTCTTTATCCAGGACAATTTACTATGTTTCAATCAGAAGCGCTAGGACTACATGTAATTGAAAAATTATTAACTAGATTACAATTTAGCAAACTTCTTGACGAAGACTGGCAAGATACGAAGGCTTGGCGAATAGGAAGCGGGAAATAGCAAGTGCCGTAAACCATCCGTGCGTACATATTGTAATGATGCCCCTAATTAAAAGGCTTTTTATATAAAAATGATAATTAGGGCAAATCACCACAATTTACAAATTAAATAGAGTAGTTTTAATAAAGAATTCTTGTGTAATCTCAGGGATTATTAAAATAATGTTATAATTAATATTTGCAAAATAAATCATTTACTGCTTTTTCTATTTTATTCATTTGCAATCAAATAAAATAAACCTCCGGTCTAGCATAATAAAAACAATTTATTAGGTCTTAACATTTGCGTTACAATTACTTTTGAGTAAGACAGATTACCTCGTATGGTAATTGCTCGAATTCGTATCCGACATAACAGTTTAACCTACAAAGTGACATCAAAACAGATATGGATTGCTTCTACAAAAATAGCGTAATTTGAAAGCCAAACACCAAAAATGGCAAAATTCACATCAGGTAAATACAATGCAAATAATATGACGTAATTTCCGGCTAACCTGTTTTTTTTTTCAGTGACGTAGGGACTCCGAGATCTGCATTTGTTTAACTTCCTGCAATTTTCGGTGTCCAAAACCGCTTATCCGCAAAATAAAAAGACGATACCTCTACAAAACCTTACTGGAACGAATCTGGAAACTGGCCTGCTTCTACACCTAGTACAAAGTCTAATCTTGATGAAATCCAAAGCTAGTGGGCCTTCTCCAATTGCTTTCCTGTGAAATTAACCTTGCAACGTCAGCTTCGTAGACTGAATCACAACATTAAACGACGCCACGGCAATTATAAACTTGGTGACGGCTTCCTGTTCCAAATTTCTGTATGTAGGGCTCGATAAAGGATTCTCCAACACGCAGTACACACAATTCTTGCTAGCCGATGCTTCCAACTATCCGAAAACTTGGCCGAAACACTGGCCTCGCTGTAGAACGCTCCTGGTCAATTCTTGCAGAGCTTCTACGTATTCACTAAGGTCTGTTACCACGACGAAAACTTATACAACTACACTTTGTAGATTGCTGACTATTAAAACAACACTTTTTGGCTCACACAAAAAACTTTTATATTTGAAAATTTATATACAACTGCGAGCACGTCTTACCCAATTTTTCAAGGCTTGTCATTTTCAATTACAACAATTGAATATCTCGTTTCCTAGCAACTAAGTTTTACGATTGTTTTATGAAATAAGTTTTGATATAATGTTTTTATTTAGGAACTAAACTGTCTTTTTCCTGGAAATCGTCACTTTAAATTTTAATCTGCTTTTTCACACTTTAGTTTTTAAATGCACTGTTTCACAAGTTTATAATTAGCACATCACTCTTGTTTGTGTCCTTTGATAGGTTGCCTTATCATTGCTCTTTGCAGTCTCTGCTTTGCTTTGCATCGTTTCTTTACCCGTCAGCTGTCTTGCCGTTTGCTGGCTTCATAACATTTTACTCATGACGCTCGTATAATTTTTGTAACTCCACAAACCATCGCTGTATCATGTTAAATTCACATTATTGTATTGACGTTACCAAATCAAATCTGCCAGCTACATAAATTAAGGTGCGCTTGCCTTTCCGAACATCAATTATGAATAAAATGTTAAACGTAACCCCTTTGATTTTGCCTTATCTAATGCTAACCTTTCTCAATCAAATTATAGTTACTGCTAATCATATCACGTGCATTTATTAGTGTAAAATACTGACTTTATCTTGCAATAAAAAAAACATTAATTATTCTTTCTTTTTCATGTTTTCGTTAATAGTAAGAAATACAAATTTGGTTAAATGGGGGAAAAGTTGCGTAGTTAAAGGACTAACAAAGTGATGCATAGGAATCCTTGGTATGACTTTTTGATTTTGAGTTATCTTAAAAATCGAATTTTTAGATTTTCAATTTTATTTTTCCTCAGGTGTTAATATTAAGGTTAGAATAAAAATTATGAAACTTCTTTATAGCAACTTTTAATGGACTTAAAGACTACGTGTAATGCAGCATACTGTATAAATTATGAATTTAATTTAATAATAATATCCAGATATCCGATGGGTATCATGTGATGTAACAGTTCTATGTTTTAACTGGTGTGGTTGTAATAGGCAACCAGAGTGGTTGTTTACATAAAGTAGAAAAAATAACTTGCATTTATAATCGACTATAAATAATCACGTTAAGGGTTGAATTCCCACTACTTGCGTAGAATAATAATTGGATATTTGATACGTAATAGCAATACAATATTCTTTACGATCAAATTTGACTGAGGGTTACAACCATTATTCAAAATAGAATTCAATATTGTTTGAAACCAGTTAAAGTGGTCTTTTTACTTCTAAACTAGTAAAAAAGTATAAGTGAGTGTTTGTGGTATGCTGTTGAACTGTCCATACACATAATAAGGGGGCCAAAGAGCTGCAACGAGTTTTATTTGAACACCCCAAAGGAGGTGTTTGCAAACTAGCATCTAGTTAGGAACTGATATAAGACACACTCAGGTACAAGATATACTTTCAGAAGGTTAGTGCCCATGTCTTCCGTAACATTAAGAAGTACATAGCAAGTTTGGTACGGCAAATTATCAAAAATAATTGTAATTAATAAATTTGGAACTTAATTTAGAATACTTAATTTTTCTAAATTTGAATAGTGATTCGAGTACTCGACGTATTTCGGTCATTATAATTTGAAATTTATATATTTTTGGATTAGGATATTTTATAAACGTAATTTAAATCAAGTTTGGATTTTTTAATTGTTTTAAATAGAGATTGTAATGCGGCTTTTATTTAACCTTTGCGTTGTGCACCAAACTGTAACGGTACGTTTATTAAGCCCCTATCCTGCGTTGCTTTGCATTTAATTGCCCTTTATATGCTAGCTAGCTCACTCATCAAGGCAAAGTACCCGTTCTTTATTTTAAAGTGGCCATTCGTATGCAGATTGTATCTATTGCCTCGCATTACGTGTGCGAGATATTGTATTTTTCGTTTTTTAATAGTGAAAATAACTTTGGTTTCTTTTTTCATTCTTCTCATCACTTCTATGTTAGTTATACGTTCGGTCTACGATATTTTTAATATTATTCGATATAGCCATAACACAAACGCTTCTAATATTTTCACATCTGCTTTCTTCAGTGTCCAAGTTTCCAACCCATAAAATAGTACAGAGAATACGTAGCACTTTAGTAGTCTTGTTTTTATCTCTAGGCTAAGGTCTTTTTCACAGAATACCTTTTTCATTTTGATAATAAAAGTTGCTCTTGCTTTCTCTATCCTTGATTTTATTTCTTCTGAGCAATTGTTGTCTTTATTGATTGTCGTACCAAGATATGTGTATTTTTCTACATTCTCTATGGGTTCGTTTCCTATATAGAGATATTTATTCATTCTCGCTGTTTTAATTATTACTATATACTTCGTTCTTGTTACGTTTAGAGCAAGTCCATATCCTTCACTTGTTGTTACTACCTTATTAAGTAGGTATCATTTGTAGGTCTTGTTATCAGGATTGTGTCGTCAGCGTATCTTATGTTGTTAATTTGTATTCCGTTCACTTTTACGCCTATTGTTTCGTATGCTAAAGCTTTCCTCATTATCTTCTCTGCGTACGTATTGAACAATGTTGGTGATAGCACACATTGCGTCTCACTGCCCTTTTGTTCAGTGCTATTACCGTCTATTTTTATAACTGCTTTTTGATCGTAGTATAGGTTACTAATAATTCTTATGTCGCATATCTAGATTCTTCTCTTTCAGTAATGTAATTAGTTGTTTGTGACGTACCTTGTCAAAAGCTTGATTGTAATCAAGAAAACAAATGTGTATGTCTTGATTCATATTTAGACATCCTTGTATTAATATGTTTAGTGCAAACAAAGCTTCTCTTCCAAGTCCGTCTCTGAAACCAAACTGTATTTCGCTGATGTCTTTTTCCAATTTTTCATATATTCTATGATGTATAATTTTAAAAATATTTTCTAGGTATGGCTCATGAGACTGATTGTGCGATGATCTGTACATATTTTTGAATTCGGTTTTTACTTCGACACGAAGTGTACGAAGTATTGAAATTCCCTCATATCGAAAACCACTCTGAGTCAAATATCTCTAAAATTCGAGCCAACCGACTAATGAACCCACTATATCAAATCTCCGTCTCGGCGGTGCGGATCTTTTGGTGAAGATCCCAGCCCACTAGATCAATCCCCCGCATTGGGGGGTGTCTAAACGTGCTGTGCGGGGGATGTATGTTCGTATGTGTACACGATTCCGGTCGCCAGGAACCTTCCTGAAGTCTTGGATCGTTTTCATACTATAGGTCCTCCGAAAATGAAGGCAACATCAACTTTTGAGCTTTGGTCGTCGGCAAAAAAATTTTTTTTTGTTTTTTTTTTTTTGATAAATAACTGGTTCATAGCATTTCATTGTATTAGCGAAAGGGAATGATGCTGAGTATCGAAGTATTCTTGGAAAGCACGGAAGGGCGCTTTTCTTGGGTGGGGGGTACCGTATATTTTTAGGAGGGTTACCAAAGTCGACACTAGTCAAGCACTCGGTATTATCTCTGTTGAATATACAGGGTTCGGCTACGAAGCGGGGGTGGAAGATATTTTTAAAATTATGAGAGTTACATGAATATTGAGTATATAAAAGTTGTGCTTACGACGGTGGTGCACATTACTACAATAGTGCTGATTATACAGGATATCTCAAAAAAGTGTGGCAAATCAAACTCACTTGTTTTTAAACAGAATTCCCTATATTTGGGTAGCTTAAAAGTTTTGCAATGAAATACTCATAATTTTTATATCAAGTTGTGTAAGTCTAACAGCAACTGTTTCAGAGATATTGATGATTTTATACAGAAAAATGCTGAACTTCAGGCGGATGCTGCAAGCAACAGAAAACAACTGAATGAAGGAAAACGCTACCAAAAAATTATAATTTTCGTGAACTACCTTTCAAGTGTAAAATGGTGGATCTCGGTATTAATGCTATACAGGGTGCTCAACATTTTCATATTTAATTATTTCGAATTTTTTCAAACGGAACTCCCTGTATATTTCTGTATTTTTGAAAAACCCTTTTAATGAGCTTTCTTTTGATAAGTTACTTCATACCTCTAAGTTCAACTGTTTTTCAGATATGCATGTTTGAACATAAAAACAAATTAAGCCCTTTAAGATCAAGGGATAAACAACAAACGCCGTTAAAATAATTATTCAAACACTTGAGCTCTCCAAAAATAAAAACACAAAACCAGGTTTAGAAAATATAAATTCAGTCAGTGTTCATACATGGAATAATAAACACGAAAAAAACATAAATGCAGGAATAAATTAATTCCAAAGTCAACTAAAATAAGATTAAAAAACAAAAGCCAATACACCAAAAGCTTATAAATAATTACATTAAATGTTCAAATAGTTCTTCTTTCCTGCTCTGAATATTAAAGCTGTACAGAGAACTCATAATCAGCAAATATAATTATTTTGATTTATTTAAATGGAACACCCTGTATATGCCTGTATTTTTAAAAAGTACTTTTTTACGACCGACCAGAAAATATGCAATTCCTGGAGAATTTTTTCGCCAGAAAGTAACGTTTTGCCGGTCAAGATCGGAAAACGGGCATCAGGGACCGCTAAAAGTTTTTGTCGGTCGCTGATACCTTCGTTAGTATGGAAACATGTTTGTGTTATTGTTTGGATAAGTCAAATAATAAATACTGATGTCATAATTTGTTTGAGTTTTCGAAAGTAAATTCGCAAGTTTGAAAGTATGGACTCGAAAGTCGTAAAAAATAGTGTACATTACATGACCGGAAAGTGTTTTCCAGGTCTCCCCAAGCTTCCAGGGTGAGCCCCAGGCGAGCTCTGGAATCTATTTGGTTCGACCTGAAAAACACTATTTTCCGGTCTTCTAACGTAAATTACTGTTAATGAGCTTTCTTCTAACATTTCATTTCCTATCCTAAAATTCAATATCTATTCTCCTGGTTTTTTTTTGGGTCTCTTCGTTTTTGTTATTTCTAGTTTTGAGTAGTGGTTGGATTTTTATTTTCTAAACTTGGTTTTCTCTTTTGTTTGTAGAAGTTACGTGTTTAAGTAATTATTTTAAAAGCGTCTGTTTTTATTCCTGGAAATAAAACATCTTAAGGGGCTTAAATTTTTTTTCAAACACGCATATCTGAAAAAAAGTTGAACTTAGAAGTATGAAGTTACATATCAAAAGAAAGCTCATTAAAAGGGATTTTCAAAAATACAAAAATATACAGGGCGTTCGATTTAAAAAAAAATCGAAATCATTAAATTTGCAAATGTTGAGCACCCAGTATAGCATTAATACTCAGATCCACCATTTTACACTTGAAATGTAGTTCACGAAAATAATAATTTTTTGGTAGCGTTTTTCTTCCTTCAATTGTTTTCTGTTGTTTACAGCAGCCGCCTGAAGTTCAGCATTTTTTTGAATAAAATAGTTAATATCTCCAAACCCACATAACTTATATCAAAATGATGAGTATTTTAATGCAAAACTTTTAACCTTTCCAAATATAGGGCATTCTATTTTTAAAAAAAGTAAGTTTGATTCGCCATACTTTTTTGAGACACTCTGTATAATCAGCACTATTTTAGTAATGTGCAGCACCTTCGTAGCTACAATTTTTATATGCACAATATCCATGTAACTTTCATATTTTTAGAAATATCTTTCACCCCCGCTTCGTTGCCGGACCCTGTTTGGTGTTTAATCATACTTGTATGCTGTTAAGGTTTGTTTCCTCGACCAGTTTAATTATTTCTGATGTCAATTCATCTCTGCTCCTGGTGCTTTTCCAGCTTTTATATCTTTGATGGCGTACTTTATTTCTTCTTTGGTTATTTCCGGTCCGTTGTAGTCTTGTTAATTTTTTATTATATTTCTGTATCTGTCGTCTGAAAATAAGTCTTCAATATAATCTTTCCACTCGTTTTAGCATTTCTTCAGTGTTTGTAATTATTCTCCCTTCTTTGCTCATTGATACACTTGCTGTCTTACGTTTCTGTGTTCCTGCGAGTTCTTTTATTTTTTGTGTAAATTGAAGTTATGGTATTTTAATTGTAATTGTTCTATTTTCTCGCATTTACTTTTATACCAATTTTCCTTTGCATTCCTTATCTCTGTACGTGTTTTTGAATCTTCTTGCATACCATGTTGTTATTTTTATGTCTTCTTCTTATACCCATGAGTTGAAGTATTTCCGTCGTCATCCATTCGTGCTTTATAGTTTGATTCCTTTCGCTGAGTATTTCCTTGCTGGGTTTGATTAGCGCGTTTTTAAACATTTTCCATTTTTCATTTATGTCTACTGTTGTGTTTAATGCTATTTTTCTTAAGTTCAAGTTCAAACTATTTCGCCATCTCGTATCACTAATACCTAAAATGTTTACTTTTATTATGTCCATTTCCTGTACTACGTTGTGTACTTTACCAGGCTGGTACATGCTTCGTACGTTTCATGTACCAATTCTCATAGCATTCTTCAAAACGGTCTCTTCCGGAGATCCGATTGGGTGACTATTAACTCCGGGATATTTGATTTTGATGATTTTTTACTAGGAATATCCACTTGGAATCTTGAATTCAGTGGTTTTCCGTTGCCTTCTGTATCTTCATGCCGTTGACCTTGCCAGGCTCATCCGTCTTTTGGAGCGATTTCTCACGCCAAGGGCAAGAGGGTGCCCTTTCTCTTACCAGCTCATCCACCCGAACGTGTTGGCTGATAAGGAGAACTGTCTAATTACTACAATAGGTAGTATGTATGTACAGTTACAGTTCAGCTTTAGCCTAGCGTGTTTAAATATTAAATAGCAAAGATGAGCCGCATCGGGCCGGTTACAGGTTCTTATTTACTGCTATAAAATTTTAGAAGTTTTTTTTATTCTGAATTCAGCATGGTATCACACATTATGAATTAATTACGTTTCGCGTATTTTTTGACAATCATCAGATTTTTTTTAATACGGACCTGTGTACTGGGGTATTCATACGTTGTTTCAACTTTTGTAATTTAAAGAAAGGAGTAATGGCCCACATTTGAATTTTTTAATCCTTAATAATTACATTTGGTCTTCAAATACCAATCATTTTCAATAAGAAGTAATTAATTTATTGATTATTTTTCTTACTTAAATAAAAATCATCCAGTGAAGCTTATTATTTTTTTTTAATTACAAAAGCTGAAATACCGTACGAAATGCTCTAGGACACAGGCCCAAAAATGTCTTAATAATGATAAGAAAAAACTCGAAACTTAATTAAACCATAATGCGTGGTACATTGTTGAATTCAAAATAAAAAGGACTGCTAACATTTTACATCAGAAAATAATGACCGTATTTAGAAAAATTAAGTTGATGATGGTTGCTCAGAGACGAAACGTCGAATAAAAAAAGGATAACATAGTCTTTAAGTCCATTAAAAGTTGCTGTAAAAGGTATTGTTAAGTTTCGCTCTATCGCCAGAAAAAATAGAATAAAAAATCCAATAATCCTGTTTTTTAAGATGGTCACAAACGAAAAATCATATGAAGAATTTCTGGGAGCCATTTTATTAGTCCTGTAACTACGTAATTTTTCTCCCATTTAACCAAATTGTTACCTCTTACTATTAACGAGATCTCCACACTGGTGCTCCTTATCTTGAACACATTGTATATATTGTTTTTGGTAAACAGGCGAAATAGTAATCAAATTTTCGTTTAATTTCGAACTGATTGTTCTAGTACCTTCCTGAATGACACAGCAATTATGTTCCCAGCATTTTACACTTCGTAGGGAACAAACTGCAGTTATTTACTAGGCTATGGCTTCTGATTAATTTAAGCAAACTGACAAAATAAATAATATTTACAACACTAGTCAATTCTTTAATGATCTCACTCTTTCTGATTTCTTAATTATTGTTATAATCATTCATGTGCTTTGGGTTAAAAGTTTCATTAGTGCAGATTTATTAATGATCTCAAAGATTGGGACTTTATTTATTGCCGCAGAGGTTGTCAGGAGACAGCGATTTACGTATGTTTATCGAAATTCAATTAATTATAGCTTAATTTACAAAATAAAAGAGTTTTGTTTAATCGCACTTGGTTGTATCAAGACGTGCGTAGCAGACATCATTACATCAACACTGAACGTAGTTCAAATAATTAAGAAATATTTTAGTAAAGGACAACAGAGAAATTTATGTATTTAATTGGCCACGTGTAGGGCTTCTTAAATTCCCTATTGCGTGACAAACTCGCATAAGGTTGGGTTTCTTGGAAGTTTCTAAGAAAATTATGTGTATCAGCAGACCTCACCAAACCTTGACCGACAAAACAAGTTAAATTATAAATGATTATTTATTCTCTCACTGAGACGTCTATCATTTGATGATTAAGATTATTTTTTATCCCCACTTCACAATTCAGTTAAAACACCAACTATTTAAAATGTTGTGTCTATCAGGCTCAGTTAGTTATAAACAATTTGGTGCTAAGATATGAACAATACTGAAAATATGTCGCCGATTCGTCCTCTTTCCAATGAACTGCAGAAGAAAGCTGAGAGCGAATTAAATGAAGTTCCCAGTAGAATTCAAGGCGATTTACAACACATTCAAGATTGGCTTCTGAAACAACCCCATCTTAAAGTCAAGAAAGGTATTTCCTCATTACTTATTTTGCATTACTACCCCCGTTTAAGCTTCTCGGTTAAATTTTACTGGCGTAATTTAGCATTTTAAAATATAGTGAATATTTAGGCAGTGATGGTAATCAAAGTTAAGTATGAAACAATTCTAATTGGATTGTTTGCAAAACAGTCCACAATGGGTAATATATCAATAAAATCACTTGCTCATTAGCTGTTAGTAAAAAATTCTAATAACGCTCATTGTAACTGTTGTTTTTTTATTATATTCCATATTGTTTTTTGTTCATACTCATGTAATATATTAAACCAAGAAGTGTATTAAACATTTAAATTAACGAAACGTTAAGATACATTTTCGGCTAGGTGCACAATCATCTAATTATTTTTTTTGTATATTTAAATTTCTTTTATAAAGTTCTCTACATATGGGAAACTATTTTAATTATCCATTTATGAAAAAAAGTATTCTTTATTAAACGTTTTGCATTACCCAAAAACCAAAATGCGCTCATAAAATTTCAAAATTATCTGATATTATACAGGATGAATATAAAAATAGTACTTCGGCTAAAGAGTAAGGTACCCTTATTTTTAAAGATAACAGAGATTTTATTTAAAAGTGTTATTCAGAATAAAAAATTATGCGTAATTATGAGAAGGCGGCCTCTTGTAATTAATTTCTTTTTCAAAATAATATGTCACAAAAATTTAATTTAGAGAATCAATTTACATAAATTCCATTCGAAGAAGCAACTGGTCGTTAGGAATTACTTAAACTACTGAATGCAAAAACTGTGACTTTCCTAATAAAAATTTTTTGTTATCTTTCGCCGAATTATTATTTTTATCTACCCTGTATAATTTCAGGTAGATTGAGAATTTTAACACCGCATTTTGGTTTTTGGTTAATGCAGAACTTTTTATAAGAATACTTTTTTTGATAAATAGATAATTAAAAAAGTTTTCCATATGTAGAGAACTTTATGGGACACACTGTATAATTGTAAATTTATGAACACCATTTTAAGCCAATATTCTAAAATCAAATCATTGAATACACGAAAAATGAATGGTAAAACCATTTGATCAAAGATTCTAAATCTAAAAATTTACAAAAATTGTCAAGCGTATTATCAACTTTAAATTTCAATAAAGAAATGACATATACACTTGACGAAGTAGTAGCATATTCGGTGTTAAAATCGAGTTCTAGCTATTATATGCAAAATTCCTTATCTTAGGATTGTTTAAACAGCTCCTATCAAAACCTTCATGACATATGGGAATATTTTGACGAATACTAATAGAACAAATGTCACCACAGAAATCGTATGTATTTGTACACAGACTAGAAACGAGAGAGCCAGGAATGTTCAAGCTACTTTGGCTACACATCAAATATAACATTCACCATCGAATTGCCGGAAATTTTATTACAAAAATATGCTTATAATGAGATTTTTTATTGCCATCCACATTTGCAGCCAATATTGAACTAAATTTTTGGAAAATAAATATCCCAACTTTTATTTGCCCTAATTAGAAGCAAATACTTAAGACGTAAAGTTGAAACCTCTGCTCTTTATAAAGTAAATTTGATACTACAACCATATCAACTGACTCTTTCTTGTTTCAATAACTTTTAAAATATGTTAAAAGCGATGAATACTATAAAAAATAACATTCGTCTCTGAGTTTAGGTTTTGTATTTGATAATAATTTCCTCCTACTTAACTTTAAATGAATATAAAAAATCTTACAGGTTTTACACGGAACTTCTTTCGCGCGAGTTATATCAGTATGCAAATAAAAAAATGTAGTCCGCTGGGATTTAACCTCCGCGCTCCCAGGCGAATATTTTGACACCATTGTCTGATCGGTTGCTAGAATAACTGAGCTACGGACGTGCTCAAATTCTCATGTTTACCCCGTATCTGTTAGGTCCCATTTTCGCCATTGATAAAGCCTGACCTATGTCCAAATTATTATTTTTATCTTTTCCAAATACAACAAATGGAAGTTGTAACACTAAATATCGTGAAAATCTCAGGTAACTGGGTGTAAAAATATTTTAACGTTCCTAATAAAGCTGAAACAATAAAAGCAACCACTTGGTAATTCAAACGAAATCAATTTGCAAATAAAAAAAGTATTTCAGACGAGATTTGATTTCAGCACCAACGGAAGGCATTTCAAAGATAAATGAGCATGTCACGCGCATTGTACCTGTCGATCGCACTCTGCCATGGAACTAATCCGCAAAATATCGTCTTCCTCCAACAAATAGTTTTTGAGCTATACTGCTAACATACAGACATACAGATAGACAGACAGATAAACAGACGGAATTGAGAAAACCTGTTTTTCCTCATCCAACGACCCTGAAACGTGCAGATCTGAAGAAGCCTCGGAAGGTGATTTTTTTGCGATTACAATACCTCTTTCGTCTATTTCTGGACATTTTCGTTCAGATATAATATATCTGATGTTTCTTAAGTCGACAGTGTGACGTTTGGAGGTACATCAAAACGTAAAAAGTAGTCTAAAACTAATACGGGGTTTTGCCTTAAATGGGAAGCTTTAAAAACAGCTTTAAAAGTTTTGAGATCTGTTGAATATATGAGTATCTACAATCACTCTAATTACGTATCTTTTATATTAAATAACAAATCCATATAAAAAATGTATGGAATTTTGGTAGACGCTGATTATAAATAAATGCATTTTATAGAAATGAGCGTTAAACTGTATGTAAATTAAGTATCTTGAAAAATAAACGAACATTTCAAGATAAATTGTACCGCTCTCTTAAACGAAAGGTGGGCACAGCCCGGGATAGCTGATGAACTCTCGGTAAATTAATGGCGTGGGTAAAGACTAGGCAATTATCATTCAGGCTTTAAAATTGAACAGTAGCATTACATAAAAACAAATCTAGCTAATTAATAACGCACCACCTACCTTTAGTGCTTCGCTGCATACCTATATAAATTGTACAGGCGAAAGGGTTGCGGAAAGAAAACTAAAATATTATCAGCAATAAGAACATTTAAGCAAACCCAACTAATCACAGCAACACATGAATTATATACATATGCCATGAAGGCTAAAGTGTTAGTAACACGAAATTTTCAGAACAATTGCCTAACAAAAAAATAAACAACATTTAGGAATCAACTTCCAAGCATTTTAGTCACAAAACATGCTAACTAATAGCTCGAGGTGCAACTCAGAATCGCCACCTGTGTGTATCGCACTTGACATGTGGACCTAACGTCCAAGAGACTCGGCGGAAGTGAGTTTTGACTGCTTACGTATTTCAGCAATTTTTAAGAGATTAATTACTCACGGTTTAGCGTTATAAATTCATTGATTAAAAGGAGTAATTTAACCCGTAATTTATCAGTTGGATATTCAAAGACCTTAGCAAGAACTAAGTATATTCGCGGCAACTGCTTTTGTCGATAGAAAAGCTGAGGAATGCATGTACTTACAGTTTGATTTGATGTTGATCGCGAGGGGGAAGATCATGGTACGTTGCATTTTGACAAATAGGGCTTCTACGCAGGATTTGACTGTTTCATTTCGTAAAACCTAAAGGACGTCAACGAGTAAGGAGAGCTGTTAACTGCGGTAGGAACAGTAATTCCCTGAATAACTGCAGGATAACTGCAAGGAAGCCAGATGGAAACCGGCCTAATTATCGAAATTAGTATACAAAATTTAACTAGAAGAGGCATTCTTGCCAAAGACGTTTACGGCCGTTCGTAGAGAAAACAAGACCACTAGCGGTTTTCATTTCTTTAAACAAGAGCGGTCTTGGTCTGCTTCGTTAATTTCACATCCTGTGAAGGCGTTTTGTGAAAAATCAATAATCGAAGAAACTCGACTGCCTGTCAGCGAGCTTACTCGGAAAAATAAAGCGAGTGGGCTTCGACCAGAAATGTCTTGCAGGTGCACTATTTCTAAAGTCAGGCACTTTACACAAAAAACCTGAATTCCTTTTTTACATTACTTAAAATATAAGGTGGTCCGAAAGAAGATGCAAATTGCTAGAACGCACAATTGAAATGGGGCGTTACAAAATCTCTTCCCATTATCACGAACTTTGCACAATAAAAGTTAGTTTCAAAAACTCACCGAAGAGTCATAATCGCCAAGAACAGTTACTAAGCCGCATCGTATTACAGAATCGTAAAATTACTTAATTTTTATTTATCTACAGAAAATGTAAGAATAAAATAAACGTAAAGGAGCAAATGAATTCATTTCTAAATATTGTAACTTTAAAATAGAAACTTCAAAAGTGTGCTTGGAAGAAATTTCTTATTTAGTCATTCAAATGCACTAAAATTTGGTATCGCATTTGTTTGGATTCCTTATAACATCTGATCACTTCTAGTTCAGATCATACCAACAAATATATTACTACAAATAACAATTTTACAATCATGTACACGTAACTTCAGAAGAATGTCTGAAAAAATATACTGTTATGGTCTTCTATTATAGTGTGGCAGTTCACATTATAAATATGATATAGAGGGTAAGTCACCTTCGTACTAATTTCCATAACTGATCTTAATAAACCAACATTTTAAGTTGCCTGATTGACCAACACTCAGGCTTTAACATCTATTACCTTTAGCTATGCAGAGTGAATGGTTTAAGTAACAACATGTGATTGAAAAAAAAATTGATAAATGAGGACCCAAGAGTAAAAAGGTAGAAATATGCTGCACGATAGTATTGATTGAGAAAGTAAATTATTTTGAACTGCTAAAAAATCAATTGCGAATGAGTTTACTCTGGCAGAGTAGATGCAACATTAAGTAGTTCCAATGTTTCCAATGCTATAAACAACATACTTTTTTGCTAAGGTAACTTTGATTAATCTTCGTGTTTATAAATTTTTTAAAGCAATTCTCGTATTATGTTGAAAGTTCGAAATCGCCATCATGAACATAGCTATGTCCATTCTTTAATGTTGCGTAGGGAGCTGCCAAGCAAATTTTTCCAAAAATGTTGACCTCTTCTTCTTGATGTGCTTTATGGGTTTACAGGACGCGACTATAAAGAGTGATACTGCCGTCAGCAAAAACTATTGTCGATGATTTATTGGCCAGGACGTTCTCCTCCATTTAGTGCCTCCCTTCCCCATTATTTTTCCTTGCATGATGAGGTGTAGAAGATTGAACATCTCCGGATGCTTCATCATGTGTTCAAAGTGTTTTCACTATTTATTTCTTTCTCTTCCTTCATTCGTCCAAGTACTTCTTTTATTCCAACCTTATCCGTCTACCTAATGCGTAGCATTCCTCTGAAGACCCATATCTCGAAAGCTTATAATACCTTCAGGAAGCTTTCTCTAACGGCCCACGATTCTAGTACTTGTAAAAAGACGAAAATTACATGTTCATGTAATATTACGGCTGCACATGACGGTCTTTTAGTCGATAAAGTTACCCCGGATTGCTGAATTCGACATCCGATCTCAACCTCCGCCCTGACTGTTTGATCCAGCAACAGCGGTAGTTCTTCCGTACTATTCACAGTGAGAACGGTATCGTCGTTGCATCTAACGCTATTAAGGATAATGCCGTTTTTTTAAACCGACGAGTAAATATACATTTTCTGGAGAATTTTTTGGCCAGGTATTAAAGTTTTTCCGAACAAGATCGGAAATTGGTCATCAGGGATCGACAATAGTAATTTATGTTACAAGATCTGAAAGTAGTGTGTTGCAGGTTAAACCAAGTACATTTGGTAGCTTGGAGAGACCTGCAAAACACTTTCTGATTACTATGTATAGTACAACATTTATTTTACGACCGACCAGAAAATATACAGTTCGTGGAGAATTTTTTTGCGAGAATGTAACGTCTTTTCGATTAAAATCGGAAAACCGGCATCAGGGATCGGCAAAAGCATTTGCCTATCCCTGATGCTTTCGTTACTATGGCAACAAGTTATTGTTATTGTTTGGATAAGTCAAGCAGTAGATACTATTGTAATCATTTTTTTGAGTTTTTGAAAGTGAATTCGCAAGTTCGAAAGTATGGACTCCGATGTCGTAAAAAAAGCTTTCTCCTACTTGTCAATAAAAAGTTGGCTTTCTCGTTCATGATTTGAATTATTTTTGAAGTACTATATTATGTACTGTTAAATAGTTTTTAAACTTATTTAATTAAATTCGTAGACAAAAGCATGTGTATAATGCGAATAGAAAGTTATGTGCTAACGTCGTGTTTTGCAACCCTCCCTACGGTCGGGTTGAATCTGCTCTGAAATTCGTAGGCGGGATTATTTACTTTGTGATTCGACATTCCCGTTGCCCGTCCTTACTTCTAGTTTACTTATGGGCGTTTTTCTCTCTCTCTCTCTACCTGTCTGTCTATCGGTCACACTGGTGCTCGATCTAGCAATTGAACTAGTGTTCAAGTACGAGTTAGTTTACATATGGGTGTTTCTTACTGTCCCTACTTCAACACATTTTTTACATGCGTGCAGAACTCGCCCCGAAATTAGTTGACGTGTAGCGAGACCACCTGCCTGCCTTTTATATAAAAATAGACAATCCTCGTGGTACATACGTGCTAAATTCGCCCTGAAATTCGTCGGCGGGTGTATTAACTTTGCGATTCGACATCGTTGTTGCCCGTCCCCCTGTTGATTTACTTCCAGTTTACTTATGGCTGTTTCTCTGTCTGTCTGTCTGTCTGCCTGTCTATCTGTCAGTCTGCTGCTCGAGCTGACGCTTGAACTGGTGTTCAAATGCGAGCTAGTTCACATATGGGTGTTTCTTCTGTCCCTACTTGAACACATTTTATACATGCGTGCAGAACTCGCCCCGAAATTAGTCGGCATTTAGCGAGCCCATCTGCCTATCTTTTATAAAAAATAGGTATTCTTCGGAGTACATGCGTACATGTATGTCTGTCTGGTGCTCGAGCTCGAGCTTGAGCTCAGGCTGGAGCTTGAACTGGTGTTCAAGCACAAGCTAGTTTACCTATGGGCGTTTCTCTGTCTCTGTCTGTCTGTCTGTCTATCTGCCAGTCTGTATCTCGAGTTCGAGCTAGAGCTCAGGCTAGTGCTAGCACGAGCTAGTTTACATATGGGTGTTTCATACTGTCTCTACTTTAACACAATTTTTACATGTGTGCAGAACTCGCCCCGAAATTAATCGGCATTTAGCAAGAACACCTGCCGATCTTTTATATAAAATAGGTATTCTAAGGAGTACATGCGTGCTAAAGTCGCTTGAAGTTCGTCTATTTGCCCCTCTGGTGCTCGAGCTCGAGCTGGCGCCGGAGCTGAAGCTCTACTTGGTTGGACTTGTAAAACACTGCTTTCTGGTCTTGTAACGTAAATTACTATTGTTTGAATTGCTTTCTCTACATTTTCAGAGTTTCTTTGAATATTTGTTCCCAAATGTATAGCAAATTAAAGGGGTTGGGATTGTTTTAATCCTCTTTACATGATGCAATCCTTCTTAATATGTTAGTCATTTGGCTCCAGTACAGCTCGGCTATCATAAGGAGGTATTTTTTGTCATTGCCAGTAGTTCTCAGTTCTCGTTTTCCCGTTTTGGACTAGGCAAATGCCTTCTCAAAGTCAATAAGGCATGTTCATTTACATCTCTCCATCTCTGGTGTAAAAGCATTACCTATGTACAGTCACGGAATTAAAAATCCGGACGAGTCTTACAGATGATTTTTGCAATTTTTGGGTAATGTAATTACTTGCATTTTTTGTTCGACTCTTAAATGAGGCATGCTGTCATATACGAGTAATTATTTTGATTTTCACTAATTTCACCAGGTAACGTGATAAGTAAAGTAAAGTAAGATATACACTGAATCATTTTAAGTGTCCGGATTTTTAATTCCGCGACTGTACATTAGCTCTTCTGGAATCTGAATAGTATTTTGCTCAGTAATTCGTATATCTTGTTGTGGATTCTGTCGGGTATAACCGAAAGAACACTTTTAACACTTCACTCCTCAGGCTGATTGCCAGATGGTCCTTGCATTCCCTTGCATTTGTCTTAAGTTAATTAACTTGACTAGTAGCTTGGAGCACTTTAAACCGTTCAGTATGTATTTTTTCGGTTCTACTGCTTTGTTGTTCTGTCTGTTTTATTACCCGTTCAATCTTGTCTTTGACGATCGCTGGTTTGGTTGTAGCATCTTGCACGTCATGGTGTAACGGTCTCTCATTAACATATAGTGCTGCTACAGACTTCCTGGTTGAAGTTCAAGATTTATCTGCTATTTGAATCTATAAATATGTCAGCCCCTTTTCATCTTTTATTACATTCCGCAGCTTCCTTTACCTTTTCTTTACCCTTTTTATGTACGTTGAACGTATTATGTTTTCTTTCACAGTCTTGTATCTCTGTACATTTACGTGAGTACCATTCATGTTTCACCTTTTTAATCTGTCGCTTTATTCTCTGATTGAGCTCTTTATATTTAAGTGGAATTTTATTTTTGTGCAGTCCTCGTCCTTTCATAATGCCGTCAGGTCTTTCTTTCTTCATCAACGATATCGTTGTTGAGTTGACAGTTATTCTGAATTTATTCCACAATTATTCTTCTATGGGAATATGCTCACCAAGTTGTATATTTTTGAACTCTCTATTGTTTGTTTCGCCTTTTGGTATATTATCGAGTTTTTTAGTTTCTCTATGCATATTCTGGTTCGGTATTGGGATTATGCCATCTTGTTAAAACATATAATGGTCTGACGGAACGTTTACAGGGATTTCGCACCATTTCTATGTCTTTGAGTCATTGCGACTAAATATATTTGATTTTTCACAATCTCATTTTAAGTAGCTGCTAGAAATTTTCGCATATACAGGCGTCATTTACAAAGCTTGTAGAAACTGTTCATAAAAGACAAGTTATTCTCTTTGAAAAACTGAACGAATCGGTTGCCTCTGTCGTTTCTTGTCAGCGATCCGTACCTGCCGACAAACAGGCTCTCTTTTCCGGTTCCCATCGTGGTGTTGAGATCTCTCATTAAGACTGTGATAATATCTATTGCCTCTGATTTGGGTCATCAATTAGTCTAACTCGCTGTAGAATTTTTCAAGTGCATCATCTTTACTTTCCGAGGTAGTTGCATGTACCTGGTTGAAGTTAATGTTTGTTTTGGCAAAATGACAACTCGGTCTAAGATTGGCATTGACACTAAGCTTACGACTGTGGTTGTATGTCCTTTGACAATGATAAAAGCAACCTCGGTGCTGTTATGCGAACTATCTTCACCCTGTGCGTTCATCTAAAGTGCATTTCCACTCTGTGGCCATCGCATTTCTCTAATACCACGAATGGAGATGTTCATTCTTTCATTTTTTTCTTGAATTGTATCTTCTCTCTCACCCATGCTTTGAGCGTTTAATTTTTCTATTTTATAATGCTTGAAAATCTTGATGGTAGCTACCGGAAGGTTTTTTACGCCCCTGTCTCAGTGAAGAAGCTGTTTCCGAAGTCCCCGTCTACAATTGTAATTGAAAATCCAGCTACTGCTTTTCAACCTTTGGTATCAATGTAGATATCCTAGGCGAGTTACCTTCTCCACAGTTATCATGCTCCCCTCACAACCTTTGCATAGGTTGCGTTACAATTTATTATTTGCGTTGTTTTTCAAGGTTCGGGATTGTGGTTATTACTCATTTGAATAAAACTACTACTGATAATTGCTGAATGACAAAAAATATCCAACTTACAGCGATAGAAGAATATTTAATTTATATATTTTCAAATAGTCAAAACTCGATTTTTTAAATAGCACCCCTGTATTTTTTCGCCCGCATGTTTTTCCGTATCGTTCCTACTTTTTAATATTATTCTACGGCTAAAATTCATAGTTTTCAAGTAATTGAATGTAATATAGCAACAATTTCTATTTTTAAAACAAAAAAATAACCTTTATAATTGACATTAAATGTAGAAACGGTGCCTGGCCTACAACTTTTCTATTTAAACTATTGTTCTACTAAAAACAGCTATAAAAATAGCCAACACCGATGTCATGTTGACTCACATTATAGATGATTTGTACAGTGGTGAACAATCTACAGGGGCTTTCGACGACCTTGACAACATCATAATAGATATAATAAACTTGAAAAAAATCCCTAACCTTAGTGTTTTAGATATTTTAACTGCCAGTGCTTATTTTCCAACGGTTTTCAAGAAAAGTACATATTTTTATACACCATCTTGAAACAACATTTTTTAACCAATTATTTACATGTCTGAAAACTTTCTTTGCATTATAATTTAAGCATATCATGAAACTCGTCATTTAGTATCTTCTCTTACTTCAAAACTATACATTTTGTAACGTTTTTGAAATTTGACACATTTAAAAGTTTAACATTCATCAACAATTATTTATTGGTTTTAGATGAGCAAATACTTATAGGATTTCTACGGGGCTGTAAATTTAGTGTCCAACGTGCAAAAGAAAAAATAGATTTCTTTCACACCATGCGAACACTTTTGCCCGAATTTTTTGATAGCAGAGACCCATTATCCCCTGAAATTCAGGAAGTATTAAGCGCAGGGTAGGTGATAACGGCTAATATATATATAAACAACTTACCTAGCAAATTTTGCTATAGTGCCGTTTTCCCATTACCCAACATAGAAGATCCTGCAGCATCCCGAGTATTTATGCTCAATTGGAACGTGTGCAATCCTGATAAGATTCGCTTCACAAGCTTTATAAAGGCATACTTTATGAGCATGGATGTTCTAATGCTGGAAGATGATAACTGCATGGTCTCTGGGATTCGAATATGGTCAGACATGACGAAATGGTCTCTAGATTACATACTGCAAATGACTCCGAGTAATTTGAAGAAGACTATGATGTGTCTGCAAAATGCGTATCCCATGAGAATAAAAGGAATCTACTTCACAAATGCTCCTTCAGCGTTCGAAATTGTTTTTAATTTAACTAAGCCATTCATGACTGCAAAATTAACTAGCAGAGTTAGTACACATTAAAAATAATCGAAGGTAATTATAATTATGTGTTATTTTGGTTTAGGTAATCATTTACAGTGAGAAAAACTCTGATAACTTGCATAGCCATATCCATCAATCGCTCTTACCTGCAGAATATGGAGGCAATATCGGATCCGTTGGGGAGATCGCAGGTAAGAAATTCATCACAAAAAGCAATAACTACAGACAACCATTTTAGCTACATGGAAGAAAAAACTTGAAAGTTATAGAGAATGGTTTTTGGAAGACGCGATGTATCGCTCAGATGAAAGATTGCGAGCTGGGGTACCTAAGACATCTGCTGAAGTATTTGGTGTAGAAGGAACATTTAGAAAATTAGTAGTGGATTGATAAAGAAGCACACAATTAATCCAGATACCACCAATGATGCTGATTTCAATAATTGTTAAATATTGTACTTGTTACTCACATAGGTTTTAAGGAGCACTCAAATTATTTTAGTACTGTAGTTGTTGTTTCGAACTTCTTTTTAAGGAAAAATGTATTATAACGACTTCTACGGAAATTTTCTGAAATTGTATTAGTGAGTTGAATATGTAAAAGTTAATCATGGTAATTTTAATTTTAAGTTTAGATATTCACTTATCCATATGGTTTTATGAAAAAATTCTCTTTATCATAAAATTATTCATATACATCTTTCGAATAATTAAAGTCAACTGTATATTTTATTTCTTAATTATTTTTTTGTGGCTACTAGGGTGCCTTGTTGGCAAATTTGACGTATTTGTTCTTTACCAGGGTACGGAGTCTAAATCCCTTTAGAGTGAGAGCCGATAACGATCAAAGCACGGACTGATGGTTGTCACTCTAAATTACTTTAGAATGGGACGAAACAACGATCTGTCCGTACCCTGTTATACGTAAGACAAATACATAAAATTGACATCAAGGCACCCTAGAAACAACTATCTACCAGTTTAGCAACGAGTCCGGTAGGTACGTTTTTATGGCCTAGGCCGATAGCACTTAACAACGCTTGTGATTCGTATTATACGTTTGGCAGTACCGAAGTAGGTATATTGTGGCTGGCGCTGTCAGTCGATGTCAAATTCGAAGTTAGCAGGTTAGGTTTTTCGTAGGTCTGACACAAATTGACACTAAAACTAACCCCGAATTTGACATAGACAGCGTCACCAACAATAAACTTCAGTACTGCCAAACAAGAATCACAGCATTTTTAAAGCACGGAGTTTGGGATAATTTTTTAATAAAGTTAAAATGGTTCTTGTTCTTGTTCACCCTCTCGGGCTCGACCGTAATGCACTAGCTCAGCCGTAAATGCTTAGCTATCGGCCTAATGTCGTAAATAGATATAATGGATAATAGCTTCTTACCTATTTCTTTATAAGGTTACATACATTACTTAGACTATTCGTTTTATATTTCCTAAAAATTAATGAAATAAATTTTGCAATTTCTGTAACTTTGTATTTATTTCCTTGCAAAGATATATACATATATGTTGATTACATAACTTAACGAAAGAAATAATTTTGTACTCGTTTGTCAAAATTGCTTTGTTTTTCAGAAAGATGGTGCTAAGTAAAATAAACGCTAGGTAGAATGTTGAATATCCACTTTGTAGGAGAATTATTTTAACAACATATCAGAAATAAAACACAAATTGCAATAAATGATTTGTGCAATATAGTGCTTCAGAAAGTAAGTAAAATATTTTATTGAATGTATAGCATGGAAATAGAAAAGGTGTTACAAAAATCTTAATGAGTACTGAAAAAATAAAATCTTTCTAAAGACGTATATTATTATAATAAGAATCCTTAATTTTATCAATGTAAAATGTTATTGCACTTCGGTCTACCGTTTTCAAGTTAGCTACACATTTCATATTTGTAAAGATTACAATCACGGTTCTTGCTTCGAAAAGCCAATGTAGTTAGGTGTATTTATTCATATTAATTTAAAAAAATGAATTTCTTGAATCCATTTTATTACTAATATTTATAGCAGCATCAAAACGAGAATACCACATTGAAACTATAAAACAAATTATGGTATAAAAATTACAAAAGTTGAATTCTAGAAATATATCCTTATACCGATTGGTGGTGAATAGTGTGAACATAGGCAATCAACTGAGCTAGAATACAGGGTGTTTCAGAACTATGGGATCAAACTACTAGGAGGTATTCAATGCGACGGTAGAAGACATTTGAGTATGGAAACCCATACCCGGATATGTCTCCCTGGGGCACTGGAAAATGTGTTTCAATTACTCAAATGTCAACAATAACGTACAGCAAGTTTGTAACAATTCATCCGTTCTTATGGACTTCACCAATCAAGAATTGGCAGATATGCATCTAGCGTATGGAGCAACAAACTGCAATGCATTCAAATGTTTTAAGCGGTCTTAATGTGTCATACAGTCCCAGTGTCCCACGGAGACATTTCCGGGCATGGGTTCCTATACTCAAATGTCTTCTACCGTGGCACTGAATACCCCCTAGTAGTTTGATTCCATAGTTCTGAAACACCCGGTATAGTTTAAAGGCTTTGTATGTGTTAGTAGGAATAGTTATTTCTGTATGAAGGGCGTAAGGCAGATATTTCTGGCCCGAGGCGTTTAAGTTATAGCACGAGGTGTGGAGCACCGAGGGCCACACAACAAGGGCCAAAGATACTGGTTACGCCTCAGGTGCATAGAAATTTTAAAAAGGTAGATTTCGATTACATAAAACGTTGTGAAATGAAAACAATCCCATTCTTACAATTATTTTAGCTGAATAGTACCTTTGTACTAGGTATGGTTTTCATTAATAACTAAAGTGACGTCAGCGGGCAGTATAATTATTTTTAGTACATCTGCTTCTAAAATCAAGCTTTTCGCCTGGTTGACATACTTCGAAAATCAATTGTTTTCATTCAGATCATAAGGGCAACCGTCATGTCATAAGCAACTATACAAGGTGAGTCGGAAGGAATGGACCAAACTCCAGTAGTTTATTATACAAGTGAAAATAATGTAAAAAAACCCAAATGTTGTTATCCGATTTTCATTTGTTTTCAAGATACAGCGTCATAAAGAAAACCATACGCACTATTTTTATTTCAACCTTTGTAATAAATGGTGCATTTCTCGATTGTTTGCAAATGATTGCGTCTTAACTTAACAAAAATGTCGATTTTTTTACACAAACTCAGTTCTCCATAAAAAGTTGTTTCTTGTAATGCTGTAACTTGAAAACAAATGAAAATCAGATAACAACATTTGAGTTTTTTACATTATTTTCACGTGTATAATACACTCCTGGAATTTGGACCAGTCCTCCCGAGTCACCCTGTATAAGCATGAATTGTAATATATAGTAACTTACATAAATTTTATATAAGCATTCATGATTATATATCTAAGTCGGCTAGTGGTCGACCTGGGCGACTATTTGAAAATGTCAAACTTGACAACTGTCACTATAAATTCGATTCAAAGCCTTTTTCGCGATTTAAAGTTACTTGTGCTTCATTTTGTGTATTGAAGGTGATTAACTGTCAAGAAAAATAAGAAATGATTAATAAAATATCCGATTCTGATGTAGAAATTTGCACGCCGTCGGAAATTTTAGAAGAGTCAACGAACACCAGTCGTAGGAAAAATGTATGATGCAATACTAGCGAAAAATGCATTAGGCGTCCGTTCGAGTTTTTTCGAACCTCGCTTTGCTCAGCCTGAAACTTACGGACTAACACCTAATGCATCATTTTTCGCTCTAAGTACTTACATATTTCGCCCCGCTAATATGGCGTCAGCGGGCGATAAAATTAATTTATCGCTTAAAGGTAAATTCACATGCATCCGATGTCCGATGTCCGATATACGAATCGGATGTTTTTTTCGGAACGAATATTTCTGGCCATTCACATACACCCGAATTTCGTTAAAAACATTCCGCGGTATATTTGAAGATCTAGGGATATTTCGTTAAGAATCTAGTTACTTTTGGGCCGTTATGTTTACCACCCATGTTTATTTTAAATGTAATCCAATCTAACCTTAAAAATTGCAGGCATTTAGTATTGCTGTGGTATTGCTGTTGCTTGTTTGCTGTGTTAACCCTTCTGTGGCTGTGTTTGCTAATACTAATTGGTTTAAAATGGATAATCAGAATGATGATAATTCAAGGGTAATAAATATAGATAAATGTAATTCACGTAATATAATACCGATTATTTTTTTCGTAGCGATCTCAACCAATCAGAAGGCTGGATTTAGTTAAGTTATCTTGTATAATTTCGATTATACAAAATCAAATATACTATAGTAACTTCACTAGGCAACGCAATACATAACTTTTGTCAACTTGATGTTGTTTTCATGGAGATGACTTTCAGCTAGGTTAATACAAACAAATCGAGCTGCCAATAAAATATTTTTATGTCTTACCAGTACCTTATTAGCTCTTAACAACTTCGATACGCGGGCATAAAAAGGATGATTATGCTCTAGGGCATTAAGGGTTGCTATAGTTTTAAATAGATTAATACAATACAAACACGAAGTTGACATTTGTCATTTTATTTATTTTCATTTACAATGAAAGAACAATTATTAAATGTACCAGTAATAGAAACACTTTTCCCGTCTAATTGTAAGGTTGCGGTATTTGATATTGAAGACCCTCCAGCTAGAAGTTTGGCGACTTTATTTTTGGATGCGATACTGTCTTCTAAATATCCTTCCACAACGCTCGAACTCCTCCAGCCGCCATGTCTTTTTAATGTAGTCATACTGGCTCCTGCGTCCGCTAGTAAGGTGGCTGATGTTCTTCGCAAACAAATATTTAGCTATGGTAGCAGGAATCTTTCCAAATGTATTTTTTCCAACAACCTGAGCACAACAGCGGCCGTTTCTATAATTTACGAAGTACCTCCGTAAGCCTTGTGGTCGCAACGATCCATATTTTCTTATCAGCTTCAAAGAACCCATTGTTTCGTCATCAATAATGGTAAAAATACGTTTCTTGTCGGTTTTTGTTTCGGGTATGGTCACAACAATGACTTCACCCCTGTCGTCTATATGATTAATTAACATATTCACTAATTCTTCCCGCCTGCAACCTCTAAACACCCCAAATAACAGCGCCACTTTCATCATCAGAAACGTTTCGTTTGGTGCTTCCTGAATAAACTTTATCACTTCCTCTCGAGTTAAAACCTTCGATTTTTTTGGTTCATATCCTTTAGATCTTTGTTTTAAAAGAGCTACTAACTTGGGGTATTTTCCAATGTCAATATTTTGGTTCAGTAGTACTGTTTTCTTGAGCATAGAAAACTTTGTCCAGAGCGAGTTTGCAGCAAACTTTCCAGACTGTAAATAAGTAAACAAATTACCATAATGATAATAACAGTGTGAGACATACCAATTCTTCAAAATATCCCAACAAAACTGTTTCATTAATGAGTGCAACACCATTGTCTACCATCCATTCTTGAAATTTGTCAAATTCCACTTCGTACAATCCTTTTGACTTTCGGGGTAATATATTTTCCGTTGCTCTCGCTGCTCTTTCGAGAATTTCTTTGGGAATTTCAATAATTTCTCCGTTATTCATCATTTTGTATTTCGTTCTGTCAGCGTTTTGTGCAAAACAAACTTTTGGTTGTTTAGATACTTTCCCTAGTTACCAAATTCACAGACCACTCGTCACGATAAACTTCAATCATATCAATATTAAATTATTGTTCTCCAAGGTATAGAACTGGGGGTAAGACATAAAATATTGTATGTACCACGGGCATTACTTGATGTCTATGCCCTCTGGCGACTTAAAAACTCTCGGGCCTAGCGGCCCTCGACCTTTTAAACTCGTCGCCCTCGCGCATAAACATCATAATAATGCCCTTAATTCATAAATAACTAATTTGTCCCTAATACTACTAAATTTACTCAAAAAATAATCAAATTGAATACAATGCGTACTTCGAACAGGTTATACGTCTCAAACTTCCTGCACAATAACAAATCGTGTCAGTTTGACAGAATAATTCTCCCGCTAACGCGGTCGGACTATTTAACCTGTCAAACTGACACTCTTTTATTATTGTGCAACAAGTTATCGACATATAACCCGATAATATCGAAGTACTTATAGTATTACTTCTGATTATTACACAGTTCGAAATTTACCAAGAGTACGAACTAGATAATAGCCACTGTGACAATGAGTCGTCAGTTGAGGAGCTATTAATTAGCTTAGTACAGATTCGTCCAGCTCTGTAGGACTCTCGACTGCCTTTGCAGCAGCGCAATAAAATCATTCGGGATAACCTGTGGTTAGAAGTATACAGTGAATTTGGTGCTCAAGACCAGTTCTCCGTTGAATATTTAATGAAGAAATGAAGTAATTTAAGAGACACCTATGTCAGGCTAAAGAGCGAGGATGAGGCCTACGTACCCACAGGTAGTCCTGGTAAAAAGCGGAAGAAGAAGTGGGAATACTTTGAGCAGATATCATTTTTAAAAGAGACTGTGGAGTATCGACCCACAACATGTAATATTTCGAGGTTAGGCACTCCAAGCCCTACAGATTCTGTACATTCAAGGTAATCACAAAACCTTTAAAAAAGGAAAATCAATGCTGCAAGTACCGATAAAGCTATCATTGATGCTCTTCATAAAATAAATGTACCACCACGCCCACTACCTATTCCTTCACAAAGTGATATAATTCCAATCTGCCAAAGATTATCCGATATTCTAAATAATATTCCACCACGAGAGAGAACATTAGTAGAAATTACATTATTACAAACCGCATATGATGCTGCAAAAGATTACATGTAATAAAGCTGAAAATGAATTAAAAGTTTATTTTTTCAATTAAAGGACAAATATAAACAACTATATTATGTTTATCGTTTGCAATCTTACATTTAGCATATTAAACAACTTAATTCTATAAAATTGGTACCATTTACAATTGTATGTGATTATATATTTCACTGAAATGGAATGGCACCCTCACAAAAAATATGACGTTAACTCTTCCCTCATTACGCAAGCATTCCGATCATACATGTTACTGCTTACACGTTTCAATTGAGTTAGATTACTTGCAGGTTCTTCATTATGCCATTCTCCAGGCACAACCTGCCCATCACTATCCTCACTATCAGCTCCAAAAGCAGGTAAATAATGTTTGTGATCTTTGTTTACAGTTGATTCCATAATCATTACCCAATTATGTAAACAAACTGCTGCTTTAATAACATTTTCTGCAGTATCTATGCTTGCTATTATGGGCTTTCTAAAAATCCTCCATCTTGCAACGAAAATACCAAATGTGTTTTCAATAACTCTACGTGCCCCGCATAATCTAAAACAATAATAAGCAAATCTTATTTAGTACATAATGTCTTATACCAATGTTTAATATTGCATGTGTTTCAGCTATATATTATTAAGTTATATAATACTTTACTTCCCTATAATTAAAAATCCTTTTATTCTGTGGTAAGAAATGTCCTTCTTCTTCTTCTTCTGATGGGGTTTGTTGTAAGCTACACTGAGACCTATTGGTCCATTGTGCTCCCACCTAATTTGTTATGGGTCTCGTTCGAAGAGGCCGGTTTCCAACGGGAAAGAAATAATCCTACCCATAGGAACGTCCTTTATCGCCTGGGGTTCCACCAGGTCGGCTCCAAAATGTTTATGTCGCAGTGTTAGGAGAGCCACACATTGACATAAAACATGAATTGAGGTTTCATCCTCCAACTGGCACTTCCTGCAGGTGGCATCATTTACGATTTCAATTGTAAATAAGTGCTTCTGTAGGTAACCGTGTCCTGTTAGTAAACCAGTCAGGATCCTAATGTTTTTTCTGCTCATTGACAGGAGAGTAAAGGTGTTGGTAGGCGACATTTCCCCGATGAGGAGTTTTGCCTGACGTAGCCTTGGTACCGAGGCCCAGTTGGCGCTGGATTGGTTATTTAATCAGTGCTCAACTTGCCTCTTTGCAGTGGCACGGGTAATTCCTAACGCCGGCTCAGGGCCGATGAGCGGCTCTTGAGAACCCCTTCTGGCTAGAGCGTTAGCTTCTTCGTTACCCTCTATTTCATTATGGCTTGGTACCCATAGTAGTTTCACCCAGTTTTTTGTACCGAGTCTATTCAGTGTTTGGCAACATTCCAGAACCAACCTGGAGTTGATTCTGGGTGAACTAAATGCTCTTAGTGCTGCCTGACTGTCTGTGCAGATGTAAATATGCAGATTGAAATAACCTCTTTGAAGGTTTTCCTGAGCACAGGTTAGGATGGCAAATACCTCCGCCTGGAATACAGTGGCATATTTTCCTAGGGCAACGGTGAGTTTGACCCTCGCCCTACAGCCGTAGATGCCTGCACCAGATCCCCCCGCCATCCTGGAGCCGTCTGTGTACCAAACAAGTCCCCTCGGAGTGAGAAGACTCTGTTGCTGACACCAATCGTTCATATCAGGAATGAGTACCTGAAATGCTTTATGGAACATGTAAAGCGGAGCCATGAAGTCGCTCCTTGTGAGAAGTTCTGGGACCTTCTCAAAATGTTGTATGATCGCTGAGTGTCCCACCTGTTCCCCTTTCATGGCCCACATCTGACCCTGGCTTAGTCTGTAGGCTGATTTCCAGCCTCCGCCTCAATCACTAGGTGGAGGGGCGGACGCCCCAGAAGCACCTCCAGAGCTGCCGTAGGAGCAGTGCGCATTGCTCCAGTTATGCCTAAACAGGCCAATCTTTGTAGTCTGTTGAGGCTGTTTCTGATTGTTGCCTTGCTGATTGCCGGCCACCAAACAAGACCAGCATATGTTATTCTTGGTCTTGTAACCACCGTGTATAGCCATTTGGTGACACGGGGCTTGAGACCCCAGCTGGTTCCAAAGGTCCGTCTACATCTCCACAGGGAAGCAGTGGCCCTTTGAATTTGTCTCTCTACATGAGTCCTCCAGTTCAGCTTTGAATCCAGGATAACTCCAAGATATCTGAACGATTCGGAGGACTGGAGAGCTTTACCGAAGAGTGTGGGCTGTCTGAGACCCTCGATTATCCTTCTTTTGGTGAAGATGACAAGTTCTGCCTTGGTAGGATTAATCCTGAGCCCTTGCCTTACACACCAGTTTTGTACAGTAATGAGGGCTTCTTGCATGATCCCACTTACTGTGCCAGCAAACTTTTCCATTGCTAATATTGCAAGGTCCTCAGCGTAACCTAGCACAAAGATGCATTTTGCAGAGAGCTCCCTTAGTAGCCCGTACATGACCAGATACCATAGCATTGGAGACAAGATTCTACCCTGAGGGCAGCTCCTAGTGACCGTCGCTCTGATGGAGAGCTCGACTGTTGAAACGATTACCTGTCGGCCCGACAGCATAGAACCGATCCATCTTATCAAAGAGGGTTCGATCCCGTGCCTTTCGGCCGCTATACATATAGAATCAAAGGAGGTATTATCAAATGCCACTTCTATGTCTAGGAATGTACCGAGCGAAAGCTCTTTGTGGTGCAGGGTTTTCTCTATCTTGGAAACGATCGCATGGAGTGCCGTCTCAACTAACTTGCCTTATTGGTAGGCGTGTTGTGATGGGTGCAGCGGAAAACCCACCAATGCTCCATCATTTATATACCTTTCAACCAACCTCTCCTGCACTTTTAGCAGGAAAGAAGTCAGGCTGATAGGTCTGAAGTCCTTTGCGGTATCATGCATTGCTTGTCCCGTTTTGGGTAGGAAAATTACTTTGACCGTCCTCGAGGGCACAGGAATGTGTCCTAGGGACAGGCTAGTACAAAAAATGTGATATAGGGGCCGTAACAGCACCTCCAATCCATGCTGTAGCAGAGCCGAAAAAAATCCGTCAGCACCACCGCTCTTATATGGTTCAAAGGTGAACAGTGCCCACTTTAAACGGTCTAGACTCACTACCTTTGAGGCCGTCCTTCAGTTCATTCCGGTGTGCGCGATGCGTGGGGGCCTCTCAGGTAAGGTTTTTTGTACAAGACTGGAGCCGGGGAAGTGGACATCAATGAGATGCTTGAGAGCCCCCTGCCTGGTGTCCGTGAAGGTACCCGATGGGAGCCTCAGCATCCCCAGCCTGGAACCTGGAGTTTTGGAAAACACCTTTTGCAGTCTAACTGCTTCTGGTAGGCCTTCAATACTTTCGCAGAAGGCCCGCCAGGTTTCTCTTTTACTTCTGCGTATGCAGCTTTTGTATGACCGGAAGGACAGTTTATAATTGTCCCAGTCCAGTTGAGAGTTTGTGAGTCTGGCTCTATTGAAGAGCCTGCGCGTTTCTTTGCGGAGGGACTGGAGTTCAGGGTTCCACCATGGAGTCCTTTTACCTTCCCTGCATCGCTTCACAGGACAATTGGTCTCGTATGACTCTATGATGGAGCGGTGTACAAGATCAACGCTCTCTTCTAACTCGTCAGAATTTTTTGGAATGATTCTAACCAAATCTAACCTATTTCGGAGGTCCTGTTTTTAGCTCTCCCAATTGGTTGCTCTGGGATTTCTAAAAATATTCGACGCTGGCGGTTGCTTTATATTTAGATTGAAAGTGATATGACGGTGATCCGAAAGGGAGGGTTCCGTCGATACCTGCTAGTTTTGACTAACGAAGCGACCGTAGCGGTGCCCACTGTTATGTCGATGACTTCTTGCCTTCTGTCGGTGACAAAGGTAGGTGTAGTACCACAGTTTAGTACCTCCAACTTTGTAGTGTAGAGATACTCCATTAGGCCTCTACCTCGTGGGTTGATGTCCGTGCTGCTCCAGCAGATGTGGTGCGAATTGGCGTCACACCCTACCAATAGAGGTAAATTATTTGTGTCACAGTAGCTTACTAGTCCCTGAAACTCTGGGGTAGGTGGCAGTTCCTGTGCATAGTAAGGAAATTAGGCAGAACTAAGAACAAAGCTCCCCCTGCTGTTGCCATCTATAAGACCAATTTTGACTGCCACTAGATCCCTGGAACAGAAATTGGGCAATATATGTATATCAGTTAGTCCCGAAGAGTATATGCAAACTCTCGGTATAACCGCATTTGTGCAATAAAACAGAGAACCGCTATTGAGACATAGCCCCTGGACAGAGCCATGTCGTACCCATGGTTCCTGAATAAGTGCTATATTAATATTATTATTTGTAAGCCTCCTCTGCAGAGCATAGGAGGCTGCTATGCTGTGTTGCAGGTTGATTCGTAAGAGATGGATACTATTCATTAAGGGAAAAGCGTCCACTCCTACTCCTGCGCCTCCGCCGCATCCTCTGCCTCCGCAGCAGAGTCAGGCATTTCAAGCTCTGCTACGGGCGGCTTTTCTTTTGCATGATTAGGGTCCCAGAAAGAGACCCTTACCATGCCCACATATGCCGTCATGCCGATTTGCTTCAGAACCAACACGGAGAGCCCGTCCACGCCAAGAACAAGCCTGAGCCCTTTGGACTCGACCCGTCCGGCATGACGAATCCTCCAGAGATCGGTCCGAAGTCCCGGATTCTGGCGTTTTAACCTTTTTAAGATGGTAGTCCTGTCCTCAGGTACTCCCGGTATCCAGGCTACCATCTTACTCAGCCTAGGAACGGAGTCGCCCTCTAAAAAAACGAGTTCGACTTCGGTTCTCGTGCTGATCTAACCAACGGTTTCTCTTAACCAGGTCTTGGAGAAGGCATCGGAACATGTGACCATAATCATCCCTTGTTCCGTCCTTCTGAAATAGTCGTATTTTGGGTGGGGCCCCTCATCTGGGATCCCGTCCATGTATTCGCCGAGGGTAAGTTGAATTTCCCCGGAAAGCACCACAGAGATTTGCGACTCCGGGAAATTTCCCCGAGCAATCGCAACCCTGAGTTCTTTGTTTGCCGCTTGACTGTACGAGAGCCCGGGTCGGACCCTCTTGGCGGCTTTCTGTGCACTAGGAGGAGTCCCCTTCTCTGGGCGGCCCCGTTTGGAGCCCCCAGCAGAGAGTGCGACCTTCTCCGTGGCACTAGGTTGGTCTGTGACAGTAGTGCCTCTGGTAAGAAGCTCCTGCTGTGTGCCAGTACCTGTAGACGGGCCTGGTTGGTCACTGGTAGCCAACCTGGCCTTCGCCTTCTTACACCGTCTTCTTTCTGCACCGCAACGGTTTCTCTTAGTAAGAGGCCCTTTTTGCGATGCAGTGTCGGTTTCTGAGGAGGGCCCCAAAACGGTTACCTCTTTGTTAGGTAGTTCTGGATGGGCTCCGGTAGAGGAGCACCATCCTGAGGTGATCAGAGTAGGACCTGCAGCGGATCCCTCCTCTGAAGGGGTGTTTGGGTTTTTAATAATGTCATCCATAATTAATCCCACGAGTAGTCAGGAAAAGAGGTCCGCTCCTGCAGAGCCTGTTGCAGGAGTAGGACTAAGGGACCATGGAAGGGCGCCAGGTATTCCATGGGCATCGTTCGAGGCACTGTAACCCTGTGCCCTCCAGCTCTCGGCACGATAGCTTCCACCTTAGCTTAGGGTTAGTTTATCGATTTCCCGGTCTAGATCCGAAGGGTTTAGTTTAAAGGGCCACCACGGGAAGGATGCAATCTCAGATCACATAGTCTAGGACTAAGCAACGGTCTTGAAAGTCCGGAAGCGAAAAGTGCAATATTTACAGAACCTCTCTGTGGGCTGCCTTCTGCCAGGGGACATGATTAAATGTCAGCCCTGATGTCCGGCAGCCCACTCGACCCCTATACATATATATATATATATATATATATATTGTCCAGTCACTCTAACAGAGTATAGGCCGCTCCAGTGAGCTCTTCTGATCTAATTTTAACACGGGGGATCAGGCAGTGTGTTTCTATAATTTCGTCTCTTGCCCTCTAACTTGGATTGTTGTGTTTCGTTTTATTGATTACTTTCCGCCATTGTTCCCTATCTTGAATTTTATCTCGCTAATTCTCAATTGTTAAGTTTCGAATGTCTTCCAGGACTTGGTCCTCCCACCTGATTTTGGGTCTGCCTCTGGGTCTGTTTGTCCCTGGCCTCCAGCTTATTATTTTCTTTATTATTGCATTGGCTTCTCTTCGTTGCGTGTGACCAAACTATCTCAGTTTTTGCGTTTTTATGAAGCTGACTATGTCTTCTTCTCCATACCGTTGTCTTATTTCGTGGTTCCATAATGGCCTGATTTCTCCTTGCTCTTTTTTTTGGACCTAGGATTTTTCTGAGAATTTTTCGTTCAAGTACTCTTAGTCTCTCCTCGTCCTTGTCTGTTAAGCACATTGTTTCTCCTGCGTATGTTATCACTGGTCTGACTGCTGCTTTGCATATTTTTAATTTTGTGTTTTCGCTGAAGTTCCTGTCTTTAAATAGTCTTTGGAATTTCCGGTACACTTTGTTGCCTGCTTTGATCCTTTCACTTACTTCCGAGCTTCTATCATTATTCCCGTTTACTGTGACTTCGAGGTATTTAAAGTGCTCTACTTTCTGAAAGCAGTAGTCGCCAATTTTTATCTGTGTTATTTTTTCTGTTGTTCTTCTTGTACTTATCAGATACTTCGATTTGCCCTGGTTTATTCTTAATCCTCTTTTTTCTGATGCTCTTGTGAGGTTCAGAAGTGCTTCCTCTAGGCTTCGCTTATCTCTTGCTATAAGAGCCAGGTCGTCCGCGTAGCCTATAATTTGTGTCAAGCTTTGCGTAATTGTTCTCGTCATTCCTGTTTCTCTGATTACACCGTCCAGCACTGTATTAAAGAGAGTTGTTGAAAGTCCATCTCCTTGTCTGACTCCTACTTCTATATTGATTTCCTCCGTATTTCCATCGTTTGTTATTACTGTTGCAGTTGGATTTGTCATTGTCATCTTCGTTAGTTTAATTAGCTTGATCGGGATCTCCATGTTTATCATTTTTTTAATTAGTTTCTGTCTATTTATTGAGTCGAACGCTCGTTCAAAGTCTATAAATAGTATGTGTATATCTGTATCGTATTCGTAGCAGAAAGAAAAATACAGGCAAAAATACAAAAAACCGCGGATATCGAAAAAGCAAGCGGGAAAAAAGTTAAGTTAGGATTCCAAAAAATATGGATTGAGGGCCAGCTTTGGAGATGGGATAAGAACAAACACGCACTGGAAAAAGCAAGCCAGGTGGATGTCACTCAGTCAAAAAACTATTAAATCAAGATGGCATACCGGAAATAATGGCAACGAACACGGACATGAACACGGCAACGAACAATAAAAAATTAAAAGCAAGAAAGGAAAGGAAGAAGAAGAAAAGTAAGAGGAGTGAAGAAAACTTATTAAAAATAGGAACGTGAAACGTCAAAACAATGCTAGCATCAGGCAAAATGTACGAAGTAGAGCAGGAAATGAGGAAGTATAAAATAAGCTTACTAGCACTCCAGGAAATAAGATAGAAGAATGAGGGAAAAATTGAAAAGGAAAAGTTTTCGTTATATTACTCAGGGAAAAATAAACAGGGGAAAAATGGTACAGGGTTTATGGTTAATGAAAAAGCAAAAAGAAAGGTTATAGAATTCAAAGCAGTTAATGGTAGAATCTCTTACATCAGATTAGAAAACAAGCAATCTAACATAACAGTAATAAACGTATACGCTCCCACCGAAGAGGCAAAGGAAGAAGAAAAGATAACATTTTACGAAAAATTGGAAGACACTTGTGAAAGCGTCTCTAGAAATGATGTAATGATAATAATCGGGGACTACAATGCGAAGATAGAGAAAGAAGAACTGAACAATAACGTGGCAGGAAAGGCAACAATTCACAAAAGCACAAACGACAACGGGACACGATTGTGCAGCTTAGCTGCAATAACAAACACATATATAGTTAGTACAAAATTCCCACACAAAAGGCAACACAAAATCACCTGGATATTCCCGGGTAGGAGAGATGGAAACCAGATAGACCATATGCTCATCTCTAAAAAATGGACAAAACTAGTGCATAATGTTAGATCATGTAGGGGAGCTAGCGTAAATACGGATCACATTTTAGTAATAGCCAAAATGAAATTAAAAATAAAAAGAAATACAAGAATGGAGACAAAAAAGAGAAAACTGGGAAGCAGGCAAACTACGGACAGAAGAAACAAAACAAAAATACTCAGAAACAGTGAATAAGAAGCTAAGAACACCAGCAGAAACTGACATTCAAACAAAGTGGGCAAACATAAAAACAAGTATTATCGAAGCCTCAGACGAAGTAATTGGACAAAAAAAATATAGAAAATCAAAAGAGTGGTTTGATGATCAATGCAAACACAAAAACGAAATGAAAAACGAAGCATGGAGAAGATGGATAGCAAGAAAAAGGGAACAAGACAAAGACGACTACAGAAGGGTAAAACAAGAAGCACCTATCTTGTACAGAAAAAAGAAAACAGAGTGGATCACAAATCAGATGGAAGAACTGGACGCAAACAGCAAAGATAAAGAAAATATTTGAATACATAAAGAGGCAACAAGACAATAAGAGGGGAATGGCAAAAATAAGTAAGAGACAATGGGAAACCCATTTCAAAAATTTATATACAGACAATGAGAAATACGAAGAGGAAGAAATAACCACACATAACCAAGATAATGAAGAAGATGCACCGACCTACCAGGAGTTCATGAACGTAATAAGACAGTTGAAATCAAACAAAGCAGCAGGACCAGCCGACATCAATAATCAGCTTATAAAAAACGCAGGAGAAGAATTACTTAAACAAATTCACAACTTAACCATAAAAATATAGAAGGAGGAAACTATACCACAGGACTGGAAGGAAAGCCAGATAACACTGATATACAAGAAAGGAGACCCTAAAGAATGCCGTAACTATAGAGCCATAATGATGCTTAACACATCATATAAAATATTCACTTCAATCTTAAGAAATCGACTAAGCATGTATACAGAACGGATAATAGGACAATATCAACAAGGATTTAGGAAGGGTAAATCGACGATAGACGCAATCCATCTGCTAACACGACCCCTGGATAAGGTCGCATAATATTAACGGTCAGGGGAAAAGCTTCGTCAGCTGCAAAATAATAATTAATTGGGTCACCTCCACATTCAATTGGTGAAGGAGTTGGGAAATGCAGACTGTTGCTCATAAGCTGTTTCTCAAAACCCAAATTTCTAAAAATGCCACCATCACGTCCTTCAGCTCCTATATCTACCAGAGTAAATTTGTAATTGGCATCACACACTGCCAATAGTACAAGGCTATGAGTGCGATTGTAATTATAAAGTGTGGACCCAGATTTTGGAGGTGCCTGTTTACAAAATTAAAAAATATGGATATTTAGTACGGTAGTCCCTATGGAATTGCTAATAATACTCACTTGGATTAGAACATGTTTTTCATCCATTGCACCTACTCAGTGTGGAAGCTGCCACTGATGTTTAAACTCTTCTGCTATATTCATCCAGGTAGCAATACTAGGAGTTAATAATACCTCTTTGTTCAAACAGTCTCATAAAATACTGCAGGTTTCTATTATAATCTGCGACACAGTACTAGGGGCAATTCGAAAGGCATAGGATATCGGTATCATACTGTCTCCGCTTGCAAGATATCTGGAATATAGTTGGTTCAAACCCATATTATTTCATAGAAATTGTAGAACAAATATTACATACCTTAAAGTTAATGCCAGTCTTTCACCGGGTGAAATTGGCTCCCGTGCACAGTACAGCTTTTGTAATTTTAGACCCACATTTTTTAACAATTCATCGAAAACCTCAGTAGACATCCTTAAATAATTAAAATGCTTAACTTTGTCGTTAAGCCGCATTTCTTGCAACAAGTTGTTGTAAACCCCTTGTGATTTCCGATTTTTAAAAATATCACGTATCCAACATCTACGGAGAATCTTTTTCTTTTTCCTTCTCAGATACAGTGCCAAAAGCAACACTGTATTTATATTTTGTAAATAAATTTTTCTAGCTTGCATGTAATTATTTACAACATCCATCTTACGTATTTGTAACGAAACACGCGCAATAGCAACTTGCAAAAGTGAGGTTAAATTTCACACGACGTCGGACAAAAGTTGAATATTTTTCAACTTCGTCCGATGACGGAAAAAAGTTAAAAACCTTCGGATGAATTTAGCGCCATATCTAATTCAAATTACTTCAACCAACAGGAGCCCATTTCGGATCGTCGGACGTTGGATATCGGAAGCATGTGATTTTACCCTAAGGGCGAAAAAGAGTAGGGGTACGTCTAAAAATGAGGTATAAAACAGGCCTATTATTGATCGATCGTACATAAATAGACTAACTGCTATTAACATCTACTATCCGCATTAGAGTGCTTTATTAACCAGGCAAGTTTATCCCACTAGATTTTGTGTCACAGGGATTTTAGCGCCAAGCCGTTGGCTGGGCTGACCGGTAACCGTGCGTTCTGTCGTTTGTCAACCAAGCAATACTAGAAACCGTTGGAGTACGTACTGCTCGATCCAGACGAACAATGCATGCTGATTTAAATTTTGGTGCATTCCATTACGATGCTAATTATAATTACAGTCTTCATCCAAGTGTGGTTATTTAAATCTATACAGTGTGTAAGTGTTGTTCTGTGCTTTCAACTGTGTGTGTCAGTTCTATTGATTTATGTCACTCGTCACTGTTGTTTGAACTAAGGTACTATTAAAGTTCTCAAGTTTGAACCATATGAGTGTTAGTTAACAGTGTTTTCGTTTCGATTTTTTCTGCTTTCTGTTTATTTGTTTAAAAACCAAATTTCTTCAAGACGGATTAAATTAAATGACATGATCGTTGATTTCCCGACTTACTGTATGCTATTTGGAAAGTAACTAGAATTTGAATTTGCCGCCACTTTCAGTCACTCAAAATGGCGGATAAGCTTGCTCGTATAAATATAGTACCTTAATCCGCATAGTCAAGGTGTTTTGTTTTTAGAAAACTCTAAATTCTAGGATACTATATCTTAAGTCATATATATCTATTTTTGCCTAACACATATAAAACGCGTAAACTATATTCAAGCTCATTTGACTGCCTATCTTCATATTATCCACCACCAATCTGTATAGAATCGTATGTTCCTGCCCGCCTGGGTGTATCGCGTTATAATCGTTACCGATCGGGCTTACTTCATCATCGATTGTGTTTAATTCACTATGTGGTCACCCAACAAATTTTAACACCCTGTATCTCGAAAAAGAAGCGTTTTTGGACATATGTTTATAAAGCAAAAATTGTTTGTTTTGTTGTCCCCTACCACCCCTAAAAGTTTGTCTGTATATTTTTTAGACCCTGTATATACAGGGTGAGTTTTTTTAATGTTTAGCATGGGTATCTCGGAAAGTATTGGAGATAGAGAAACGGTTAAATAGGGAAAGAATTGCAGTTTTACGAGTTCAATTTAATGAGTTTTTTGTTTTTTGGAAAAAATGCAAGGTTAACTAGATATTTCGCAAAACATGATTTTTTTCTAATTTCGTTCGGTGCCTATAGCTCTGTTATTATTAACTTTAGAAAAAATGTGTAAAGGAAAAAGTTGTAGATAATTATGTGCTTAATAACACAGTCTAACCAGTTTTTTATTTAAGCTATAAGTTTTGTGTTATGACACAAACTTGTGTTTTTTTCTAATGAAAACCATACTCAACCATGACTTTATAAAAAAAGGAAATTTTTCAGCAATTCTAACGATATACCAATTCACACAGTTATTTTTATAAATAAATAAATTATGGCCATTTTTATCTTTTTCTTTTCCAACTGTTCAAGTAGTAGGCTATGGAAACAATTAATAGATACAAGCGACAATTATTGACAGGTGTATATCATTTGTTTCAAATTAATGTTTGAGTGAATGATTGAGTGTTACATTTTGTGCCATACAAATGCCGTACAAGCTGCACAACAGTATTTCGAACGGTATTTTGATCATCAACAGCTTTCTCTACCTATCTTTAAGAGACTGTATGATAATTGGGAGAGTATGGTTCTTTCTGTAAACCAAATAAGACTGCAAGGGCATTAATGAGGAGGCAGAGATAAACGTATTGGCACGTGTAATGCAAAATCCATCGATTTCAATGCTGTAAGGGAAGATAAACGGTCGGCCTTACCTTTTGGCGAAAGTTGTACTGGTTATTTTGCCGGCTGGTAACTATCGGCCTAGTGGGCTAACTAGTCGCGAGTGTCGGGGTTCCAACTATGCTGAAAAGAGAATAAAAAAAAAGGAGAGGGCGCCAGGTCCTCGACGTAGATCCAATCCTTGTGCCGGACCAATCACAAGGTAAAGACAATTTCCAGCAGATCAAAAATAAACAAACCAACAACCAATGAGAATATCACAGCTTTATTTCAAAATTGGTGGGTACTATAGTGCATATCAAACATATAAGTATAAATCCAAAATCACAGTAAATTATCACAAACATCACCAGAAATAATAATACGACTAATGGTTACAAGTGCATAAAACAATTGACCTATGAATCCAACTGGAGGTGTCAGAACCGCGAAATTAGCCTGAAGGGCGTAACAACTAGGTACTTTAAAACTTATATCGAAGCAATATACTTAAAACATGACTAGATAAATAACCAATGTCGTTCACCGTGAAGCGGGAAGCGACACGACACGAAGCATGACTACATTAACCCGATAAAATAAACTAAGTAAGCTTTAAATAAACTATAAATCCCCGTGAAGCGGAGTACAAAATCAAGGGTGCGAATAACGCAAGCAAAATATGCAATGCCAACATCTGACCCCGAAGGTTGGCCTAAAAATTAACTTTAAGACACACAAAATTTAGATGGGGTGGTTCCAGCACGTTATGAGATCTCACAGGGGTTTGCTAGTTCCTAAAGGAAAGTCATAAAGTATTCCCTGACGTACTAAGAACTGCTTGCGGGTATTCTAACCGAAAACTAGTCTATCACAAACTCAAAAACGGGAGGCTACATAATCTCAACAAAAATCCCGTTGGTAGCAGCTTTGCCACCTCCAAAAATTTAGCTCTAGCAAGGTTAATGCAATACGCGACGTCAAATAAACTACAGTGATTGCAAAAGCAGCCCCAAAGCCAAATCATAACAAAATTACACATGGCTGCTATGCACAGAAGTAAGTAAACTAATCAATCTCATATCTAGTAGCTCAAATTAACACCAAAAATCGATATGCACAAAAACACTAAAATAGCAATTCGGAAGGTCATACTAAACAGTTCAAAAGCAATTCAAATAAACGAACGATACAAATTAAAACATTACAAAACCTCAGATGCATACGGCACGTGGAGGCCGAGCTGTTGGAGGAGATGCAAGAGTCCAGGTGCGTGGCCAGAGGGGACGGCTTTGCCCCAGTGTGCTAATGGGCAGCGCTCGCAGGGGGAACGACTGCAAATCTCGGCTGCAGAGGCAAGCGGCCAGCCGGCTCGCGGAGCACCGCATGATCCAGGCAAAACCAAATGCACAACGATGAACAGGACCAATCCAGGTAATAAAACTCAATTCCATGGCGCTTAAAAACGCAATTCCATGGCGTATAACTAATTAACGCATTTCCTTGGCATAGAATAGTTGGCTAAAAATTACAAATTTCCAGATAAGCAACCACGCTGACGAAAAGAAATCGTAAGAAACCTGCGAATGGTGACGAACAAACAGCCTTACGTTCCAATTGATCAAGAAGAGCCCATTCCAAAACCGCAACAAAAGCGAACGAACGCTGGCAGCAACTCCCAACGGCTTCCAGAACGTTCCAAAGGGCGCCTTGCCTCCAAAAATCCCTCAAAACGACGAGGACGGCTATAACCAAAGCCAGCGAAGCAAAAGGTCCCCAGGGCACAAACTTCAACGATCGAAGCGATGGAAAAGAATGGAATGCAAATTGGCCAGAGCAGTTCACTATCCCAGGTTATCAATGTCAAAGTCAAATTCGAAAAAAGGAAGAAAAACTATAGGTGCAGATTGTATGTGCAGAACTGATAACACAGTGTTCCTTTTAATTCAAAATTGAGGCTGAAGGTATTTGGATTGCCTAACTATAGATGAAGTACTGTATATTTAGAGAATAAAAGTAAATTGCCAAATCTGACTAATTATTTCAATTAATAAGTAGGAAAATGTCAAAATAAGCGTAACAATGCGAGAAATTGAAACAGAAGCAGGCACGTCACAACGTACTGTTGTAAGAGTACTGAGAAAGCATATGTTTCATACCTATAAATTATCAGTTGCACAAACACTATACCCTGATGATTACAATAAGCGTATTGAATATTGTACTTGGTTTAGTAACATGTGTGAAGCTGACACTCAGTTTACATTTAAAGTTTTGTGGACGGATGAAACACGATTTACGAACTGCGGCATGTTTAATAGACATAATCAACATCTATGGATGCAAGAAAATCCGCATCGTGTTGAACAGAGGAGTTTGGGTTTAATGTTTGGTGCGGCGTCATTGGATCAACAATTCTTGGTCCGTACATTTTTTATGATACATTAACTGGTGATCGTTATTTTCACTTTCTGCAGAACGATTGTGATAATATGTTAGATGAATTACCCTTACAGACAAGTGGTATGCTCGAATGGTTTCAACACAATGGGGCACCTCCACATAATCAGCTAACGGTACGAAATTATTTAAATGAAAAATTCCCGAACTCATGGATAGGAAGAAACGCGCCGGTTACATGGCTATCTCGATCTCCCGAGTTATCTGTTTTACATTTTTATTTATGGGAATGGTAAGAAATAGGGTGTATCAAAAGTCGTACGACACAATAAATGATCTTAGACAAGCTGTACTAGAAGCTTTTACTAATATTGATAGACATTTCGTAAGAAAAGTAACGAATTCGGTTTTAAAAAGGTGTAACTTGTGCATTAATCATAATGGTGGACCTTTTGAACATCTTTAGTCTTAAATACTTTACTTACTTTAATTACGGTGTTTTGGTACTACTTTATTTATATTTCAATTTTCTTTATTGTTTCTTAATTTATCGTTTCTCATTCTCTGTATATTAGTTTCTCAGAAATTATTTTTATTTAAAATTGTAACTCCAACGGAATGAATATTTCACACCAAAATAATTGTTTATAATTTCGAAATTAAAAGAAAATTTTTAATAACTAACTTGAATTTTATTATTAAACGCGATGTTTCCATAGCCTATTACTTGAACAGTTCGAAAACGAAAAGATAAAAATGGCCATAATTTATTTTGTTTATAAAAATAACTATATCAAGTGCTATATCGTTAGAATCGTTAAAAAATTGCATTTTTATAAAGTCATGGTCGACTATGGTTTCTATTAAAAAAACACAAGTTTGTGTCATAACTCAAAAATTATAGCTTAAATAAAAAACTTGGTTAGACTGTGTTATTAAGCATATAATTGTCTACAACTTGTTTCTTTACATATTTTTTCTAAAGTCAATAATAACAGAGCTATAGGCACCGAACAAAATTAAAAAAAAATATTTTTGCGAAATATCTTGTTAGCCCTCATTTTTTCCAAAAAACAAAATGCTCATTAAATTGAGCTCATAAAACTGCAATTCTTTCCCCATTTAACCGTCTCTCTATCTCCAATACTTTCCGAGATCCTTATGCCAAACATTCAAAAAAACTCACTCTGTATATATAATCCCTGCCTGATTTCCTGTATGTAAATAACATTTTCATTCTTACAAAGTGAATTATATCTAACAGGTTTCTGAAGATGTTTTGACAGGAATCGTCAATATTAAAAATAACTAATGGAAAGGAACAATACTTTTCCGTCTTTTTTAAATTTCAATTTCTTTTTCGATAATGGTATATTATGATAGTATTGTATAAGTATGCCTTTAAAGCACATGCGACGAGTTTAAAAGCACGACGCGAAACGGAGTGCTTTTAATATCGCTAGTGTATTAATGTGACTTATACACCTGTATCTTACGCTACTTTTTTTACGATCGTAACAGAAATAGAAAAACTTAGGTGACACTTCTTCCATCACATTGTATTAGATATTCTAGGTTATGTTGACATTCAAACTTACGGGAAACTTACTTGATACAGTATTAAAACACGCCACCAATGGCAACGTACGAAAAAGAAGCAATTCGGGCGTTAATATTAAAGAGAGTGCTACAAACGTCACTTTTAACACTAGAGACTGTGCAAAAAGTTGTCATTTGGCACGATCGTAGAAAAAACTACTGTTTATTTAAACAAATCCGTAGATGGTTATAATGCATCTAAGGTTTATTAATTATTAATTAATAATCAAAATACCACCTCTTAAATTTGCATCAAGAGTGTTAAAGCATACCCTGGCCCAGATATTGGCTCAGATAATAATCGTCATTGCGGTAATCAGAATTAGGCTAAAGTCTATAAAAATGACAGATTATGAAAAGAGAAAGTATAGAGCTGCTCAACAGATACTAACACGAAGGAGAGTGTAAGAGACGCTAAATAAGAAACTGGAGAGCGTCAATACAATTTCATACAGAAAATCGAAGTAAGCTCGAGTACCTTTTGAAAGCTATACTAGAAACAACCACTCTACATTTAAACACCTTAACAAAAAAAGAAACTAATAATTACTAAAACATTACAATACCAAGAATTTTAAAAAATATAAAAAGAAAAACAGAACCGGCCAAAGAAAATGTATAAACTGCAACGCGAGGAATTAGAAATATTAAATCAAGGGCATGTCCATTTAAACTTCCATAAGAAAAACACCATTTTAGCCCAAAGGTGCAGAAATCCCCAAAAAGATATGTTGGTTTTCCCCGTTGCCTCCCAGAAAGCTTTCGACAGTAAACATCTTGAAAAAATTCTCTGAAGCACTAATAAAATTGCAAATAGGATATAAAAACACAATGGCGAACTCTTAAAAATGTTTTATCTACGACCACTACTAAAAGTAGGCCTTTTAGCGCTAGCTTGTTTCACTAAAAGTGACGTTTTATAGTTTACCGTGGTTAAAGAAATCAGCTTTTTACTTTTAGCCGATGTGCTAAAAGTGAAGTGAGGTTATAAAACTACAATTTCGAACTGGAACTGAAGTTCGAAAGTTATTCTAATTGCTTCTTGCGTTGCAGGTAATAGGCCAGTCGATAAGTCTTTTAAAATGGCTGTTAGCGGGAGTAATTCCGGACAAGCTGGAATAAATTTTAATCTGTTCTGTTGGGACTCAGAAAATATATATTATTTTTGCACCCCTTGACAGGCCCGGATTTAACCGCTATGCTTAAAAAAAGGTCTAAATTTTTATATTTTTCCTAATATTAGTGAATATCTCGATTAGTATCAACTTTTGAGCAAAATACGTAGTTGTCAAAATTAAAGAAGAGTAAATTCTCTACAAAAAATAACGTGTTTTTGAAATAATTAAAGCGTTATGTAATGAATACACTCAGATGTGGAGTATCAATAATTACATTTCGTAACTGAACTTGACAGCACTGGCTTCGCAAACATTCGCCGCGCATGGCCTACTATTTATTATGACATAAATTAGAAGTGTCGTGGATGCAAACATTTGTTAAATCGATATTTATGGATTAATAACGGTAAAATTAAGGTCGTAGATAAAATATCGTATGCAACGCGTGCTAAAAGTCGTTTATGCACGAGACATGTTATGAAACTCAGCCTTCGGCTTCGTTTCATAATTTTCATGTCTCGTGCATAAACGTCGACTTTTAGTACTTGTTGCATAACTAGCTATTATCTACGACCACTACTAAAAGTAGGCCTTTTAGCGCTAGCTTGTTTCACTAAAAGTGACGTTTTATAGTTTACCGTGGTTAAAGAAATCAGATTTTTACTTTTAGCCCATGTGCTAAAAGTGAAGTGAGGTTATAAAACTACAATTTAGAACTGGAAGTGAAGTTGTAAATTTATTCTAGTTGCTTCTTGCGTTGCAGGTAAAGTGTTTTTGAAATAATTAAAGCGTTATGTAATGAATACAGTCAGATGTGGAGTATTAATAATAATGATATTTCGTAACTGACCATGACAGTACTGGCTTCGCAAACCTTCGCCCGTGCGGCATGGGCTACTGTTTATTATGACATAAATTAGAAGTGTCGTATATGCAAACCTTTGTTAAATCGATATTTATGGATTAATAACAGTAAAATTAAGGTCGTAGATAAAATATTGTATGCAACGCGTGCTAAAAGTGGTTTATGCTTTCGGCTTTCGGCTTCGTTTCATAATTTTCATGTCTCGTGCATAAATGTCAACTTTTAGCACTTGTTGTATAAATAGCTATTCTATGCATACCCTGCATGTGCACTTGTGCGGTATTGATTCAGAAAGTAGGTTATTATAATTAATACAACCAACCCTTTATGTCAGCTTAATATGGCAAACACCCAACCGCTTTTCAGATGAGCCCTTTCATTGTGTATATTTTAGGTCATTGTTTTCACCGATCATCAAGTTTAGCAGTTAGCACATGATATAAATGTATTATAAAAACGTGGAACGTTCAAAAAATCAATTGTGATTTATTTTACTTTGACAGAGTAGATGCAACATTAAGTAGTTCAAATGTTCCAAATGCAAGCAGAGACATATCTACGTGATTTTTGTCTACAGTAAACTTTGATTAATCTTTTTCTCAATAGAATTCTCCTAGCAGTGATAATGTGAATTAATGGGAATAAGAATTAGTGAAAAGAAAATAAGAGTCAAGGTCGTAAAAGTGAAAATGCGTCCATCCCAATCGGTATAGTTAAAAACAATTAAGAGTGTTATCAACAATTACGTATCTTAGGTGCTGCATAAACAACAGATTGGATACTGCAACTGAAATTAAAACACGTCCATAGGTAACCCAACAAGACACATACTTCGAAGTGGAATTTAAACAAGTGAAAATACTCTTTTATTTAAAATAATTTTAATTAAACAGTTCCAATTCGATTTTTGAAAGCCTATCTTTATTCTTCATTTTCACCTTGTGTAATAGTATTTACAATTTAACAAATAATTCTTTAACACAAAATTCATGTCCACTTGGTCACCGTAATTATATTTCTAATTTAAAATCTGAAATAGCATTGCTCTCAGGTTATTCACTGTTGATGGATGTAAAGTATAAGATGATTTAATAATAGACCTTCTTCAAGGAAATTCCCACCTGAATTTTAAAGTACCTACGATCATAGTCAGCACTAATATTAGAGGCGATTTAAGCTCCAATTATGGACACGACAAGCCTTATAATTTACTACAGTATTATTGTTACAGCACGAGTATTAATGCAAAACAAAACAGTCCATTCGGTAGGAATACATACAATAGCATGCAAATTTTTACGAGAACTTGTACAACTACTACTAACTATAAAATTGGTTTTCAGTTTATTTCTTAATCTCTAAGAAACTTTGCTCTTAAATAGATTATTAGTAGCATAATGACGTCACAAAACCCGTACACAATATCATTAGTAGTGCGTACTGAAACTTAAAATTATTATTATCTGTATTTGCAATCAATAAGAAAACTGATTGACGTGAAGCTATATTTATAACATTATTAATCTTATACGTACACAGTGCGTTCAGTAAATCACATTTAACATATAAATATCGTCAACGGTAAGAGATAGAAATTCGGTTATACTACATATAATTTTAAACACTTATTTCCTTTTTAGTGAAGAAGAGTTTAGTTTGTTTGTTTGTTATTGACAAGATTTAGGCATGCGAAGTACCTGGTAGCTTAGACGCCGACTGCTTGGGTCATATGGTCAAAGTCCTACTTACAATTTCGCCGACTAGTAAAGACTGAAATCTTTAATTCTGCAGTTCTTTTTTGTATAATTCGGTTATCAGCAGTAGCGCAAACTGGTTTTGCAAGGCAATTTTTTTACGGAGATCAACTCAACTATTCTGTAGTTCTTAAAAGCATCAAGACATTTACTTCTTTTTTTTTTCATATAGACATCAAGGGTGGTTGCCCGTAATTAGACACAGCTGTTTTCCCCTTTAATGGTGTACATTTATTTTTGAAAATTGAAAACTTATAAGCGGGGAACTATTTTTGCAGTGTAAGCTATAGATAAGTACTTATTGAAACAAAGAATTTTTGGCCCCCTTATTAAAAAAGTTGCATTAAAAGTGCTTTTATGCTTAGTTTAATATCACAGCAATATTTATTAAAAACAATTGATATAGCTGTACCTATTATAAAACTTCTTTTACTTTTAGGCTCACTATTGACCAACAAAAGTTTTAAAAATATAAAAGTTGTCCAAATTGACCTCGGGCATGGAAACAATTGGTGAACAATTCCAAAAATTGCTTTTTAATGTCATTGAACCCAAATTTGAGCTCGATATGTTTAAAGAGGAAAAAGTCATTCTCGTAATTAGCTTAAAATCGTCTTGATTGACCTTGGTTAAAAATACTGTAACGCGGACCAAAACATGTTCCGAGTTCGTTGACAATCAACGCAAAAAATATTGCAAGGAAAATAGTACGACACTCATTAATGTCTAACAGAAATATCTGGTGTGATACAAGCACACAGCTTCCATTTACAGTGATCTTATAATTATCCAAAAAATTTATTTTTATTTTTTAAGCATTTGCCAAACATTTTCAAAAATTACAAATTCTACAAAAACCGTACAAAATAGAGCATTAGTTCAAGAGACAAATTTTCTCTAAAATTTTAATTAAAATTGAAAAGATGTAATAATATACTGGGTGTTCTATTTATAATGAGAGTTAATAAAAAAATGGAAAAGAACAAAAGATACCCATTTTATAGGTATTCAACTGGAAAATCTCCTATCTCACATCAATACATATTAAAAATGTAATAGAAATGTAAAGTTTGAAGAAATCGTTAGAGCCGTTTTTGAACAAATCGAAAAAAACTTAAAAACACCATACTTCCGGTTATGCGATTTTCTTCAAACGCTTGGTGTCGCATCTAGATAGTACACAAAATTTGTATATATTATATATGAAGTTTCAACGCCATACCTTTTTTCGTTTTTGAGATATTCTGCTCACAGACAGACACACAGACACACATATACAGATAGACACACAGACAGACACACAGACCAATGAGCAAAAACATTGTTTTTGGGTTCAGGGGACTCTAAAACGTGAAGATCTGTTGAAAACTCAATTTCGAATTTTTGGGGTGAATCCAATACTTCCTTTATCGTAAGAGAAAGTAAAAATTAGTTCACGAGCCATAACCAAGACAACGAAACTTCTTGGAAATTTTTTGTAGATAGACCAACCTAACTGTGAGGGTTTGTGTCGTTACGATTTTCTTACCGAATCTGCATTCGAGCATTAATTCATATCCGGAAATTATTTTTCGTGCATTCCAACCAACGTCCGAACGTTGGAACGCATTCAAAAAAATTTCCTGAAAGAGTTAATGCTCTTATGAGATTATATGTGATAATTTAGATCATCCATTGCTATAATAAGAGTGATCAATAGCTATTTATATATCTAGGGAGCAAATGTATTCATTTCCTCCCGCCGGAGGAAATGAAGCTTTGCTCCATTGATATACAGATTGTCCAAATCCGTTTTGAACATAGGAAATTAATGAGTGCGACAAGGAAGTCATAAACAAAATGAGTAGCAGGACAAAGATAGAACGTAATCATGGCTAGCTAAATTTTTAAACTAAAACTAAGTCAATGAAACAAAAACACTTTTGTCAAATATTTTATCTGTCATCAAGAGTATAAAGTGAGGTTTAAATAATTAAAATAATTATGTGAATAGTAAACAATAGTATCTTTAAACCTCACTTTATACTCTTAACAACAGCTAAAATATTTGTGTTTGTTTGTTTCATTGACTTAATTTTAATTTAAAAATTTAGCTAGCCATGATTACGTTCTGTCTTTGTCCTGCTACTCATTTTGTTTATGTTTTCCTTGTCGCACTCATTCATTTCATAATGTTCAAAACGGATTTTGGACAACCTGTATATATTAAAGGTAAAAATTTCAGGGTATCATACCGCTTCTTAATAAATTCCAAGATTTCTTCAACTGGTTGAAGAACATCTTGGATGGCGTTTGGAGTTGGACGACTTTTCGACGAAATCACATTCGTCATTTTCAAGTCCTTGTAGTCCTGGTTTGGCTTCTAGTTACACGACAACACGACGGACTGTCAACTTAATGCACAGCTGACTAAATAGGTTGTTTATCAATTACTGTGGCAACTAGCATTGAGGGAGCTGTACTGCTAGAATGGATGGCTGGTGTTCGTAGAGAATGGCCGGCCGTTGTTTGTAGTAACGTTAGTAACCACGATGCAGGTAATCGGCTTGTGTCGTCGCGGGTGTTCATACAATTCGGACGTTTCACAATTTCGATGGCTTCTCGTATGATGCATGTGTTGGACTCTGGCAATGCTCTTGGTGTTGTCGAAATAAATCTTGTGCGAAGTATCCCATATATGATGCACTAGCGATGAAGTGTGTTCCATCTTCTTAACATAATTCTGATTTTCCTCCTTGCGTGCCTTTATTCTCCGGTTGGTGTAGCCTATGTAGCTGCTATCGCAATCCCGACACGGTATCTCGTAGACTCCTTGGTTTTCCAAAGGGATGTACTCTTTAGGATTCCGAAGTATGGATTGGATTATTCTATCCGTGGTAAAGGTTGTCCAAATGTTATATTTTCTAAGGATTCTTCCGATTTTCTGCCGTGCCTCGGATGTAAGGTAGGTACGCCGTGCCACAAGGTCTCTCCTCTTCTGCGTCTTGGGTTTGGTCTTCGAGGGTCGGAACGCTTTACTAATCGCTGCTCTGCCATAACCATTTTGTTCGATTACTCGAGCAAGGGTTGCTAATTCTTGTCTTGTATTCTCCTTGTCGGCTATCCTTCTTGATCTACAAACCAGTGTTGTCAGAACTGATTGTAGTTGAGTAGGGTGGTGGTGTGAATTAGCATTTAGGTAGCAATTGGTGTGCGTGGTGTTCCTATAAACCGTGTGCCCCAATTTTCCATTCTTCTTGGTGATGAGGACGTCTAGGAATGGAAGGTAAAGTATTGGCCGAAATTTCAAAAATTTTGCTTTAGGAAATCATTATAGTGACTCTAGATTTCTGTAGTGACATTTTGTCTAATTTCAAAATCAGCATAACTTTGTAAAGCTTTGGTATGATATCCATGGTAACATAAACACAAATGCGGGAGCAAAAAATATAGGCTCCCGCCGGGAGTTACTACAAATTGGCTCCCGCTGGTTGGAAATTGACAGTTTTGTTTCCTAAAACTAGGGCGCAAAAGCCGACTTTCTATACAGTGATTAGAAAAAACGTATTTCTTGAGACGTTAAAAGAAATGGGGTTGACAGTTTACGTGAGAACCAAACAAAACACAACGTTTTAATTTTAGAAGATGATGATGATGATAATAATAATAATAAAGTTCTTTATTTTTGTTTTACTTAATCGAATTTTCTTTAAGCTAAAACAGTAATAAATATTGTTGCAATAAATAAATGAATACTATACTACAAAAAATAAATCAAAAGTACACAAAGAATCATTGAAAATGAACAGGGCTATGCAACTAACACTACACGTTTTCTGACTTCCCCTTGTCTCTAAAGTAAAATCGGGTTGTTCTAACTCCCTACCTATCGTAATAATAATATAACGTTGCAAATAATTGCAAAAACGTTGGTTAAGTCAATTTGAAATGCATAACCCTGTTCATTTGCAATGATAGCAAGTGTACATCACTTACCTATAAAAACAGCTGTGTGTGGCTTTGCAGATATTATATAACTTTGCATCGATCATGCACGTGCTTGAAAATATCTTTAAAAAAGTAATTCTTTAAAATACAAGCAAAAATTTAATCTATGGATAATAACCTAGAAACCTTTTGACAATTTTATTCAAATTATTTCGATGTATGTGTAAGTTATTTTTTTTAATGTACAACTGCAAGTTATTATACAACTTTGGTATATAGTAATTGAAACATATTTGACCGACTGATTTATTTACTTTATTTACTTTAGCATCAGTTTTGTGTCTACTTATGTATGATTATGCGTATTTATGCTTTGTGAATTTTCCCAAATATATATTACAATATGTCACTATGCGCCCCTTTTTTTAACTTACCTTGGATGGCTCACATGTCTCCGACTAGCTCAATGTACGGTTTTTATTAGGGTTTAACCAATGTGGGCCTTTTAGTTCGCTTCACTTTCACATAAAGATAATAGTTCATTAATCAACAGAAATGGGCGCCATAACTTTATTATAAAGTGTTAATTTTAAGATGTTTACAATAATTGGGTATTCTTTCTTACAATTCACTGATTATATGTTATTTGTTAAGGTTTATGCCTTTTTAATTTTGACAAATGTTATGCAATTACTTACTAATCCTAATTTACCCTGACAAGTTAGAATTTGTTCTAATTAAACGTCTGCATTAATTAATCTATAAGTATCCAGGAGATTTCTTAAACATATTTAACTAATAACCTCTGAGTAGTAAGATGAAAATATAAAGAGCTCTCTATACCCTCGTATTTCTCATTCGAATTCCTTAATCACAATTAATGATCGGTGTTTAGTTTAGCTGATATCATTCCAGGGAGTATAAGAAAAATCCCGTATGACCAAAAGCTTGTTATTTGACAAGTGATTGAAATACTAACTTGTCAGCTGCAAACCAATTCAAGTCCCATTCAGGATCAACACTAGGTAAGTAACAATTCTTTTACTTTGAAACTAATCTGTTATCGATTATCATTAAGGCTTATGCCCTTATTTAACTATATTCAAGCTATGACGTTGGTCTAATTCTAATTAACAATATCTAATTCTTTCAGGATTAACATACGGTTAATGCAGAGAACCATTGAATTCGGACCTCTTCATCTTCCAATATCAACAGAGAAGAACCCCCTCATCTAACCAAAGAAATGGTCTTTGACTGGTGAGTGATTTCCTAACTTGTTAGCAGTTTCTAACTAAGTTCTCCTTTCTCTCCTTATCAACTTGGAGCACATCAATACCCTCTTCCATGGTGAAGATATAATCAACCAGGAGATGCGAACTAGTGAAAAAGCCTAAGAGCTGGTAGCTATCGAGGAGTCTCTAAGAGCTGAATAAAGGAAAACCCTCTATTATGATTTGTATGTATTAGCTTGTTAGTTACCTACCAGTTAAGTAATAACTGCCCTTTTCAGAAAGAAAATGTTTGTGTGATTTATCCTATCTGCCTGAAAAATTATTATGTTTTAATAATATGCTAGATTGAGTAAATAAAGCCTTACTATTGTCTGCGTGTATCCTTTTTAAGCTAGGACTTTTAATTTGCTTCGCTTCTACACAGAGAAGCGTCCTTTTGCTTTTTCAACCAAAAAGGAAGTAGCAAATTTTGTTATTTATTGTTTTTAATAATTTAACCATGAGCCTTCTATTACGTCTGCTTTAGATTTATAAAAAGGGTAGGCAACCCCTTATACTGTTAATGCACTTTAAGTTGCCTATATATTAAGTTTAACTAATACCGAACGGTATCATTGTAGAAGCTAAGATATGTACTGCTACAACTATAGAGTAATACTGTAATATTTTTAATATATATTTTTGTATTATTTCAACTCCCTTAGTGTAAAGACGGGCTGCTCCACCCTACCTAGTATACCATAGGACATGCACAAAAGCATAGTAAAAACATTAAATTTGTTTAACTAATAACATTTCTTTTAATTTCTTAATGACATATATAGTTTTGCTTAATCTAGTGCATAATTATATATATTATATTGTTTATTTGAATGTCCCATCTCATGCGTTAATCCACAGTGATTCCAAGATACTTAGTGGAAATTTCCTTTTCATTGTATTGTAATCACGAAACAATCACCTTCCAATATTTCTTTAGGTCTTCACGTTTCAGGGTCCCTAGATGATGAAAAACAGGTTTTCTCAATTCCGTCTGTCTGTCTGTCTGTCTGTCTGTCGGTTGGCGGTATAACTCAAAAACTATTTGTCGGAGGAAGATGATATTTTGCATACACATTATATAATATACTAGTGAGTCACCCGAACTACGCTTCGGTGCACTAAATTAATATATCATTAATATAAATTTAAGAAAAGTATGCTTCGGCCGGGAATCGAACCCGGGCCGCTCGCGTGGTAGGCGGGCATTCTACCACTGGACCAATTATGCTTGGTTGAATGACATCCTTCACCTCGCATCCAGCTAACGCACCGAGCAGACGTGTCTACCAGAGCAGCCCAACTTCCAGAGCCAGCAGTTCAATTCAAAGTCCAAGAGCACGTGTTGAGTCCAGAATCTCGGGTCGTTGGTTCCACGTGCTCCGCAGTGGCGGAGAATTAGCTGCTCGACTTTAACAATAAAAAGAATGTCAAGGCGTTAATTAAAAAAGAATTGTCAGCAAGCAATATGAGTCACCAGCCACCATCGTACCAGCCGCCGCCGACGTCCACCGCCGAGATTCCTTCCACTCCAGTGAGGTCCAGCAGCTGCCTGCAGGCCCCGCCGTCAGAGGATTCTTCGCTTCGCGCACGTGGACGTAAAGGAGCTGCCGAACACCCCGCCTGACCGTCGCCGTAAAAGAAGCAAGAAGAAGAAGACGACGCCGCCAACACTGGAGGAACCAGTGCCGGACCCTCCAGCACTCAAAGCGCAGCAAGAGTTAGAGCTATTCCCCTACATGTACCGCCACAGCCCCACAGAAGCATCTGCCTACAAGACCACGGTCCCCAATATGAATCTTGAGCCAAGGATCAAGCACCCGAACGGATGGCTGGGCTTCAAGCAGAGGCTGCCGCCTTGGCTCGATGACTACTTCATCAAGGGACCTCCGACGCCACCGCTAGTAGTGTATTCGACTCCACCACCGCCTCCGACTCCATCACAAACAACACCTCCAGAAACCACCGACGCTGAACCTTCCACCAACACCGCTTCCTGGGTCGACGTCGCTCGACGTCGACGCTCCAACTCCCAATCCTCCAACTCTTCCAAATCCTCCAGATCCTCAGTCAGCTCCATGTTAAACCTAATAAATTCTGTCACTGTTTCAGGTTTACCCCGTAATACGTTGACCCCAAAAGCCCTCGAGCTACTGTGCATGAGGATCCCAGGCCTCCTAATCTCCAACCTGAAGGCCTTCGCCAGCGGTGTTGCTACATTCAGCTCCCCGCAAGCGGACCTTCGTGAACGCCTCGCTGCCCTCACCATCTCCACGGACTACAGGTCTCCAGCCCCCCGCAGAGCAGCAGCTGATAAGGCGCCCACTTTCTCCTGCGTGCTACGCGGCGTGCAACTGGACATCGATGCCGAGGATGTGAAGATGGGGCTCTCCGCCGCCAGCCTCGAGTACATCAACACCTGGAGGATCATCGCCAAGGCCACCGACAAACCCATCTTCATGTTCCGCATCACAACCAAATCCCAAGCCACCATTGACCACCTCCTCACCAAGGGACTGCGTATATTCCACTTTACCTACAGTGTCGTAAATGTCAGAAGTTTGACCATCCGTCTGATGCTTGTCAACAGCGGAAGGCCGTCTGCGGCATTTGCGGCGCTTCCCACCCAACCAGCACCTCCAGAGCCACTACCACCCCTAAATGCAGCAACTGCAATGGCGATCACGTCGCATTCTCACCGAGATGCCCGGAGTGCTCTGTAGAAGCTGCAACTCCCGCCACCGCCGCTCCGCTAAAAACCGTCGACGCTCCTCCACCAGAAGTCCTCGCCCACTCCGAAGATCCTTCTCTCCACGCTATAATCCGCTTCCTTATGAGCTCCCTATCCAACCTATTTCCCAACCTGCGTGACCGCATCGGTCGAGTACTAAAGGTGCTTATTTATAATTTTTTTTGGTTTGCAGTTTGCGGCTTCGTACTCCGGGAACTTCCTGCACGTTTCGCTGATGTAGCGGATGACACCAGCAGGACTTTGAAGGGAGCCGACGCCAGGCACAGAGGATGACGACACCAGGACATGGAGTCGCCGGGGACTTCTACAGCCCGCGAGGATCGCGAAGACTTCAAATTATCTAGTTTTCTCTTTGTCATTCACTCCACTAAAGTATTTTTTTTTAAAACTTAAGCTCAACTAAAATGTAATTTTTCTTATTGATTTTTTTTCTTTCCTCAATAATTGTAAACAAAGCTGAAGAGGGGATGTCGACATAGATTGAACCGTCATTTTTTAGATTGAACAAATTGCATTTGTTAACAATGACGGTTTAATCTAAGTCGACTGATCTTTCTGAAATTTTGTATAGGGCCATAATCTATAATTATGAAGAACTTTTCTTAATAAAATTTTGCCGTATCATAAAGAAAAAGGGTAGTTTACCTGAAAATAAATAGTTTTCGCTTCCCTGTCAAGGCCTACTTGTTTTTCAAGAACTGGAAATATTCTTAAAATTCTTTTCAAACCAAGCAGGACCGAATCCTAAAACCTCAAAATAAAATTTAAAAATTTTATGTCCATCTCACCTCTTGTAACATCAATCGTGGGACACACTGTATACAGGGTGAGCACCTTAAAAAATAACATTTTGTTTATTTTTCATTTAACTTAGTAATAGATACAAGTAATAATTTATATATAGTGCAAGCTTTACTCTTAACAAAAATGGGAGCCAATATATACAGAATAAATGTTTTACGATACAAAAAGGAGGCACAAATTAGTGCGTTACTAAATATAGCTGCGAAGCAGAAATTCGAAAGGTCGGTGCTCCGTGGCGCAGGTAGAAATTGCCCAGTCCCTTACAATATCCCACAAAACGTTAGGGCTGCACACGCGGTACGCCTACCGATCGAATTCGACCACCGGTAACGTTTTTTATTTGAAAATTTATTTAATTTATTGGAAACGCGAAGATATTTTTACTCCTAACTCAATTTGATTTTTAAAATTATTTAGTGTCACAATGTCGACCAGGGAAGTTCTGGGTAGAGTATTTCACAGATTTCTTTTATGTTTATGTTGCATTTACAATTACGAGCCGTTACATGGCAATTTGTATTATGAACTGTAATGTAAAATCAGCTTGACTATTTGCATATATACTAAAAGTAATAAACACACCTTTGAAATAATTCAGACTTAAAATATTTACTTCTAACCAACCTTTTATAATAGACAAATCTTGTGTTACTGCAGTTCCCACAGCATACCAACTTTCTGCTTACAGAATCAGGACAGCATCATCCGGCGTAAGCAATCAGCTGACCATTCAAATCAGTATATAATAGCATGTCATTAATATATATTAAGAATAGTACAAGTCCAAGTATGGTACCTTGGGATACTCCACATGTAATTACTTCCGAAGAGCCTCGAGTCTGATCAATATTAATTAGTTGTGTTCGATTATTTAGATTATTGCACACAATTGTGACATGACTGATACCATCCAATGAGAACCTTGCATTTTTTGAAAATCCACCAACCCCGAACTGATTTCCTGATAAGCGCCCTAGGGATGATTATCGACCCCGTAGATGATGTTATAATTAGAAATAGTGTAAGAAACAAGCAATTAGAGTTTTTTCACATTATTAGATAAATTTTAAATCATAATTCGTATACAGGTTTTGAGTAATAATCTTCAAAATATAAACGTGGGCAACACACTTACATATAATTTTGCCCGTACCAAGAGTCATCTTGCTGGTTGCCCATCATTTTTGAAAATACTTAATGCAGTTGCTCGAATTCCACATTTATGTAATTGGTTTAAAAGGATTATACGTATGATCTAATTTGTCAAATGCCTTAGCGAGATCGAGAAATACAGCAACACAAGGTTCTGATTCTCTAATGCGTTGTATATGCGCTCACATAGTAATGCAATCACGTCATTTGTTCTCTTATTTTGTGTAAAACTGAACTCATATTTCTTTTATAATAACTTTTGTTGCTTTTTATATGTATATTTCTAAAAACCAGAAATGGTGTTTGCAAATATACATATTTGATACACCCTAACCTGTTACCAAAACTACGAAAAGATAAAACCTTAGTAATGCCCATATTATTGTCATGTAATCGTATTTATGTTGCAAAAATATTAAACCTAACTAATGACAAGTCAAACGACAAACAATATTTGTTGATAAAATACTCAGAAGGATAATACACAAAAATATGAATAGTTATGAATGGTACAAATGAATAAAGAGAAATTTTAGCCATAACGGGAAGACCTTTCCCCGACGGGATAAAATCTGTTTTTTTTTCTACTGCATTAAAAACCAATAAATTTCGGCACTGTTTAGCGGCTGAAAACCCCAATTTTTTTATTTGTAACTATTACTTTTCAGCCGTAATAACCATAGCCACAAAAAAGCTAACGCCGTGTTTCCATTGGGCGAAATCAAAATACACATTGCTAATGTGTAGTATGATCATGTCCTCGACGTTTCCTGACCTCCTCGATTAAGAATTAGAATAAGAAATTACGCTTCTAAAGCACAAGAACAAAAAATTATTTTTCCACGACCGGCAGTAGAAGTCGGTTTCTATAGCATCAAAATTGTGACAGAAGTAAAACATTTACTCCCTAGAGACTAAATAAGACAAAAATTTACCTAGGAAGTTTTTATTATGACTGTCAAATTCGAGGTTATCAAGTTAGGTTTTGCGTCAGTTTTGACACAAACTGACGCAAAACCTAACCTGCTAACCTTGAATTTGACATAATTGTGAGCTCTTGTCATAATGATTTACAGTGCCACCAACTTTAAAATTTACCATAGGCTACTAATTTTAAAATAATTGTAACTAAAATGTCAATAAATGACGTTTAAAAAACGGGGTTTCGTTTTAAATCTTCCTGCAACGTGAAAAAAATAGTATATGCAACTCGGAGAGAATGCTATTTTGCTTCAGTGGAAATTGTACCTCAGCATAATAACGCATTTCTCTCTCTCATTGTATAATCTACTATTATGCAACTCGTACGAAAGCGGACTTTTAGACTAACCCTAATTATACATGCATGCAGTATGCATGGCTCTGCATAATGGGTTGCCTACAAGTTGTTACATGATAAAAAAACTCAGCCTGTATACCTGCCATAAACTGCGGCTTATCCAAAAAAGTCCTTAATTTCGTACTTGAAACAGACTAGCTATTATTCAAATGCAGCATATAAATGTTTCTCCAGTGCCTCCAACCAATTATATAAATATATTTTTTTTAAATAATAAATAATTTAAAATAAGTAATCATAGTATCTGATTGGATGCTAATTACCAAGATACATGTATGTATTATGATAGTTGCTATTGATGGGCTATTTTATTCAGTAGTGAATAAAGTAACATTTTATCCACCCTCATCATTAAAATGTTAATTTACCATAGAGATTTTAAAAGATAAAACACAAATTGACAGGTAGGAATTCGAAAAAATAAATATCAGCAATACTGAATCATAGACCTATGGTTACCAAGGTGATTTAATCACATAGCCAAAGCCGAATCTACTAGAGCGGTAAAGATAATTGGCAGATAAAAACCAAGACCAAGATGACCTAGAACAAAAATTAGATTATTTTACACAATGGAATTAAACAGGGCTTGGGAAGATTCACAACGAAAAGTATATTCTGTTTGTTTTAACGATAAGGTCTAGCTAATTTACAACCCAAAAGATTGAAGAACTCAAGTACATTCATTATACCACCCGTGTCAATGGCAATGTAATTTTCGGCAAGACTTATCCCCTCTTCGCTTCTCCTCTCTAACAGAGCTACTTTGGATGAATTGTGCGTAATTAAAGTGTACTTCAAATACTTCTAGCTGTAACAATATTATATAACGTCGAGAAACCTACACTCCAGTACTTCATTGCTAAACAGGGATAGCAACAAAAGTAAAACGGTATATATGAAATATAAGGCATTCGAAATTTGCTTAAATTCGCAATTAAGGAAACTGGTTTCAGCAACTAAGCAGAGCCAGCTGAGAAAGTTGCTCCTTGAGATCCTCGAAGCTGTTGCTATATCAACGACTGAATCGCGTTTTTAAGTGCTTATCCACTTTACTGGAGATTTTTATAATACTAGGTCACCAAGATAGCGTTTATCAACAGCATGGGGAATTAAGTAAGTGCTTTAATACCAATTGTTAAGTTTTCATATAAATGAGAATCGGAACGCTTATACTTTGTACTAATTAATCATTATAGACATCAGCAAAGGAAAAAACTCAGTTCACTGACATTTAATCGCTTTTAATAAATGCTTAGTGTTACTAACGACCTTAGTATGAAGGCTAACTCGTATAAGACCGAACGTTGCTTCTCTCTTCCTTTTCAGAAGACTAGAACGGGCTTCAATTGACATTCACTTGTGGCTCAGGCGTTGACCTCGTTCTGGTATATGTGCGTAAATTGTGCATCACAATGTTGATTCGAGTTCTCAGCAACGAATTACGGAAAAAAAGCGAAGCTGAACTCAATGAAGTTCCTGGTCGTACTGAAGAGGATTTGAAACATATCCGAGAATGGCTTGTCAAACAACCCCATCTCAAAATAAGAACAGGTATTTGTGCAAGATATCTACGATATGATTTACTAAAATTTTTATTAGGTCAAAACTAATAATTAGAAAAAGTCTTTGTTTAGTGTACTATGCAAGACAAAAAAAAACTGGGACAGTTAATATGGTCTGTTGTAAATGTGACTGCCTTAATATGTGTAGTTGCTAGGTATTTGTAACTTCTTCTTCTGCTACGAAACAAAATTGTTATAGTAAATCTAACTGTTTCAAGCCTCATATAAGCTAATCAAACAATACCAAAATCTCTATCAAGCGTTGTCCCATTTTTTCGTCTTGCATAGTAACTTGGTTAGAAAATTCGGTTTAAATTGTATTAGTCGCACAAACTGGTTGAAAATCTTAAAACGCTTAGGAATTTATGCAAATATAGTCACATTATTTTAACAAGCAAAAAGAATCTTACATAATCTAAAAACAGGCGCCAGAAGCATTCTTAGAAAAATTAGAAAAGTAGATAAATTTAAAGTTTGTGCAGCGATTGAATATTTAGAAAATAAGTTTAACATTGTACAGCGACGCCTATAGTTGGCCTAACGGCTGTTGGCTGAGTACAAAATAAAAATTTAAAAAAACATTACAGAATTTTTGTATCGAAATGCAGAATACTTTAGGGAACTCTTACCTGTCGATACAAATTTTCTGTAATATTAAACAGCTATAACAGCCGTCTCTCACGTGCAACAGCTTTGTTTACAAATGGCAGATACATTTGTCATTTATCAATCGTTTCTAACAGAATTAGACTGAAGTAGAATTAGCATTTCAAAGCTGTGCAACAACTGATTGTTAGTAGGGCTTCGAGTATATGAATCCACCTTCGTACAGTAGTTTTCACATACCAAGAATATGGAGGAAATTCAATGATTATACCACTCCCTCTAACATCAACCAATGAAAAACGGCAAAATGCATAGTTACGCATGTAACATGTGAGCAAATAAAAATGGATTCAAGCTTGGTTTCGAAATATTTGTTTTATGAATAATATATACAGGCTGATTTTTTATCATGTAACAACTTGTAGGCACAACCCATTATGCACAAGCATGCATTATCCATGCTCTGCATAATGGGTTGCCTACACTTTGTTACATGATAAAAAAATCAGCTTGTATATATAGAAATTCGAGGTTATCAGGTTAGGTTTTGCGTCAGTCTGGGTCAAAACTGACGCAAAACCTAACCTGCTAACCTCGAATTTGACATAGACTTACAGTGCCACCAACATATTATTCATAAAACAAATATTTTAAAGCCAAGCTTGATTTCATTTTCATTTGCTCACATGTTACTAACTTTTGATAATATACTTAGCAACTGATAATCACATACCTTCCTGACTAATAGGTGATAGTCACACGCCTTCACAAACATCACGTTACCTGCTGTCAGTATAATTGTCATAACAACCACATTAACTGTACTTTTAATATTTAAAATACACTATTCAAACATTGTTTATTGACTCGTGATATAATCTAGCCGAATGCAACTCGTGTTGATAATCAAGAACCCACTAGTTGCATTATATATGACAATTTAACTGGTGTCATTGTCAACCAATGGCATTTTTCAATTTAAAAATAAACTACCAATTGAACGATTACTTTAGTGACAGTATTTCGAGGAGCTTTATTTCAGCGAAATTTTTTTCTGTAACTATTTTTTAATGAAAAATAACTTAGATTTTAGTTTTAGAAAAGTTTTGTTTGTAAAAATTTTGCTAGGATCAGTTACTATGGATACAATTCAAATACCACTAGTTTTGTGAATTTATAATTTTAGTGTTAGAAGTATTTTTATTGACCATTTTCATTAATTTAAAAGTTAGGTCAAAATATTGCCAACAATTTCTGCTCTTCAGATTGTCTTGTTTCTGTTGCTTTAGAAAATATCAACTCGTGCAAGCACTCGTCGTTATTTTGGTCGGCACAGAAACTCGTATCTAAATCGCAAAAATTATTATCGGCAATATTTTGACCTTTCGTCCTATTATTACTGAAAAATTCGTCAATCTTATGATTGATTGTTAATAGATATAAACTCAGCAGTAGAGCAATTTTTATTATAATATGGATAATGCAATAATTTCAGACTTCAAACTGTCAAAGTCTAGTTACTGAACAGTTGTACATTTAAGATTGGGGAGTGTTGGAAAAATAAATCTTCCCCAAAATTCAATGTCCCGGAACGAATTTTAAAGTTTTTAAAAGTAGTTGTGCAAAATCATGCACATAATTACTATAGTTACTCACTTAAACTTTTGCTTGACAGAAGACTATACACAATAAAATTTCTGTGATATACTCCACTGATAGTAATAAGGTATCTCAGTTACTCCTATTTAGTTGCCAGAAATTCTCTGTATGTACACAACTGTACACCTACAAATATGGTTTGAATTTCTACAGTATACTAAAATTATACAAACGTTAAAATATTTCTGTTATAGATTTTCTAAACTGATTCTGAAAATTTGAGTTTAATATACACACAGCTGTCTCAAACATACAACTATTTTCATATCACCATCGATAAGGCTTTACCTGCAAAATTTTTATATACTGTTTGAGGCTTTCGCGGTTACTCGAATTATTCTTCTTAACATGGAATTTCGGCTTAGACCGCGTAGTATTTGTATATGAACACGCAGTATTTTCTGGCTTAATGTGCTTTGCACCTTGTGAAGTCGAGCAAAAACCCGCGCGATGGTCATGCTCTTTGGTGGCTCGTGTTGTTCGAGTATCTTGAGAACGAGGATGCTTAAGCAGATTTGGCCGTTTTGCTGTTTGTGCATCCATATTCACTAACGTTTCGCAAAACTTTGCAGCTTGCATCATCAGAGTGAAAGTCGCACTAAGAACCGAAGGTCGGTGTGGAGCTATTTATAGTCCGCCGTGCCAGGCGCGCGGAGTGGCGTAACGCTGGTTGGTCGTCCGAGTGCAACGTAATCCGTGGGGAGTGGCCGTATGACGCACAGTGGTTGTAATGCTTTAGAACATGTATCACAGGGGTCCACGTTTTACTAAGCTTAAAGCCGTCTTCCCTGTTGATATTATTTGGATCTTTTTCTATTTCTATGGCTTCACGTATCACTCGCGGGAGGTAGTGAGGTATTCTGGCAAGTACTCTTGTGTGCTCAAATTTTATAGTTTGCCCATTTGTAAATGTATGCTCAGCTACATCTGATTTTGTGATGCGTTTGTGTTTTAAATCGCCTTTATGTTCTTGAAGTCTTAGATCAACTGAACGACCAGTCTGTCCAATGTAACTCGAGCCGCAAGAACAAGGAATGCGATATACGCCAGCGGTTTTTAAACTTGGAATCTTGTCTTTTACCGATCTGAAGCCGTTACCCAAAGTTTCCTACTCGTGAACACAGTTTTGATGTTGCATCGTTGCAGGACACGCCCTATCTTATCAGTCGAACCTTTGACGTAAGGTAGAAATGCTAAGCCTTCCAGAGGTGGGGATTCTTCTTTAGCCTTGTGTGTCATAGTTTTGTCTATAGTTCATTCAAATTTAAGATAGAGCAAAATCTGCAACCCAAGTTACAAATATCAGCAGTCAGTTGATTACTAATTTGACTTTATTAAAATCTAGATCATGGGTTGTTACTGTTCATGTTGGTGGTACTGTAAGTCTATGTCAAATTCGAGGTTAGCAGGTTATGTTTTGCGTCAGTCTGTGTAAAAACTGACGCAAAACCTAACCTGCTAACCTCAAATTTGACATAGACTTACAGTACCACCAACATAAACAGTAACAACCTAAGAAAACTATTTATGGTCACTCGGTATAATATAGAGGATATAGTTTTTGGCAAATTTGCAAAGCTTGAAATTGGAAAATTGTGCGATCTCTACCTAAATGAAATATGCTGAATGTGATCTGAGACTAAATTTATCCCCTAAAAAATGTTGCAAATGCCTTCCTTCAGCAAAGATTCATATTAAAAACAAGACACATTGATTTTGACACTCATCAAGACAGCAACAAAGCCATATCTCTCTGATCTAAATTTTAATAAAATCATATTAGTAATCAACTGACTGCTGATATTTGTAATTTGGGTTGCAGATTTTGCTCTATCTTGAATCTGAATGAACTATAGTGCTTTTCGTATGGCGGTAGTTGAACGGATACACAACAAGTATCCTCGTTCTCAAGATACTCGAACAACACAAGGTGCAAGGCACATTAAGCCAGAAAATGCTGGGTGTTCATATACAAATACAACGCGGTCTAAGCCGAAACTGCAAAATTTTGTCTTTCTATTGCGCCATAATGTTACCGGAGACATACAACTTATATTAACTTCGGTGTCATTATTCCTCCTTTATGGAATTAAATAGCTTGTATAGCCTGTGTCAATGTTGATTAGTTTTATATACAAGGTGTGTCAGAAAGAAATTCACTTTTAAAAAGGCCATAACTTATTTATTATTAACTTATTTATATAGATAATTAGAACAATTGAAAAAAGGATCTTTGCAAATTAAGTACGAAAAATTACATCGGTTAGATATTGTCCACGACGGCGTATGCACTCTTCCAAACACACCCTTTCGTTTGTCATTATGAGTCGACAAAGTTCCACCGACTTTGATCTCTTCTCGAATACGGTCCTTAAGATGTTGTAAATTTTCGCGTGGATTGTTATACAGTATACACCCTGCTGTTGAGATAACCCCATAAAAAAGATCCAGCGAAGTAAAGTTAGGACTTCTTGGGGGATAGTTAATGTTTCTTATTTGAGAAATTAATCTTTCTAGAAAAAGCTCTCTTACGGTTTCTAAAGTAATAGCTGCCGTATGACTAGAGGCTCCATCCTGCTGGAACCACGCTTCGTCATTAAATCTTAAGAGTGCAAAAAGTTGAGGAGCAAGAAACTAATGGAAAACGCAAGGGTATGTTTGGAAGGGTGCATACGCCGTCAGGGGCAACATCTAACCTATGTAATTTTTCGTACTTAATTTGCAAAGGTTCTTTTTACAATTGTTATAATTATCTATATAAATAAGTTAAAAATAAAGAAGTTATGGCGTTTTTAAATGCGAATTTTTTGTGAGACTCCCTGTATTTGACAGTGGCGGTTGCTACTTAGGGGCGCAGCGGCGCTTGCCTCCGAGTCGTCAACAGCCTATATGACATTAGAAAAATGTAAGTATTTTGTAATTGAAAATAGATTTTAAATAATAAGATCCGGAGGTAGCTAGTCGATACCGCTTAGAACATATAAAATAAGTTCCACGAGGTATGTTAACATAACATGACTTATATGTCAACGCACGCACTCGTATGAATGTACCCGAATGGCTGGTAGCTGATAAGCGCGATTGGAAATAGGGCAATTATGGGCAAAAACACTAAAGTAGCAGACTGGAGGTGAGCAATTTCAATGTGATGCGAAAGCTAACTGCCCTGCAGCCGAAACAGCAATTAAACTCCCGGGATTATTGTCTTATTTACGAACACTGCGCTCCCGAAATGTAATGCAATCCGAAGGTCTAGCCAGCCCTTTATTAGCAAATTTGATGCAATCTTTGACATTAAAAATGAATGTATTAGCTCCGGGCACTGTTTAGGCAATACATTTGTTAAGAAGAAATGTAAAAATGTATAGAATAAGAAACGATAAATATGGATGAAAACGTGGCTATTAGAACGTAATGAATTGTCACATGTAATTTTCTCATAAACGTAGAACCTGGCGATCGGTTCAACTACCTCAGGACGAATGAGAAAAACTGTCTGGAGCTTCTAAATATTGATGCCAAATAGCATTTTGCCACTTAGTTAGGTCTGGCTACTCCATTCACATTTTATCCTACAATCCTTCATCATTTCACTAAGTTTAAACCGCTTCAGTAAAATAACTTGGTCCTATAACTATACAATTTATGTTCCGTAGTGCGTCCTGAATGAGTGAAAGAAATAATCCAAGGAAGTACACAAATCGAAGGCTTGCATTCAAGGAACATCGTGAACAACACGTATATACATTTTATGTTGTGTTTGAATAATTATTGTTCTGTGCTTATGATGTTTTGTTTTGCATTATTAAAATTAAAAATCATTGCTATAGTTGATTAAAACATCGCCGGAATGTAGACAAATCATTAATTTTTTTTCTTAGTAATTGTTAAAAGTTAAGAGTCCCCCAATTATCACGAGCCGCCACTGATATTCGAGTCCTTCCGTTGTATTTTTTCTTTTAATTTTATCTTCTATTGGTAGCATTATAATAGATTACGTTACAAGATCGGTAATATTGTTTGCCTAAATGAAGTGGGTGATTGTTGTTTCTACAGGGAGTTTATTATAACGCGCATTGTGTAAATGCGTTTATTTTATAATGCAATATGGAAACGTTACTGAGTATGTAAAAACAAAATATATTCTACGGAAGAAGGAATTTTGCTGATCAAATGGTATAAAAACTTCAGTTTACAGCAAGTATGTGGGTTATTACATGCCCTGTTGTTATTTCTGATGCTTTCTCACATTGCGCATTAAAATAAATTCGCTGTATAGTAACTAAATATAAAATAATGTTCTATAACAGTCCTGACCGTTATATTCATAACGGGCTTGTTATTTTGTTGTTGTCATGCCAACCAACAAAGATACGGGAAGTTGACCATATCGTCACAGATAACGAACCCGAAAACAAGTAAAAAGAGGTTGGTAGCGCAAAACAAGTAGTAAAAGCTATGAAAATACACTGCTGAAGTACTCATAGCAATGTCGTATGTCAGTTTATTAGATGTGTTTATATAGATAAAATAAGAAAAAAATCAGAAGCAGAAGAGCCAATAACAGACAAAGTCATTTTCACAGAAGTATTATCTTGATTTTAAAGATATAACCGTTTATTACGATTACTGTACATTACTGTATATCTGTGTAAAACCTGAAAACAAACATTACTATTACAAGCTCTTCAACTTTCAAAACAACTACAGTTTCCCTTTATTCGAATATTTACATTATTTTATTTAATCCGAATCATCCGTTGCCTCCTTACGGGAAAATATAGAAAAAAAATGTAAGAAATTGTACGCTTCAAAAAACAAATGCAATCGGTCGATATATTAAACTTCATTTTGTAAGAACAATTTAGTAATACCGATGGGGCCACAATTATATATCGACAGAAATTAAACACAGAATTGAACAGAGCCGCAAAGTAATAGGATGCCTAAACTCTATATGGTGGAATAAACATATTTCGCAAAAAGTGAAAAAACATATAGGAAAATCGTTAGTCGAGTCGGTCTTAATGTATGGAAGCGAAGTATGGACAATGAATGTTGAACTGAAAAGAAGAATAAATGCAGTAGAAATGGACTACCTGAGAAGAAGTGCAGGAGTATCGAGGGTGGACAAAATAACAAATGATGAAATTCGTCGACGAATGGAATCCAAGGACACGGTGGTAGATAGGATTGAAAGGAGAAGCTTGAAATGGTACGGACACCTCATACGAATGCAGGAAAATAGATGGCCCCAAAAAATCTATAGATGGAACCCGCCCGGAAAACGAAAAAAAGGTAGACCCAGAAGATCCTGGAATGACGGGGTCAGAGAAGCAATGGAAAAACGAAACCTACAGGAAGAGCATGCTTTGGACAGAATGATATGGCGTTTAGAAACGGGAAGACAGCAAGCTGCTGTATAAACCCATATATATATATATATATATGAATAAGAAAATAACTCACATTGCTTGAGTAAGAAAGAGATAAACATAGTAGCAAATATTCAAGAAGGCTTGACTCTTAATTTAATTATGACATTTGTCAACTAAACATGCCTACTAAAATAATTTTTTCGTATGGTCATCTCTTTCTTACTCAAGCATTCTATTTTGTTATTCATGTTATCTCATTGCTGTTATATATAATTATGGCCCCATCCGTATAATATGTATTGTACGGATGTGGCCATAATTATATATAACTGCAATGAGATAACATGAATAACAAAATAGAATGCTTGAGTAAGAAAGAGATGGCCATACGAAAAAATTATTTTAGTAGGCATGTTTAGTTGATAAATGTCATAATTAAATTAAGCGTCAAGCCTTCTCAAATATTTGCTACTATGTTTATCCCTTTCTTACTCAAGCAATACGAGTTATTTTCTTGTTCATGTTATCTCATTGCTGTTATATTTATATAATCGTGGCCCCATCGGTATTTCAACAATTTAGTAAAATTTGAAAGATTCCTACCAAAATCCAAATTATCAATAGACTTAATTTCATTAGGAATCTGTAAAAATATTGATAGCGGTGAACTATGTTTAAGTGATTAAAAAAATAATAAAATTGCTGTCAATGGTAAGACGCTACATATAATCCATTCACAATGTTTATACCTCCAAGCTGGCTGTGTTAGGGTGGCATTTTGATTGGTACGCATGCGAAATAACCAGACATGACAAAATTGTGGTATGTTGTATTTATTATAATTTGTGGTTGAAGGCTTGCGTTGTTTCCAGTTAAATTTCGGTCTCTTTCCGTAAAATTTTCGGCAATTGCAACCATGTCGATAAAGCAGTTGTAAAAAATGTAAAAGTTCTTTCATCTCACAGTTTGATTTCTATCACGGTTCAAGCATGCAACCTAATAAACACATACAGCAGCCTACTGGGAAGAGAAAACATTGTGAATAGATTATTATAGCAAAATAGAGTTACATATAAATATTTTAAGAGACCGTTTTGTACTCTTGCTAATTGTATTTTATAAGCAATAATTTGAGGATGCCACATATGTGTAACTACTTGGATTTGGCAGTACAAAACTGTGAATGTTTTATAAACAGAGGACTATAAAAATAATAAAAAAGCGTCTGTAAATGTTACAGAATTGGTAAAGCTAGAAGAAGCGTTAGGCAGTACAACAAATGGAAAAACAAAGGAAACTAATAATATGATAAAATATGAAGTGTACATAAAAACCTTCCCTAGAAAGATTTGTTTAGTTTGTGAACTTGTATTGGAAGAAAGAAGCAATGCTAAAGAAATGCAACTCAGTTTAACATTAGAAAAATGAGCTCGAGAAAACTATATAGAGGGATAATCCTACTGAACGTCGCTTATAAGATACTCAAGAATTTAAAGACAACATCTCAGAAGAGAACCTAAACACAGACGCTGTACGTGGTCGCCAAAAATGGGTGCAGCCCCAACTATTCAATAAAGATTATTACAGTCTAAACTGACATTAGAACAGGCAACAGCATTGGGAGGCCAACTATACAAATAACCTCCGGTTGGCTCGCGACTAACTCAGCCCTAGGGTGGGATTTACCAAATTTTGATAGTTCAGCTATGCTGAAGTAAATACATCTGCATTTCCTTTAATGATATGGAGGTACTGCAAGTTGCAAGTTTAAATGACAAGATCGAGGAATACAGGAATTACTGGAAGGCACATGTAAAGCGAATGGATAACCATAAACAAAACAGTACTACGATAGAGGGCTAGGGGAAAATCTTAAGCAAACTTATAAAGTGGTGGAAATACCAAAGCACTTGAATAATACTGATAGTGATAGGCAGCGTTGATGTCTCACCACAAATACGTTAAATATGTAAATCAAATCTAAATTTGGAATCATATTTACACCCAAACCTCTAACCACTTCAACATCTATTAAATCGATTTTGTTCATTGATAACTAAATAATAATTTGTTTTGTTTAGTTTTTAATGCCATTTTATAAAATTTAGATTTATATTTGCCTGCATACGTAAACAGTAGTCAATAGTTTTTGCTATAGTTTCGTCTCCAAACAATAGACGCATAAAATTCAGAATACAATCTGGCCAATCGTTTATATACATATTAAAAATAACCATGTTCCAGGTTAGAAACTTGGTGAGCTCCTGATTTATCTAGATGTATTTTCATCGTGTTTCACAAGTAGTACATATTTTGCGTTTGTAACATACATAATTTCAACAAGAATTTTACCAATTCCAGCTGATTTGCGATGCTTACGATAAATATATTGTTGCAAATTATCTATATCCCGAGTTAAGCTGTCATTTTCTTCGATTAACTCCTCGTTTTGAATTTATAAGAAATTTCTTATCACACGTTTTGGTTGTATTTGACTTAATTACAATTGAAAAAGTTAGTAAGTCATAAAAGCATTTTTTAAATATTTATGGCATACTAAATTCTATTACCTTCATATTTGAGTTATTGTTACTTCTTATTATAGATTAGTCCCGTGCATATATCTATTTAAATTCAGAAAATCAAATTTTAAATGTTAAACTTCTTCAATTTTAAGACGGATAAATTGTTTTAAATTTCATATAAACTTGACATTTGATTTTAAATTATTTTCTGAACATCACTTCTTCATAACAATTTAATTTATTTAATTATCCACAAATAATAATCGACTTCATATATTTCTCATAATATTATTATACATCGATTATTGTTGTGATTATTTTTCCGTCATCAATGTAATAATAATGTTTTCCAAATATTGTAGATATAATAGAACAGCAGTAATAACAAATACCAACCGCTATTGCTTTAAATCGAAATCGTTTGTAATTACAATAAAAGCTGAACTCTTATTAAATGTTTTTCCGTTTCAGATGATCAGTGGTTGGTAACCTTCTTACGTGGATGTAAATTCAGCCTTCAGCGTACAAAAGAGAAACTGGACTACTTTTACACCCTAAGAACGCTATTACCAGAATTCTTTGGAGACAGAGATCCATTCCTTCCCGAAATTCAGGAGGTCTTAAAAATTGGGTAACTTTTCTCTTATTTTTTGTAGAGAATCCCTTAATTAACTTCCTATACATTTTAGGGGCATCATTCCGTTACCACTCACGGCGGATCCAGCTTCTCCCAGAATATTGATGTTCCGGTGGGGCGTATGTGATCCTGAAAAGGTGTCATATATCAACCTGATAAAGACTTACTTCATGTGCCTAGATATTTTAATGATGGAAGACGATAATTGCGCCGTCTCCGGAGTACAAGTATTTGCAGACTTGAAGGGATTCGCACCCAGTTATATGTTACAGTGCACTCCTAGCATTTTGAAGAAAACTGTGCTATCTATAGAAAATGCTTATCCAATACGAATGAAGAAAGTAGACTGCGCAAATGTTCCAGCAGTATTTGAAGTTATTTTCGGTATAGCTAAACCATTCTTCAGTGAAAAATTAAAGGGCAGGGTATGTATCAATAGCAGCAATTCTCTTAACAATATAGTCAGTGCCTATGGAATCGCATAAATTGTTAACTTTTGAAGCTTTCGCTATAATTCACACAAAGGATTTTACTATGTGCATTTAGGGTATTTCTTGAACTCCGAATTTGAAAGTATTTGAATTGAGAACATGGTGCCAATAAGAACAGTGAATAATTTAAAATGTTTACTTCCAAAAACATTTAAAAATAGACTTTCCTAGGTACTCCAATTGTTTGTTTAAAACATGGCCTATAAATGTATTACTTATATTACGTCTTTTATGTTTTAGATCAGTCTGCATAGCGAAGAAAATTTTAAAAACATATATACAGTTATGCCTCTAACACTTTTCCCCAAAGAATATGGCGGTAACAACAGTTCCATTGCAGAACTAACTGGTACGCTACTGCTGCAGAAAAACTAATTCTAGTATATATAAACATATCATTTTCAGTGGAATGGAAAAAGAAAATTGAAAGCTACAAGGACTGGTTCTTGGATGATACTAAGTTTAAGAGCTATGAGAAACTTCGTACAGGAAGACCTAAAACTTCAGCTGATATTTTTGGAATGGAAGGAAGTTTTAGACAATTAACTATCGATTAACAAATATTTGAAGGAATGGTTAGCTATTTTAGAAATAGCTATTGAATACTAAGACATACCTACTTAGTTTGTGATATGCAAAATGTAAACATTAAGATATAAGAATTTCAAAGCTAACATTATATGTACGCATGGGAGGTGATTCTGTATTTGTGAGCGTCTTAATTCGTATTCTTGCCTTTTTGTTATGTAAATGCCGTGCATTTAATTCTGGACGTGAAAATATCGACTTAACTTATTACCTTTTCCTGTAAATATTTATATTTTGTACGCAGAAAATATTTAAAAATCTATAGTAAATTTGTTGGAAGCAGTTATTTTATTTAATAGTGAAGTTAATATAAGTTTTTTATATATTCTTATGTAGTTTTTGTCAGGTTCTTCTTTTTTCCATCATTATCGAGGATCATGATCTCTATCTGACATGTTTGATATTCTTCATTGATTTGTAGAAAGAAGTGATTGTTGCTTGTTTACTTGATCGGATCATATGGTTGGTGGGCACATTAACATCACATTTCCAAATAGGATTCTTTCTAAATTTTGATCACTACTTCGAGCAGTTTGACAAAAAAACTGATATCCGTTTGAGGCAAACTATAAACCGATTTGTTATATAGGTGTCAACTTTTCTACGTTCTATTGTTGGTAATGTCCACAGTCAGCGCCGTATAGAAAAATAGCTAGCCTTGTATCGAGTTCGAAGAATAGAGTTTGATTTAGATTTATTTATTTCCTAGCCTTTTTAAGACCTTCTAATTAACTTTTCTTAGAAGTGCTAATCTTTTGTCTTTCCATTCTGTGATAAGATTAGTATAATCAGCAAAGCGCACTTCTGATAGTATATTTCCTCACATAGAAACTCCACCTTCGATATTTCCAAAGATAACCCCATTATGTACTCATAGAAATTAAGTAGATTTGAACAAATCTGCACTCCTATAGCCTATCAGTAAGGTATGCAAGATGCTTCGCGATACCCTCTTCTATTAGTGTTTGTCATGGTTGCCTTTAGTCAGTGCAATCAAATACTCTTTTATAATCTAAGAAACACAGAATCATTGATACTTTGAATTCTCTGCTCTTCTCATTAAGTTGTCGTTTGTGTGCCTTTTCTGCTCATAACTCGTATTTGTATTTGCAAATTAATCGGTCCACAACTAACCTAACCTTTAAATAATATGCAATAAAGCTTTACTACCATGAGATTATAATGGTACTATTCAACAATTTTCCCATTTGTGATGTATTCTTTTCTGCGAAGAGTGGTGATTTGTTACTTCTTCACAGTGTTACATACATCGTGATTGGTTATTCAAGGTTTTCGGATAACGTCACTAAGCTCTTCACAATTGAATGCTACTGTAGTGCAGCTGCATAAACGACCTGAAAACGTCATAGGCCATAAACCAGATAATGTAAAATGTAATTGTATACTGCGTTAACTAGTAAAAGTGCTCTCGATGTGACAGTTCTAGAGAAAGTATCAATTGTACGCGTGTAATAAGAAACATCTGTAATGTCAGGTGTGATTTGAGTCGTCGAGTTGAAGAATAAAACTAACTTTTCTGAATGTCACAATGCAATTTTTAGCACAGCAGGATCCAACACAAAGATATCGGCCAACAAAAAAGAAGAGTTGCGTAAATACCCTTTTGCCCCGACTAAGAATACAACCAGCCGAAATGGAAAAATGAACCCTGGTGAACAATACAGTCGTAAACTACTCGACTATCAATGAAGTAGGTAAAAAGGAAAGTCCTTTTTTGGCGGAAGTTAATTCAACCACTTGTGCGACAACAGATAGAGAGAGCCTAGCTGGACAATTCTATGGTGCGCAAAAGAATAGAAAATATTTCTTCCATTCACGAGCAACCTATATATACGTATGTAGTTTAGATTTCGAGGACTTCTTCTGCATATTCCGACTTGACGCATTTTGGCGCAGTAGAGGTTCCAGGGTCTGTTATAAATAAACCATTTCGTATCGAAAACCAGGCTAATCACTATTCGTATTTGTATTAAATTAGTACTGACGTATTTGTGTACCTGTGTATTTTGATTTTGTGTTCTAAAGTAAATAGAAGGAATGTTATCTATCTCTGATTTTAACCGTAGATAATGACTTTTCGGAACATTTTTGCGTCATCTTTTGTGTTTATTGTGACCTTGATTTCGAGTTTATTTAGTGCAGTAGTTTAACAAATAGCACAACTTGTAACAGAATAGTCCTAAGGTGAAGTCAAAAATGTATTACTAAAAGTACGTATGTATAATCCATTTAGAAGACTCCCGTGACATTTACAGTATCAAATGCAAATACTTGATAGGTAACAAGTACCTACTATTTTAGCTGATTGTACTTAACGGTCAGTAGCGTCAATCTTGTAAGTAAGATTATGACAAATCATTTGTTATTTTGCTAAATTTAAATATTAATCGTAGTTTTAGTGAAACAAAGTAATAACATAACTTATTAATAACTTCATTAAGTAATTTTGTATTATACAGGGTGTTCCTAAAAAGTTGTCGAATCCGTTAACCACATATTCCTTGAGCAAAAATATGATGATTTAACTCAACTTACCTATATACAAAGTTGCTTAGTTTAGCCGCTAGAGGGATTTAAAAACGATTAACTTTTTAAAATTTTTTAACCTCCTGTATAATCACTACCAATTTTTTTCTGAATAGTTACTTTAATTTAGAAGCTATTTCTTCTCTTACAAAATTTTAGTCGGATAATCGGTTTAGCCATCAAAAATATTTTTTAATTCCTACAAGCCTAGTGTTAAGTGGCTAAACCGTTTACCCGACTAAAATTTTGTGAGAGACAAAATAGCTTCTAAATTAAAGTAACTATGCAGAAAGAAAAATTGGTAGTGATTATAAAAGGGGTTAAAAAAATATGGATGGATAATTTATTGTGACAAAGTTTTTAAACACCCTGTAATTTTCAAATTAGGGTTTATTCTTCAAAAAGCTGTGGTTTACTGGTACAAACGCATGGCCAAAAAATTAATAAAATCTATCAAAGATTTTTCGACTTATTTGAAATTCTTTTAAAAAGTTAATCGTTTTTAAAGCCCTCTAGCGGCTAAACTAAGCAACTTTGTATATAGGTAAGTTGAATTAAATCATTCGACACCTTTTTAGAAACACCCTGTATATGCAACCAAGCCAAATACTATCTTGTTTGCAACCGTATATACGTACAAGCAGACATCCAAGAATTAAATTTTACCAGAAACAAGAATTTAATTACATTAATCTAGAAATTTTAAGTTGATAACCTCGTTTATTTTGTTACCATTAATTGATATTCCAAACAATTAAAAAATTAGAGAAAATTGTCAACAGTATTATATAAAGTACGTTTTTTTCTATAATAACTGTCAAAGTGTTACAATGTTGGTAGATATGTGATTAAAACGCTAGGAAATTTTTATATCTCGTGTTGGTAAAACTTTTTCAAAATTATGATTATGTGTCAATTTTGAATGTCAAAGTTTCTTAATTTGAACTCTTGACAAATTTCTTTTTTTAACATGGAATCATCATCATCAATAAAATTGGATAAAAAAAGAAAACCAAGAAATATTTTAAATGCAAAAATGAAGCAAGCGATATTAAATTATGACATATCTGCCAAAATGACAATCATTTTTTTAGTGGAAAAAAAGAACTAAAAATCTATGTACCAACATTATTAAAACTAGGGACCCTGCAGGAATGCAACTTATACCCTAGAAAGTTGACCTAGAAAATTATTATAGAAAAAAATGTACTTTAAGTGGTAATAATTTTTTGATAATTTTAACTAGATTCACGAATATTTGTTGCTATTAAGATGAGTGCTAATCTAGTTGAAATTATCAACAAAAAAAATATTACCAGGAATGTAATTCGGCGTGATTATTTTTTAAACTATGTCGCAAAACGTTAAACAAATACGTTTATTTCCTATAAAAATTTTCAAGGTCAAAAAATTTTGGGTTTATGTTGGCATAACTTGGATTCCTTTAAAAAAATTTACGTTGATAGAATTTATTTTAGTAACTTTAGAACTAAATAATTGAAAATTTAAAGTCTGGCATTAACGTTCTATGTACTTCAAAAGCTCTTGCTAATCTTTTACATACATCTTCTTCTGGTATGTTAGGCTGCAGTTCCAACAGTTCCTTTGCACACTTCAGAAATGCTTTTTTTACAATTAATTTTAAAAGATTCTGTTTTTACGCGTATTCAGTTTCAAAAAAGAAAAGCTGACAATTTAATTTTAAATGTCAGAATGACACAACTCGTTGACAAAAAAACCTGACAAAATAAATTTTCTTATAATTTAAAAAAAAAAGTTTTGCCAATTTTATCTTGACCTTGAAAATTTTTATAGGAAAAAAACGTCATTTATGTAAGTATCTTGTTGTTGTTTGTTTGTTAATGGATAAGGTCTAGGTATGCAGAGTACCAGGTTTTATTAGATAATTAAGAATGTTTACAATTGTGATTAATGGTGCAATTATTGTAGGTAATTGTACAATTTCCTTGAGATGAAGGGGTCGAAACAGTGTCCATTCTTAAGTTGTTGATTACGGTTGTGTGATGCTCTTCGTTAAGTTGTAGATACGGTTTGATGGAGCTTCCAGATGAGTGTCCTGTTATTTTTGACAACTGCTGCTCACCTACTCCACATTTAGCTAGTTGTGTTACAGCAGAAGAACGATTTGAATGGTTAGTAATATTTATCTTGTTAGGATGCAAGCCAATCTTTTGGGCCGCTTGTTTTGTCCATTTTCCTACTTCGTTTTGTCCTACCGGGAGATCTTTATACCACCCCTTTAGATAAAGATTCCTGCCAATATAGATTAGGTGTCAAAAATAAACGATCAATTTGAAAATGTTCAGTTCTTTTTGACATTAATTTATGAAAAAAGCGTACCGGACATTTGTGAGTGTCATTTTTATTTGGCGTTAAAAATTTGCTGTCAGTTAACCTGCGCGATCCACCTTGTGCGGTTTTAGAAATTATAGGATTATATTCTATCCTGCCAGTATGATTTCCATAATAATCTATTTCTTTTCTAAAATATTGCATCAATGCTTTTGTCGCTTCTCCGCCTCTCCATTTCAGTTCGTGCAGTGTGATAAAATTTTCTTTGTAAGCCATGTGGAGTATTTTCGTCCCATGCTGCTATCATCTGTTCTATTTCTTCTTTCCTGAGAGCTGCAGAAGATGATTTTCTCTTTTCGGGAATATGTTGAAGTTCTCGATGTTTACAATTACGCGCGTCTCGCGCAGTTTTAAATTCAATGTCAGTGAAAGGATAAATTTTTTTATTATAATCCCTGAAATATTTTCCTGGATAAGTTTTGCGGTTCCATTTCACAAAGTTTTTATAACAGATTCTTTGTAGTTTTCTCCATTTTTTTTGGGCATGTTATATGCCCATTCTTTCAAAAGTTTCTTCTAATTTATACCAATTCACTTACCTTATGTTAAAGAAAATCTCAAAAGCAAAATCTGACTGGTGTTGTTTTATCGACAGCTGTTTGCATTGAATCAGCCGAGCTTTGACCAAATCGCATGCTCATGCTGGTTTCTGTAAGATGACTAATTGTAAAGTTTCTTCGAATTTATACCAATTCACTTACCTTATGTTGGAACAAATCTCGAAAGAGAAATCTGATTGGTGTTGTTTGTTCGACAGCTGTTTGTATTGAATCAGCCGAGCTTTGACCAAATCACGTGCTCATGTTGGTTTCTGTAAGATGACTAATTGTAAAGTTTCTTCTAATTTATACCAATTCACTTACCTTATGTTAAAGAAAATCTCAAAAGCAAAATCTGACTGGTGTTGTTTTATCGACAGCTGTTTGCATTGAATCAGCCGAGCTTTGACCAAATCGCATGCTCATGCTGGTTTCTGTAAGATGACTAATTGTAAAGTTTCTTCGAATTTATACCAATTCACTTACCTTATGTTGGAACAAATCTCGAAAGAGAAATCTGATTGGTGTTGTTTGTTCGACAGCTGTTTGTATTGAATCAGCCGAGCTTTGACCAAATCACGTGCTCATGTTGGTTTCTGTAAGATGACTAATTGTAAAGTTTCTTCGAATTTATACCAATTCACTTACCTTATGTTACAGAAAAATCTCAAAAGCCAAATCTGAATGGTACTTCACAATGCCAACAGTGCTGAATTTTTAATGTTTATATTGAGACAAATGGCTGCGTTACCATAACAACCAAGTCAATGCTAACCTTTTTATGAAAGATTCATTAATATAAATTTAAAATCAAACCCGGGTCGCCCGCGTGGCCGCCAAGCACTCTACCCCTGGACCAACATAGGTTGTTTGAATAATGCCTTGTTATAATGGTATATGAACATAATGAATTACCCGAGCGAACAGCACACGACCGCAACAGCTGTCGCACCGCAACGATTTAAACAAAGAGCCAACTAAGCAACGTGAAAAAATAGTCGCTGTAATTAGCTACTAACAAATAGTCAGCGCAATTTTGATGCTATTGGTCGGTTTGAAATTTTTTCTCATTACTATTGGCTGATAGGACTATTTAAAAAATAATCATCAGAATCAGAATCTGATTCCATTAATGAAATAGCAATTGGAGCAATATTCCCATATATTTTTGCCATTAGCTTTAATTAGGTTTTCACAATGTATTACGCTGTTTTCCACTTTCCAGGTGTAAATTGGTCGAGGGATTGTTTCCTCGTTGATGTCCATAATATGCCTGTTATAATACATCAATAAATTAATGAGATTAGGTCGTGGAAATTGTTAAAATGTTACATGCTAAGCAACGGTTCTAGTGGTGTATTTTAATTTCATTTGAGTTAAGTTTGTTTAGTTAATTTAGAAAATAGTGTTTTGCTGTATAATTTAGAATAAATTTTAGTAGTAGGGGTAGACTAATGGGATAGCATTTCTTTAAAGAAATGCAGTTACTATATAAGCGTTCGCAAATTTGTGTGTCTTTAAAACAAATAATTGAGCTGTTTTGAACAATTGCTAGCTATTTTTATTATAAACAACTGGGTTGAGAGCTGAATAAATTGTAAAAGTAAATATATGGCCTTGACGCTTATCTGTCTTTATTTTATTTGGAAGTTGTCAGATGAAAGAATTCTATTTTTCCCTTCAAATTCTTTGTGGCTGTCAGTATCTCCTGTTTTTTAGACAGTGTTGTTAATTCAACTAAAAATGGTCTGTTTTCTGTTTTCCTTATATCGAGAGATCCAAAAAAAACTGTTCCTCAGCGGGCTGTGGAAATTCAACGTATGAATAATATGTTGGTGACACTGTACGTCAATGTCAAATTCGAGGTTATCAGGTTAGGTTTTCCGTCAGTTATGACACAAAATGACGCAAATCCTAACCTGCTAACCTCAAATTTGACATTGACGTACAGTGTCACCAACATATTATTCATAAGTTAAATTTCCACAGCCCGCTGAGGAACAGTTTTTTTTGGATCTCTCGATACTTTCCTTCTCAATCTTCTAATTTCCTGGATTTCTTTTTCCATGTCTATTTCAACATTCATGTCTAATAATTATTCTGGTTCTTTCTTTCAACTCTAAATCGTGTTCACTTAATTCTTCTTCTACTCCTTGTATTATAATTTTCTTTTTTCTTATCTTTTTTTCAAGTATTTCCAACCTTATATTTTGTGTAGCCATTATCTTCTTAATTTATTCATTTTCCTTTTTTAGTTTTTGTTTCTTAATGTGTTCTATTTATGCTTTTAAATTCTACTTGTGGGTTGTTTACCATCAATTTCTGCTTTTTCAGAAATAAGTTGCGTATTTGGGCGAAACCACTTTAAAGTTAGGTATTTGCAAACACTGAGATACATTTTAATTCAGCTTAAACTATTTAGTAAATTAATATAGCAATATAGCTCTATCATTGCAATGTACGTTTAAAAAAAAATCAATAGTGGGTTTAAACAAAACCTAAAGTAACAAACCTAACCCAGATAATTTCGCAAAATATCACCTGTTACCTTTGTCTGAAATAAATTATTAATGTTCAAACGCGAACATACGAACAGTATAAATGACGAAATGGCATATAAAATAACACCATGCTGCGATAAATCAAAAGCATGAATTAAACTATACTGCCCTGCAAGCACAGTTGTGGTATCTGCATTTAGGTGAAACTGGAGAAAATCACGGTTTTGTTTTGATTCATAGCCCTACACTGGGTATTTGTTGAAGAAAATTAATATAGTTTCATCGTAAAGTAAATTTTTGAGGTGAATCTGTTTTTTTAGCTTTAAATGTGATAACAGCAAATTTTCTTCGCAAAAAACCAGTTAATAATAAAAAAATATTTAAAACAATTTGATTTTACTAAGCTAGTTTACTGTAACTACACTTTACTAGGCGTAAATATTGTATCTGCTTAGATACCATAAACATGCTTAGTAAAGTGTAGATACTTGCTTTATAGCTCAGTAATCGGACACAATTAGTTATTTTTGCTATGCTAATGTTATTGTATCTTCTATTCTTTACACTAATTTAAAATTAGCGTAATTGATTTGCAATTACTTTTAAAAATAATGAAATGAACCAGTTTCATCACTTTGACCACACAAACTAATTATTGCGTTAAATTATAGGTATTTAAATTTATTAAAAAGGACAAACATAGTCACTCAAAAACAAATATCAAAATATATTTTTATATTTATCTTTTTACAGAAATTTGTAAGTCTAAAAACTACTGAATTAATTGAAACATAAAAAAATGTTGATACCAGAATTTCAGTCTGTTTGCAGGAATAACAGACGATTTTCCTTTCAACAACTGAATTAAAGATCCTTTTCTCTGGACAGAGATTCCTCTTGGTAGTTTTTGTTTTTCGGGTTCAGGAATCTTCCTAGTTTTCACGATTTTCATTTGAAGAAAATCCAGTGCTTTCCAATCATCATTATATTCTTTTTTGTAGAGAAGAATTAGACTACCACGTTTTGCTTGAATGGTGACCATGTCGTGGAGATATGGTCGTTCAGGTGCACTGTGTTTGACCTTTTTTAGAGACATGAAACTGTTCCATTTACAAAATTCTTCAAGTTGCATCGAGAGAACTGTAACTTTTTTTGAAGCCATTGAAGTTGCTTCTTGAACGTCATTGAAGTCATAGACTTTTGAGTGCTTGTTTGTTTTCATTGACTTTTTAACGCTGTGGTGGAAAGAACCCGCCGATATAAAAGTGTGACCAGGCTCAAAGTATCTCACCACGATGTCATCGGCACTGATCAAGTTTGAGTTCACGATGTAAACAAAAAATGTAAATAATGTCCAGTTTTTATTTTGTGATGTACAATTGTCCATCCAAAATACAATTTTTTTTGCATCTCGTGCTTCACCATAAGAAAACAAGAATTTAAACATTGCACTCACGATGTCTTCTTTCTTTCTGCCTGCTATAGCTTCATGCCAGAGAACAGGGACAATATTTGACTTACTTTTTGAACCCACAGGGGCGAAAGTTTCATTATATACTGATAAAGTGATAAACATTGTGAAAAAATAACATTTTTGAACATGTCCAGCCTTGGGAGAATTATGACCTTCTGCAAATCAATGCTGTATATAATTTCATCTTTTTGTGGTTCTTTGATCTTATCTTGATGATACAAATCTCTTGCAATAGATGCTCTATTAATATGTGTTTTCCAGTCCTGACAGTCTTGGCAGGTATTATCAGGTTCCTCAAGAGAGTGAGGATGCTGTTTAAACTGTTCGCAGAATTCACACTCCTCGTGGCCCAACTTCACAAAGGAAATATTCATTTTATCTACTTCTTCTCTGTACAAATCATAAGAACATGTAAAGCCAGGGTTCGTTTTTCGGAAATCATTAAACATTTTGGTTATAGTCAAGTCACTTGGAAAATACAATCTATTAGGCGGGTGTTCACGACGATAATGAGATATGGATGGGTTAAACGATTTTATATGTTTTTGAATGAGTATCCTGTCAATCTTATTGTGAGGTGTTTTACCCTGTCTACCATCAATTTTGGGAGAAACTCCTGTTTGTTTGCACATTGCTTGAATAATACTATCGTTGTTTTTAGAATAGCCGAAAGTGCCAAGGAAAAATCCTTTGCATACTTTCTTTGCATAGCCATGTTCATCTTTCAAATAATATTCTACTGTGTCTTTCCTTCTTGATCCACACCCTGCTGTTTGTCTTTGAACAGGTTTTCTATTTATTGCCCCAAGGATGAATGATTTCTGTTCTTGTCGAGATAGGTTCCAGTACTGTTCATTAATTTTAATCTTTTGGCAGTCAGGTATAATAGTGCCACATTTCATTTCACAGTTACAAGTATCTTTGACAGGATGTAGATTTTTTATTAGTCTTTTCTGAATGTCAGCCCTTTCTGTGGGTGAAAAAACAAATGTTTTTCTTTTTCGTGGTTCGCCTTTTTTTGTAAAGCCACTTCCTGTTTGTTCAATATCATTAGCACTTTCTGGACCAAGGTCAACCTCATTATCTCCTTTAATTAAGATAGCTTCTCCTGATGCTTCATGAAATGGTTGTAAATTATTATCTTGGTCAACAATATACTCACCCTGTACTAGTAGTACATGTTGTGTTTCATCTGCTGAAAGAGCAGCTGCAAGATAATCTTGTTCTGGAATAATGCTTCCCAAATTTTGAATTTCTTCTAATTCAGCAAAAGTAACATCTTTCTCTGGATTATGATCTAATGAATCCAATGTGTAACTTTCTTCCTGCCTTTCTTGTGACTCGCCTTGCTTACTGCTACCTGCACCATTACAAAAATCAAGATTCGTACCGTCTGCAAAAATATCTAAGGGAGTAGATTGACTAATTAGCTGTGGCATAGTTGACTGAATCGTACTTCTACTCTTCACTATGTTGGTATTCTGGGAAAAACTTCTTTCGGTATCAACCAATAGGTACACTGAAAGAGCTACTAACAACTGAGGTACCAACTTTATTACAAGTGACCTCAAAAGAACCGAAACAAAAATTAATTCGGATATTTTCAGCAAAAATAAATCAAGTTGTTCGGTCTGGCAACTCTCAGTGCATCATCTGGCAGTCACCCTTATTTTTTTAGTGTTTAAAATATTTTATCTACAACTATCGCATAATCTATGGATTACTAACACTATTTTGACAAGTAATGACAGTTATTACTATTATCAGTTGAATAATATTGACTATTCAACACTATAACATATAAGCCAATCACATTGCAGACATTTGCTTTTTTCAACCAATAACAGCAGTATATCACTGAATATTGGGCACCATACAAAATATTCACACAACAATGTACGTACTCAAAAAATAAATAGCCTTGTTGCGAAGTATCACTTAGCAACGATGTTCTGTCCTTAGTGATATCGCTAGGTTACGTAACACTAAACCCCAACAAACTGTGTGGCTTATTTTAAAAATTTTAAAATGCTGTGTTTTGGAAGTATTCCGCTGAATTTAATTGAGAATGAATAATTATATTAATTGTTGGATTATTTTTCAATAAAGTTAATCGTTATATATTAATATTGTTAAATAGTCGTCCCAAATACCACTCGAAGTGGATATATATTTTTTAAATATTTTGTCATTTCCATAGAAATTATTGCAAATTTCACTCAACAAAATCACATTTAAATGTCACTCGCATTCGGCTCGTGACATTTTTGATATGATTTTGTATCGTGAAATTTAAACGCAATAATTTACATGGAAACGACAAAATATTTGTCAAAAATATATCCACTGCTTGTGATATTACCCTTGACAATTCGATGGATTAATATTACTCAATCGTTACGTCAAAACGTATCACATGCATTATTTTGGCACAAGTAGGTGGTGCGATGTTACTATAACGATGACATTAGTTTTTACAAACATCAATAATTTGGTAATTTTTTCTTTATTTCGGTTTGCTTCGTGTACAAGATGAGTGATACGAATACTTCTGATGAAGACGAAATGCGTAGCAGTACACCTACCGAAATATTAAAATTAGCCGCAAGCACAACAGAGAATCTTTTACCTATAAAATCAAAAGGGAAGTATGATGCCGCATATAAGAATTTTATGGATTGGCAGTTAATGCTAAAAACGACTTCTTTTTCTGAAAATGTGTTACTTGTGTATTTTTCTGAATTAGCCAAGAAGTACAAGTCGTCCTCACTATGGGCTTTCTACTCAATGCTTAAAAGTACCTTGAATATTCACCATAACATCCATCTTGAAAATTACATGAAGTTGCAAGCGTTTCTAAAACACCAGTCCGAAGGCCATCGACCAAAAAAGCCAAGACTTTTACACCGGAAGAACTGAATAAATTTCTTAAAGAAGCATCAGATCATCCATTTCTTCTGTAAGTAAGTGATCGAAAACGAAATTGTAAAATTTCTCATACCGTAATGTTTTGTACAGGTGGTATTAATCATGGGTTTAATGGGAGCCTGTCGCACTAACGAATTGTATTCTATGAAAATTGAAGATATAGAAGATTACAATGGAGCTCTTGTAGTCACTATACCTATCACCAAAACAAAGACTTCTAGACCGTTTACCGTGTCAGGTAAATTTTACTAAATTTGTAGAAAATATCTTGCACTGCGACCACCTCATGCCAAATCGGGCTCTTTATTTTTAAATTACCAGAATGGTAAATGCACCATCCATAAAGTTGGTATAAATAAGTTAGCTGCTATGGGCAAACAAATTGCTGTTTTTGAAACTTAAAGATCCTGAACTTTATACGGGCCATTCATTTCGTCGATCTTGGGCAACAATCTGTGTGAGCGAAGGTGGTGACATCACAGCCGTGAAAAAACTAGGGGGATGGAAATCAACCGCAGTTGCCAAAGGTTACATCGACGACAACATAAATAACAAGTTAGAACGAGGAAGAAAAGTTGTGGAAGTAATTAACAAGAATAATTGCACTGTACAAAGTATATATAATATTACAAGTACCACTACTACACGAAGTACTAACTATAATTTGACGGATAAAGAAAATCCACCTATAACTTTTAATAATTGCGCTAATATTACTATAAATTATAATTACCATGCTAACAAAAGTTAATAAAATAGTGTTATTTTCCTAAAAGTTGTAGAAATATTATTTGCAAATAAATAAAATATTGTAATTTTTCTAAAAGTTGTAGATAAAGTATAGTATTCGACTCTCGTGTAAGTTTCATCTTCAAGGGTAATGGCCATCATTACACTCTCGTTGAATAATATACTATTATCTACTTCTACTGCACAATGGCCATGAATTATGATTCATAATTCACGGTGTGCAGTCAATCATAAAATTCTATTTTCATTATTCAATAGTTTGCAAATTGCAACCAATCAGAAAATTCTATTTTCATTATTCAATAGGTTGTATAGCCAATCACAAAATTCATTCTTATTAATAAATGACTTTTGAAGTTAACAGCTGTCACAAATGTCATAATTCTGAAATATGAACACAAGGCTCCTATTGCATAGGAGTAGATAAAATATCGTATTATATTCGCGATTATGGCCATTATTCACTCAGATGACTTGCGCCACGCGCCTTCGGCTTGTGGCGCAAATGTCATCTTCGTGAATAACGGCTGTCATAATCGCTCATATAATAATATACTAATTTCCATTTACCTGTAATCATCATAGTCCATGTTAAAGTCAGGTAACTCCTCTGCCTCATTATCATCTCTGACATCAACTTGATCATCTATAGGTAGAGAGCTATTATAGTTGATAGTTGTTATATCTTCTGATACATTTTCTGAAGCTAAAAGCAAAAAGTTATTCATTTATTTAATTATAAATAAATATATTCAACTATAAATAAACAAACAGTGAAAGTAAAACAATAGCATGTTTTTAGTGCAAAATGCTATCAATGTATGTATTTTGGACTGCTTAGGTGGTCTATAAAAAGTTAGGTTATGTTTTTTGGCGCGTATGAAAAACTCACACTTACCTCGGTCTAGGGAACCACGGTCATGATTTATTTCTTCACACAGATTCTTTATTAATTCACTTCTGCACCTACTTTTTTGTTTAAGTTTTGCAATTAAAGAAGCATTTAACATTTTTCTGTAGTACACAACCTTTCCACTTACAACGAAACAGATTCAATATGAACACACTGTCAGCTGCTATAACTACTAGCAAGTTGTCCACGAATACTAAGCTACATTATTGTATCTGCAAAATGCTAAGGCATTTTATGATATCTTCAATTTCTTAAGGTAAAAACATTGTATCTGCTGTAGATACAGTGAAATCGCTTAGTAAACTGCAGATACAGTCAAATGGCCTAGTAATTCAAGCCTAAATTGTAGATACGGTAGTAGATATAAGCGTTTTTTTCGCCAAAACCAAGTAGATACGGCATTTTACACTAGTAATAGACTCGGTAAGAAGTAGAGAATCAAGTAATAATTTTATCTCAATTTTCACAGAATTGTCAGATACCATATCTGTGCTTAGCAGGGCAGTATACTGGTACGCAGTACACATTGTATGCGACTATTCAGTTCACACAACTTGCGTACAACATACGTTCCATAATCAAATAAATGTGTACCAGTAATGATAAAGCAGTAATCCCGGTCGGATAATATTTATAATATATATTAAGACCAAATAGTTGCCTGAACTCGATTATCTCCCTTTCTCCGGTTTCTAGAATGAAATCGCACCCGTGGTGTTAGGATTATATGTTGTGCTCTCGCGCATATGTATTGCTATCCTTGTCGCACACTGTGACGTCAGCTTGGGAGCAGATTTGCCACACTACATTTGTAAAATTCTCACTTATAATACCATGAGTAGTTAAAGTTATGTCGAATATTTTTGCTGTGGTATCACGAATGTCCATTGCGCTTTGGTACGATTAGGACGAGTGCGCAATGGACATGAGTAGTGATACCACCGCAAAAATATTCTACTTAACTTTGACTAAGAATGGCATTCGAGGGACTATTCAATGAACCAAACTACTTTTTCAAATTAGTTTTCAGTAAATCTAGCAAAAAACTACGCAATTTCTATAGTAACAGAACACTCATATTGACTTTTTCTTATAAAAATCACATTTGTTTAAAATATTCACTATACCACTAGTGAAAATTGTCGATTATTTTCACTAGTGAAAATTGTCAATATAGTTCATTTTTATTGGCTCAAAGACGTCAAATCTTGTATTTTTATTGGACAGTTTTTGATAGATGACAAGTGAGTTGAATAGTCGTAATTATTCTCTGTAGCTCTTATTATCAAAGTTGGAGAATATATGCAAATACGAAAGTTGAGCATATTTTTATGGTTAATATAACTGCCTTATTAAATTTATTAACACAGGTTTTGTTAATAAAATAGGCAATGAGAAAATTATGTCGCAAACTCTTTAATTGTTGACATAGTAAATACAACGAGACTTATAGTTAGAAGTAGTAACATTCGCAAATGAATATAGAAAAAGTAACTTTATATTGCACATTTAGCTGCGCAACAAATACCAAAGCAATAAGCAAATCTGTTGTATTTCTATTATCCACCTATTTGTTTACATTCGTCTGCTTAGACAATTTCTTCTGCAATTTTCGTTTACCGTTTGAAAAACATCATATAAAGAATTATTTCATACGGGAACATATTTAAGTAATTAGGGTCATTGACAACCGCATCAACCAATTTTTTTTAAAACTAACGACTTTTTTGATAATAATTCAGCATGTAAACGTCTAAAGTGTGTGTCTATAATTCGAGCTAATTGCATTAATTCGTCACCAAGATACATTAAATGTTCTTTTGAAATAAACTATCCAATCCGGACTCTTCGAAATATTTCTTGTAGCTACGCCCAAATTTAAATCAAGCAAACCGCGCGCTACGCGCTGCGAGTTTTGAATCGGCGCGCACGTGAAATAGGATACGCTAAAGGTCAAGCTCCGACCCGAACGCTAAAGGTCAAGCTCCGATCCGAGCGCTAAAATAAGAAAAACAAAACCTAAACAAATATAAACATCTGTGAAGCCGGAACGTGAGATTTTATTTTGTGCCACAGACACACAGACAAACACACAAAATTATATTATAGATATTTATTTTTACATCTGTAAGCTACTTATCCTGCTATACACTTTAAACCCTGGTTACTAAGAGTCTCAGAAAGTTGATTTGAATTCAAGGCCTTTCAAGAATTTTTAGATGAAGTTTCATGGAAAGAAGATATTTCAGATTGAGGAAACATAACTTCGGATTCATACTCTGGTTCAACGATGGTGTGTTAAAAAAAACTCATTTAGGGTAGGCACTGGAAAGAAAGATAGAACATCTAGTCATGTCTTAACTTAATTCTGTAGGTGAATGTCAGATTGAAATGTGTTTATGAACAAATCTGTCAGTGTGACAGGTAAAAATTTACACTGTATTAAGTTTAATTGTATCAAGCAAAAAGAAAAATAAGATGACATGTACACAACAATAACGAGTGTAATAATCATAACGGTCAATAAAAATTGTTTTTGTTAAGTGTTTTGTATATTTTTTAGGAAAATAATTCAAGGTCAAGTTGTAATTTAGTTTATCTGACTTGGTAGTTTATTTGCATCAATGGGTATATCTCAAGTTACGGCAAACTTCAATTGATCATGGCATGCTGCGAATGAGTTTTTTTTTTTGAAACACACTATATAATCTTCGAGCAGTGTACCATCTTTATGAATATTTAAATCATCATTCACATCCTTGTTTTCGAATGCTGAAGATTCAATGGTAGGTATCTGCAAAAAACTGCGGTTAAACAAGACTCGGTATCCTCTTCGGTATTTTTGTTCATTGTAAATATAGACAATAAATGTTGTCCCAGTACGTACCACCGAATTCTGTACTTGATTTGAAGTGGATTCGAGTGATCATTGGTGGCACCCATACCTCGAATGTAGGAAAAAAAGTTTTCCACTACATCCTGATTGAGTTTGTATGTTATTAAATAATTGATGTTATACTTATCGCGGAGGTAAAAATCTGGTGTGATACACGCACACAACTTCCTTTTACAGTGATCTTATAATTGGCCAAAAATTTGATTTTAAATTTTTAACCATTTGTCAATTTTCAAAAATTACAAATATTACAAAAACGGTACAAAATAAAGTGTTAGTTCAAGAGACAAATTTTCTCTAGAATTTTAAGCTGAATTCAAAAATGTAATAATATACCGGGTGTTCTATTTAAAATAGGAGTTAATAAAAAAAAATAGAACTGGAAAATCACCTATCTCACATCAATACACATTAAAAATGTAAGAAAAATGTAAAGTTTAAAAAAAATCGTTAGAGCCGTTTTTGAAAAAATCGAAAAAACTGAAAATCACAAGAGGTTATGCGATTTTCTTCAAAAGCTTGCTGTCGCATCTTCATAGTACACAAAACTTATATACAGGGTGTAGAATTGGTTCACGCACCATATGGATTTCCATGTTAAATTCTTAATGTTCAAATATTGGCTCCCCAAATGATTTTAGAGAAAAAGTGTAAATATGTTTCTTGTAGATAAAAAAATACTGTATACTACCATATCATTACTAATTTTTTTACTTTTTATACAAGGGTTAAAATTAAGGAAATTAAAATTACTATTTTAGCAAAAATAGGTAGTGCCTTGGAATCGTTGAAACAAAAAACAATTGTTAGTTAGCTGTCATGTTAGCGTCTTGATAATAAATGTAGAAGTGTTTTAAGTAATTCTGAGATAATATCATGTATTCGTTGAATGAAAAGATCCTAATGGTGAAATGGTACTATTCTGGTAATAGTGCACGTGCAGTGAGTGATATGTTTGCTGCAGAATATCCGAATCGACCAATTCCAAGCCACACTACTGTTGACAGAATGATCCACAAATTTGAAGCAACTGGTACTGTAAATAATAAGTGTAAATGTAATGAAAACGCCTTGCAAAATGTAAGACATCAAGAAAATGCAAACGCTGTCGACATATTACTTTCAGTAACTGAAAATCCTAATGTAAGTGTACGTCAAATGGGAGAAAATATTTGGATACACTACACTACAATGCACAAAATTTTGCAAAAGCACAAGTACCGTTCCTATAAATATCAGTGCCACCAAGAGTTGCTTCCGAATGATATGGAGAGAAGGGCTGAGTTTTGCTACACCATTATGGAAAAAGCAAACAAAGATAGAATTTTTTTAAGGAATGTTTGTTTTACAGATGAGTGCACGTTTACGCTTAACAATGAGCCAAACGTGCAAAACTGTAGAATTTGGGCTACACAAAATCCTCATAATTATTTAGCAACGAGAACTCAATATCCTCAAAAATTAAATGTTTGGGCCGGTATCTTAGGGTATCATATTATTGGACCCTTTTTCCTTGATGGAAATTTAACGTCTGAACGTTTTTTACAAGTATTATCCGAAGAAATAACACCAGCTATAAATGAGGTTGCACCGGAAAATGAAGAAGTTTGGTTTCAAATGGATGGATGTCCTGCACATAACAGTCGTGTCGTTCGGGAATATTTAAATCAAAGCTTCAATGGCAAAGTTATTGGTGATTGATGATTTCTATTTATGGGGAAACTTGAAATCAAAGATTTAGGGCCGGTTGCAGAAAGCAATGTTAAGTCTAGTGTTAGCTAACGTGACGTCAAAGTGAACAAAAACGAATCAAATCTCAAATGCTTATGGCAAGTAATACATTAGTAAACAAAATTTGATGCGATTTTGTTCACTTTGACGCGACGTTAGCTAACACTAGACTAACATTGCTTTCTGCAACCGGCCCTTACAGTGGTAACCGTTTTGAAGATTTGCAACAATTGAAAACTAGTATTCAAGATCACTGCGCAAGAATTTCGCCAAATCAGTTGGCAAATGTCAGACGAGAATTTTGATAGACTGGGTTATTGTTTAACAGTGGCTGGAGGCTTATTTGAACATTTATTATAGTAATTGTTTTTTTGTGTTAATACGTTAAATAAAATTTACTTGTTCTATTGCAGATTATTATTATCATTATTTTAAATTTTCAATATGCAAGAAAAACGAGATTCAGCTTGTTAAAATGACAGTGGCCTTGTTTCAACAGTTTATCAAAGCATCGCTGGTTTTTGTTAAGGTGACAGTTTAAGTTTCTCTATTTTGTAAGAAAGTAAAATAAATTTTCGGCACTAGAATGCATTGTCTAAACGCAAAATTACTTAAAACACTTCAACATTTATTATCAAGACGCTAACATGACAGCTAACTAACAATTGTTTTTTGTTTCAACGATTCCAAGGCACTACCTATTTTTGCTAAAATAGTAGTTTTAATTTCCTTAATTTTAACCATTGTATGAAAAGTAAAAAAAATAAATATTGATATGGTAGTATACAGTATTTTTTTCTCTACAAGAAACATATTTACACTTTTTCTCTAAAATCATTTGGAGAGCCAATATTTGAACATTAAGAATTTAACGTGGAAATCCCTATGGTGCGTGAACCAATTCTACACCCTGTATGAGGTGTCAACGCCATACCTCTTTCCGTTTTTGAGATATTCTGTTCACAGACAGACAGACAGAAACACAGACACACAGACAGACTAATGAAAAAAATACGTTTTTGGGATCAGGGGACTCTAAAACGTGACGATCTGTTGAAAACTCAATTTCGAACTTTTGGGGTGAATCCAATACTTCCTTTATTGTAAAAGAAAGTAAAAAGGAGCTTAAAATAATACTCTTTTGAAAAGGTAAAGGAGACTTATGTTTTCCAACAACCATTTTATTTATTAACTATTTTTGTTTAATAACCCGTTCGCAAATGACGCTTTTCTGCATCCCGGGCCACAAACTACCCACTGTGGGTAGTTTGTGTCCCGGGCAGTTAGTAATAACGGCGGATATGACGGCTTGCTCCCAAGCTGACGTCATGCGCGGAACTGACCAAAATTGAACCGCTACGTAGCACACCATATAATCCTAACGCCACGATCGCACCCGGTTAATGGTCGCTTAGGGTGGGAGCTGCCAGCGTGAAATTACAGACGATAGAAAGATCCTAATAATTCCACGAGTAAAAATGCACCACAAGATGGCGTTAAGAAACAGCTGTTTGAACTTGACCCAAATTAGCACTAACAGCGTCTTATAAAGTTACTCGCAATTCACGTCGGCTTGAATTCTAGATGGTGTGACAGGTGTCAGTGTAGACTATGGCGTGTATTACCACAAGAAATGAATCTCTTATAAGCGTCTATTTGACAGATTAGTACCAAATAGATACGAATTGCAGAAGAAACTCTACCTACTTATATAGTAAGCTAGCAACCGTTTGCTTACCTCAAAGTTAAAGGCGCTCTAACAGGACTGCTTCTGAAGACAAAACGAACATAACTGCATTGTCAAAACGAAATTAGATATGAGCGAACATTTGACCCCAACAAACGAAATTTGCCATTTTGATACATCCGTAAGTTAACGTACGAAATATCCCAGTTAACATGTAGCAACCGCTACGCAGGATCTTCAATTTCAGGACAACTTGGGAAGCAACGACCATTTTGCTCGAGTATCGGCTACAGAGACGAATACCAGCCTGTAGAGCAAGCCGCATTCAGAAAGGAGTACAGCACTTGCGATCATCTCCTAACGATGAGATTACTACTGGAAAAGACGACAGAGTACAACTTGAATATTTGCCTGGCTTTTGTAGATTTCTACAAGGCCTTTGACTCACTGGAACACTGGATAATTATAAACAGCTTAATAAACGCACGAATAGACTATAGATAGGCTCAGCTGATTAAATACATATATGAAAAGGCAACATCCACCATTAAATTACACCAAAACACAAACAAAGTAGACATCCGAATAGGAATACGACAAGGAGATACTATATCCCCAAAATTATTCAACCTAGCGCTTGAAGAGGCTTTCAGAAGTCTGCAGTGGCAAAATCACTTATGATTCGCGGATGATGTAGTTCTTATCGCAGAACACACTGAAGATCTGAAAGATATGTTAACTGAACTTAACGAGAGACTGAACAAGATATGATTACAAATGAATCTGAATAAGACTAAAATCATGTGCAAGGAAGACCCCCAGATAACTATTAAAAACCGCCACATTGAGAATGTAGACAACTATATTTACCTCGGACATCAACTAAGACTGGGCAAAGAGAATCAGACCAGCGAGATTTATCGCAGAAGACGGCTAGCATGGGCGGCATTTGGGATGCTCGGCGGCATCCTTAAAAACAAACAAAAATATACCCCTAAGTGTTAGGTCACGTTTATTTAACCAATGCATCCTGTCCTTACTTACATATGGATGCCAGACGTGGACTCTAACAAAATTATCAATGGAAATAATAGCTATTACCTAACGCTCAATGGAGAGACAGATATTAGGGATATCACTGAAAAATAAAAAGGCAAATAAATGGATCCGAGCCCCCACCAAAGTGCAAGATGTAGTAGAAACCATTGCCACATAGAAATGGAATTATGCCGGCCACGTAGCTAGATGTAAAGAAAATAAATGGACAAATATCCTATTACAATGGAGACCATATCTGGGAAAGAGGAACACAGGAAGACCACCAATGCGATAGACCAGGGGTCGGCAACCTTTTGAGACGGAAGAGCCAAAAGTTACAATTTACAAAATTTCCCAGTTTTTAAAGAGCCACTAAAAATTTTCGTTTCAATATTATAGTATTTGCTTATATATATTTGATTTTTGATTTAAAATAAACGACTTTAAATACGAAATAATATTTATTCATATAAAAGCATACAAATGTTTTTAGCACAAAACATATTAAAGTATTTTAGCTAGAATAATAAAATAATTAATCCAATAATACAACTACAGCTATTGAATAATAGATAGTTACATCAATAGGAGCATTGGCTTTGCATGCCTTTTGAAAGTTTGGTTAAATCTGGCTCATAACTTGTTGTTTTAAGTTTTAAGCACGACTCTAGATTTTTATTTGTTAGTTGGCTTCTTACTTTACTTTTTATTATATTCATGCAAGAGAACGCTTGCTCACACCAATATGTCGACCCGAAGATCGTCAACACTCCAAATGTCAACTTCTTCACCTGACTGTAGCATTCTAGAAGACTACCTATTTCATGCGCCGAATATGAGTGCCTCAACTCGCGGAATTTCTTTTAGAGCTGTCCACTTGTGCTGCGCGAAGTGCATGCATTTCTGGACCTCCAACTCTGCCAACTTGCTCTTGAGTTCTGTGAACTTGCCACTCCACAAGTCTTGGCTTTTCAAATCCAGCAATTGCATTTGAAGCGATCCAGCATCAAATCCAAATGACCCAATGTTGCTCTAATTTGTATTTGTGTTTACGGGTGGGCGATATTAAAATTTACATATCGATATTCGATATCAGAATTATATCGATATTTATCGATATATCGATATTCGATAATAATCGATATTCGATATTTCGATATTCGGTATATCGATATCCGATATTTCCATATATCGATATATCGATATGGAAATAATATCGATATTTATCGATATATCGCCCAGCCCTATTTGTGTTGACAGGATTTACTATGAACGCGAGAGTACTTTTGTTTGTTTTGAATTGCTCGAATCTCTCTGCGAATCCATCCTTCATTCTTTTATAGCTATGCTGAAATAATTCGTGTCAATAGTTGCATTAGTTTCATCGCGATATTATTTCAGATTTTTAAAATGAAGTAATTTACCGCTCTCCATGTCTTCAACAAAAAGAAGTAATTTTTTTCGAAACAAACCACTTCTTCCAGCAACGCATAGGCTGGGTTTCCCTTTCCTTGCAGTTTTAGATTTAGCTCAATTACTTTCATTGTGATATCTACCATGAAGTTGAATTTTTGCAACCATTTGTCTTCTTCCAATTCCGGATGGTCAATGCCTGTTTCATTGAGGAATGTTTTTATTTCACTCAAGCACAAAGCAAAACGTTTCAATACGTTACCTCTAGAAAACCATCGCACTTTATTGTGCAGAAGTAGGTCATCTCTCTATTTCTTCAAGGAATTCTTTAAACTGGAGAAGGTAGAATGCTTTTGCCAGGATGCTGTTAATAATCTTAATTGCCAAGTTCATGACCTCAACTATTTCGGCCGGAAATGTTTGGGCACAAAGCTCCTCTTGATGAATTATGCAGTAAAACGTTAGAATTTTATGGTTTATTATTTTCTGAAGAATCGATGTTACCCCTCTATGTATTACTGTCATACTTCTGGCGCCATCAGTTGATATGGAAACGATTTTCTTTAAATCGATTCCATTGTCCTCCACGTATTTTTGCACAGCATTTGCTATATCTTCCCCCCTTCTTAATTTTTGCGTATGGAACTGGAGAGCCGCAACTTCACATCGAAAGAGCCGCATGTGGCTCGCGAGCCGCAGGTTGCCGACCCCTGCGATAGACCAATCACTTAAAAATTACGGCAGGATTCAACTGGACAGGAACAGCGCAGAGCAGAACAAGATGGAGACATATGAAGGACGCCTATGTTCAGAAATGGACAGTAGAGAAAGCCGATTGAGATAGAGATTGAGATCGGCTACAGAAGAACGAACCTTACGTCTCAAATTTCACAGCGCTCAGCTTTGGCTTAGATAAAAGTACTTGCGCAGAAGTGCATTCCAAAATGGGCTATTCTGGACACACGTAAAAGTGAAACATAACACTAGATAATTATCTTGTATGTAATATATGTGTTACTTGTTTTTTTTTTATTAGACATTTACCAGTTCAACAAATTGATTGTTATTCATGGTAGCGTTAATTCATATATACCAATACATGATAAAAATCAGAATAACAGAAAGGTTAATATCACCTCTTAGAAATACAAGTTAAAATAGTTAATTTATACACATTATACACAGTATGGTAGATGAAATAAGTCAGTTAATCACCATCAGAATCACTTGATATTAGATAAATATCTTGAGGTAATTTGCGCTTCAATCGCGTGTGTATTTGTTTTTGACCAAGTTTATAATACACTGCACCATTACAATTGTCAATATTGTCGTGGAATCTTTGAGTTAACTGTTTAATATGTTCATGAATTGTAGATATGCCGAGTTCAGAGTGAAGTTGATAGTTGGTAATGAACCATGGGGCATGAACGGAGATCCTGAGGATTTTGTTTTGCAGGGCTTGGATTTTATTGAAGTTCGTTTTTGATGTGCTCCCCCAGATGACACAGCCATAGAGAACTAGTGGCCGAATTAAAGATTTATAGAGTAGGGTAGCACATTCAATTTTGAGTGAAGATTTTCTGTTAATTAGTGGATATAACTGTACTAGTCTCGTATGGCCCTCATTTAGTTTTTTAATTATGTGAAGTCTCCAAGTTAGGCGGGTGTCCAAGTACAGACCTAAGTATTTTACTGCTTCCGTTTTAGGATTCCAGATAATAGGATTGTTGTTGATTGAGACTAGTGGTGGGTCAATGATGCGTTTAAGTAAGAAAATTTTTGCGACGCATTTATCGTAGTTGATTGTTAGGTTCCATTGTTTCATCCATCTGGCTAGAGTGTTTGTGGCGGTTTGTAGCTGGGATATCGCTACTAGTAGATTTTTGTTTCTGAGTAGCAATGCGGTGTCGTCTGCATATAATGCCAGATCCGCGTTGATGCTGGGTATATCACTAAGAAGAATATTAAATAGTATTGGGCCCAGGATACTCCCCTGAGGCACTCCAGCTCTAATATGTCGGGTTGTGGATACTGTAGCGTGAATTTTAGTTGCAAAAGTTCTGTTATCTAGGAATGAAAACAAGATTGCTTTTAGATATTCTGGTAATTGCAGTTTAGATATCTTGTATTTAAGACCTTCTGTCCACACACGGTCGAAAGCTTGTGCTAAGTCAACGAAAAGTGTCACTGTGTATTGTTTGTTTTCATATCCTGCTTCAATTGTTTCGACGATCCTTTGGAGCTGATGGCATGTAGAATGTCCCCTTTTGAAACCGAATTGGAACTTTGGTAGCAGCTCCAGTGTCTCGATTTCATTATTGAGCCGAGTGTAAATCACTTTTTCGAGCAATTTCGATAGTGTCGAAAGAAGACTAATAGGCCGATAGCTAGAAACGTTTTTCTTGTTTTTGCCGGGTTTGGGAAAAAGTAAAATAAGAGCATGTTTCCATTGATTGGGGAAGTAGCCGTTCCTTAAACAAGCATTAAAAAGGGTTGCTATGTATGCTAAGGCTTTGCGAGTCAGATTTTTGAGGATGATGTTGGAGATTCCATCTTCACCAGGGGATTTATTTAGAGGAAGTATTTTGATTATTTCGATTATTTCTTTAGGTGAGGTTGGCTTCATCTGTTCTCCAGCTATCGGTTGGTGGGTTTCTATGTGTCTAACAGTTAAATTTGCAAAGCTAGAATCATGATGGTTATAGGAGATGAAGGTTTTTTCTAGATGGTCGGCAAATGCCTCACATTTTTCTTCATCCGAGTTATATATTAGACCATTTGATGTTATGGAGGGTATTTCTTGCGGTTGTCTTAAGATTTTCCTCGTGGTTTTCCATAGACCCGGATCCCCTGGCTCAAAGGTTTTAATAAACTTTTGGTAAGTCTGAATTCTGTAGTTGTCCAGTTCCTGTTTAATGCGATGAGATAAATTGTTAACTAAGTGTTTAGTTGCCGGATTTCTGGTACGCTGCCATTCTCTTCTGAGTTTGCTCTTTTGTTTTATTAAATTGATTATGTATGAAGGTGGGATTCTAGGGTTCGCCGTTGTTCTTCTGATTCTAGGCAGAGTAGCTGTTTGGAAGCTTTTTCTTATAGTTGTCGTTATTTCGGTTATTGTCTCTTCAATTTCATCTGTGGTTCGAAGATCGTTGGGATATCTAAGATTTTTGTCAAGGGTTTCCTGAAAGTTGATCCAATCGACTACTCCATTGATTAACCTGGGTTCGTTTGGTCTGTAGAAGGGGGTTGTAGTAAAAGAAATTATAACCGGTAGATGATCTGAGTCTAGTTCAGCGTGTACTCTTTGAGAGATATCTGCAGTAAAATTTTTACGTACAACTATGTCCAAAATATCTGGAAGGTAGTCTATCCGGTAGGGAAAATAAGTTGGCTCTTCCGGGGCCATTATCTGGAGAGCGTGCGCTGTTGCGATGGTATCAAGCTTGATTCCAGCTGGGTTGTTAGTTCTACAACCCCATAAGGTATTTTTAGAGTTTAGGTCTCCAATCAGTAAAGTGGGATCTGCGCTATTGAATATTTCATATAGGTCGGTGTCTAGTAATTGTTTGTTTGGTTGTCGATAGACGCTAATAATTTTGACGTAGCTGCCATCATGAGTTTTAATTTTGACAGCGATCGTCTCGAGATTAGTTACATTAATTGTTGGTACTTCATTCTGTATAATTTTCTGTTTTACGAAAATAGCAACTCCTCCAGAAGGAAAATTGCTACTCTGTCAGCTCGGTAGCAATGGTAGCCTGATACTTTGAAGTTGTCGGTTGAAGTTAAGTGTGTTTCTGTGATACAAGCGACGTCTATGTTGTGTCTTGTAAGAAAGGTAGTAAATAAGGTTTGTTGGGACTTAATGCCATTAGCATTCCAGTTTAGGATTTTTAAATGAATAAGGGTTTTGTTAAGGTTAAGATCCATTTAGGAGGAGAGGTAGCAGATTATTTAATATAAAATGTTTGATTTGAGCTAGATAGGGTTGTATTAGGTTAAGGATTGAAGTTAGGATGGTTTGGGTTATTGGTTCGGTATTTGAAGTGTCTGCTGTCGGTTTCCAGGATGTATTGGTGGGGTATGGGCCATTGAAATTTTTGTTAAGGTGGGGGAAGTTACTAAGGTTGATAACTAGAGATGCTTGGTTAGTTTTGGTTGGTGGGCCGATCCGGGTACGTAGGTTGTTTTTAGAAGATTTTAATTCTTGGAAGTGTTTACAGCCTCTGAAGTTAGCTGGATGGTCTGCTCCACAGTTGACGCAGGTAGGAGGTGTACTTTTATCTTTATCACAGTTGTTATACATATGACTACCTAGGCACTTCACGCAACTTGGCTGTAGGCGACAGTAGTTCTTAGTGTGACCGTAGCGCTGGCACCTATGGCACTGAGGCGTATCTCCTGTTGTTTTGCGTGGTTCAACCTTGACTATTGAATTGCAGATCTTGTCGATTTTGAAGATTTCATTTGCTTTCTCGTTGACTGTGAGGCGTATGGCACAAACGGGGATAGGATGTTTTTCTTTATTAAGCAGTCTTGTAATACTAAGTATTGGGAGATTAAATGCAGTTAGTTCATCATTTATTTCCTTGTCAGATAAGGATAGTGGTACATTTCTAATGACTACTGATAGCGGTTTTTCATTTGGATCTTGGAAAGTGTGGAATGCTATCTCATTCGATAGGTAGAATTTGGCTAACGCTCGGTAGTCGTTCTGGCAGGTGAGATTAATTTTTAGTGATGTCCCACTGAGTTTAGTAGTGAAATTCTCTTTAACAAGCTCTTTGATATCGGAGATTACTTGTTTGTGGTTAACTGGGCCATGTAGGAATATTGGCGGTATTTTAACTTTGTTTTTGTCTTGGGTTGTTACAGGGACTGTTTCGTTATCATTTGATGTTGAGTTGTCTACGGACGGATCGAGATGTGTCGGTAGATAGTATTTATTTTGTTCTACTAAAGATGTTGGCTTCCATAAATACTTTTTTTGCAAATCACTGATAGGAGGTGATAGGTGGTCAGCGTTCCTCTTACTGGTTGACATTGTTCTACCCCCACAAGGGGGCAGAGAATATAAGCTTGATTATTTCGTAAATATAAGAAATACCTGGTTGGGTTATTGTGGAATTGCGATTAGCCGTTGGCTGATACGCTGCTCGGGGTCGTGTTATCACTGAGGTCACTGTTCGCACATACGACTGCTCAGCTTGAACGCTCGCACCGAACTATATGTGTTACTTGAAAATGAAGGGTCTAGACCACAACGGCCACACGTAATTTTGCATGGCCATATCGGCCACACTGGACACAACGGCCAAAAACGATATGTGAACTCAACGGCCACCTTGGACGTATCGGCCACAGGGTTAGCTGGACACAACGGCCACTCTGGACACTACGGTCACATTTCAGACGTGGACACAACGGCCACATTGGACACGTCGGCCACTGGACACAACGCCCACACAGAATTTTTGTATGCCCATATCAGCCACACTGGACACGTAGGCCACTTATCAGACGTAGATACAACGGCCACACTGGACACAACGGCCACTGGACACAACGGCCACACATAATTTTTGTATGCCCATATCGGCCACACTGGATACGTCGCCCACATAGCAGACCTGGACGCATCGGCCACCGTGGACACAACGGCCACATAGCGGATGTGGACACAACGACCACAGTAGACACATGGGCCACATATCAGAGGAGGATAAATACAAGGTTTATCCGCTGATATAGCTATACATAAGTGGCCGTGTGCACCTCCATAGAGTTTAAGATACCGAAAATTTGTTAACATTAACATTTCTTTTTGGTATTTAACAGTATAGATATAAATCCTCGCAAGGCTGGAAACCCTTGAACGAATATCGAGAAAGACAGCACTACGGATTTGATATGTACGGAAGAGAGAGATTCATACTCGCTTCAGATAGCCTTCCGCTCTCGAGTGTATTTGTTACGAAAAATATGAGAAATTCCCGATTTTCTCTTCAACCGTACATTTTAGGGAGGTGCGGACGTTTCGCCTCCAGCGTTTCGCCCCCGACCGTTTCGCCCCCGCCGTTTCGCCCCCAGCCGTTTCGCCCCCGAACCGTTTCGCCCCCGAACCGTTTCGCCCCCGAAGTTTTACCTCTAGCTTTAGCCAGCTTCAACTGTTTCCAGTTGCATCACGAGGAGGTAGCTAGTGGAATTTCTGCAACCGTTTTTAATTATTATATTTTTAATTTTTTTTTGGGGTTTGTGTTTGAATTTTAGTTTATTTTTTACTTTTATTGATTTTTGTTTGTTGGTGTTTGTGTTTTAATTTTAGAGTTTTTTAGTAAAGACATATAAAAAAAGATAAATATTTTAACATCTATATTCCGACGTGCAACCGGAATAAATTTAAAATTCAAAGTTGTACGCAATCCCACGCAAGTAATCAATAACTTGACGATTTTCAACATCTTCAACGATTCTTTTCACACGAGCTGATATTGCGACATACTTCTAATTTCATAGATTAAAAAATTTAAAAAACGGTTACAGAAATCCTACTAGCTTTAGCTGTAAGTTATTTAAATTTAGAACAATGCAGAGCTGTATACTGAACAACTATGACATTTCAACTGTTTTCATATTTTGAGTAATAAAAATCTATAAGAGCTTGAATTTCCGATTTTCAAAACCTCGTAGAGGGCGCCACAGTGAAATTCAGACATTCATAAAAAAACAAAATGTAGCTAATACCAAGCTGTGTAAGTGTAGAAAATTTAAACATAATGGTGTGGTCAGTTTCCTTTAATAATTTTTCAAAAATTTCAACATTTTTGGAATAGCGTCGTGACGGTTTTTAGATTTTCACAATTAATTTTCTTTTACGGTATACTACCGCCAAAAGGTTTTCAAACAAGTTGTCATTGAACCTGATCAGATAACTCGTTTTTGACTTGTGGCGTTAAAGTCAAAATTTTCAAAAGTTTATAGCGGCCGCCATTTTGAAGTTAGAGTGTCCGGTAAAAACCGTTTGCACTTCATTTTCGGTCTCCTTTCGTATCCGCCACTCAGATTTGAAAATTCGGCTTTTCAAAAAATGCTACCAACAAACATGCCTAACTTTCGCTTTGGTTTAGGATTTTTCAAAAGCTTATTTTTTCTCGATGAATTTTTGATATACCGGCTCATTTAAAATTTCATCAAAATCGGTTCCCTAGTTTCGGCTATAGAGCCGTTACATACGAAAGTAAATTGAAAAGTCTCCGGCCTAGACAAGAAAACAAAATAAAATCATGTAAACAGTAATTTTATTTTTCAACGTAATCCCCGTCACGTTCAATGCACTTGGTCCACCTATATTCAAGTGCTCTTATTTCATCCCTATAAGCCCTTTCATCCAATTGGTCAAAATAGACATTTGTGGCAGCAATCACATCTTCATCGAACTCGTACTTCTTTCCAGCATGAAATTTTTTCAAGTTTGGAAATAAACTAAAATCTGAGAAAGCTAAGTCTGGCGAGTAGGGGGCATGGGGTACCAATTCAAACCGCAATTCATTAATTTTTGCCATGGCAACAACTGACTTGTGACAGGGGGCATTATCCTGATGATACAGAATTTTTTCTTTGCTAACCCGCGTCGTTTTTCAAGAATTTTTTCTTTTAGCTGGTCAATTAGGGTAGCATAGTATGCCCCGTTGATTGTTTTACCTTTTTTAAGATAATGCACAAAAAGAATACCCTTGGCATCCCAAAAAACTGAAGCCAAAACTTTTCCGGCCGACGGAACTGTTTTGGGCTTTTTCGGAGCAGGTTCTTCTTTGGCAGTCCATTGCTTCGATTGCTGCTTCGTTTCTGGTGTATAGTGGTGAATCCACGTCTCATTTATTGTAATAAATCGTCTCAAAAAATCTACTGGATTGCGTTTAAACAAGTCCAAACACTCCTCCGAAACTGTTTTGAGTGTCAGCTTTTGCTCCAGTGTGAGCAGTCGCGGCACCCATCGCGCAGACAACTTTCTCATACCCAAAACTTCAGTTAGGATATAATATGTCTGCTCTGTTGAAATGCCCATAGTATCTGCTATCTCCATCAACTTCAATCGCCGGTTATTCAAGACAATTTTATGAACTTTTCGATAATTTCTGTTGTGGTGGCTGTTTTTGGTCTTCCTGAACGCGGTGCATTTCTGTACTCCTGCGACCACGTTTAAAGTCCGCAACCCAAGTTTTAACTGTGGTGTATGAAGGGGAAGATTCGCGTAATGTGCCGTCTAGTTCAGCTTTTATTTCTTTTGGGGCTGAACCCTTAATATGAAAATATTTAATAACTACACGAATTTCAACTTGCTCCATGCTTACAGAATGCAAAAGCTTAGCAACTTTGACAGCCTGTCAAACAATTATTATTTTACAGAAATTTTTGCTATTTCAGAGCCAGACTGATAAATCTTGAAACAATATAACACCGTAAAAACATTAGGCAAATTTGCATCCTATCTGAGTTAGGCCGGGGACTTTTCAATTTATCCTCGTACATCCATACACACATCCATTCACACACCACTACCATATTGGTAGGATTTCCTGAAATTTTTAATAATTTTTGTTAAGGTCCTTATTTTGTTTTGTCTTTTCGTTGTTTTGTCAAATTGAAACCTTTAAAACTCTTTTTTTAAATTCCTTTCACAATATAGGAAGTATTGGATTTGCCCCAAAAATTTTAAATTGAGTTTTCACCAGAACTTCACGTTTTTAGAGCCCCTGAACCCAAAAAAACATAAATTTGTTCATTGGTCTGTCTGTGTGTCTATCTGTGTGTGTGTGTCTGTTTGTTTGTTTGTTTGTTTGTTAATGAACCAGGTCTAGGCATGCAGAGTAGCAGGTACCTTAGACACCGACTGCTTTGGTCATATGGTCAAAGTCCTACTAAGAATTTTGTCGAGACTAAGGAGTTCCAACCCTAGCAAGGGATCTTTTACATGCTACACATCGTAGTAACATCTGTCTGTAAACAGAATATTTCAAAAACAAAAATAGGTATGGCGTTAAAACTTCATATATAAGCTCTGTGTACTATGTAGATGCGACAGCATACTTTTGAAAAAACTACATTTTCATTACATTTTTAATGTGTATAGATGTGAAGTAGGTGATTTTCCAGTTGAATATTTCTAAAATGGATTTCTTTTTGGATAAAAATCTTATTTTAAGTAGAACACCCGGCATATTATTACGTTTTTGAATTTAGCTTAAAATTTTAGAAAAAAATTGTCTAATGCTCTATTTTGTACCGTTTTTGTAGCATTTGCAATTCTTGAAAATTTTTTACAAATGCTGAAAAATTAAAAATCAAATTTTTGCCTAATTATAAGATCACTGTAAAAGAAAATTGTGTGAGTGTATCACATCAGATTTTTATGAAACTTTTTATTTAGTTTTTTTAGTCCACCAAGGAAAAAATCCACGGAAAAAAATCCCGGAAAAAATCCATGGAACAGAAATCCACAGGAAAAAAGTCCATGGAAATAAAATCCAAATTTTAAAAATTATTGTTGTTTAAAGTACTTTGTTTATTTTTGCTTTATACTGTGAATCATACTGCGTCTTCTGTTATACTAAAGGACTTGTAGACATTATAATCAATTATGTTTGTTGTTCGAACCACTTTGTTTAAAAGTGTTACAAAAATTAGAGCAAAAGTCACGGTAAATACAAGTTAGTTAATTATGTCAATAAAGTGTGATTAATACTATATTATATCTCGTAATACAATGATTTTTTACAATAAGACGTAAGCAATCTTCAATGTTGTTGAAAATAAATTACCATTGGTTCTAATGTATGTACGTTAAAAAATTAGACTAACTGCCAGACAAATACTACGGTTTGTATGTAATTAAGACTAATCTATAATTACTACTACCGTACTCTAGTTAACCAAAACAACAAAAATAATTCATTGAAACGTCAAAAAGTTAAAAATTTATTGCTCGGCAAACTCCTTCATTTTTATTCGCTTTACTCTGTAAATCAGTTGTAAATCAGATTGCCTCTTCTATTATAAATAGACTTTTGACGTTTCAATGAATTATTTTTTTTGTTTTGGTTAACTAGAGTACAGTAATAGTAATTAGTGACCCGCCTGAAAGAAATCATCCCCCTTAAAATTTGTATTTTCGGGCAGTTAGTCTAATTTTCCAATGTACATTAGAACAAATGGTAAATTATTTGTAACAACATTAAAGATTTGTTACCTCTTATTGTAAACAATCATTGTATTACGAGATATAATATATACTTTTGAAATGTGTCAAGGTGGTCGATGCAACTCACCCATGACCACAAAGCGGCAACGGGGTGCAAACAGTGCAGGTTCGAACATTCCTTGGCCCAGTGGCGGAGGCAGGCAGTTAAATGTAAAAGAACATAAACTTACTGACCTGTAAATCTCATCGATAATAATAATTGTACTCACCGGGGGTGGCCGCCCCCAGGCCGTTCCGTACTCCTGGCAGTGGCATCACAATGCTGGGCCTTACATCCGTCAGCCTCAACCCTTTGGCACCTCATTGCCGCCTTCACTGGTTGAGTTAGCTGTCGGTACTTTTCGCTAGTACTGCCCAATAGTAATCCACTAGATTAACTATTGTTACAACCCGTACAAAGTCGGTAATAACTACCGTAGTATACTGATCTTTCACAGTACTGCAATTACCGTAAATCTTGCTATTGCTCTAACGGGGCTTATAATTTGGAACCCCATGCTTCCGGTGCGGAACGACATGCTTCCGCGAATCACTGGGCGGACTTCGTGCTCCAGCTCCAGGATTCAACTCTTTGACTATCACATAGTCGACTAGCAAAGCAAGAACCTCTGACGTATACCGGACGCTGTAATTGCCAAAAAGTCTACCAAATGCCATTCAACTAGCTACAATAGTACGTACATTCTACTCTAGTTAAATTAATCCTCTACCTAATTACGCCTAGCTACGCTCGCCGCTTCGCTTCGCATTATGCAACTCATCACCTTATAATTAATTATTGGTTCGCATATAATCGCTTACGCCAAGAAATAATTACGCAAAACAGACCACTTTCACTCACACGTCGCGCCGCTGTCGCACCCCAAAACGTTCTGTCTATTTTAGAATTTCATTTCTACCCGAGCCCCATTGATACGGTTCATTGGTTGCACGTGGCGTCTGGGTCCCCGAAAAACTGACCGCGAACCAATGCCTAATACATCCGTCAAGATTATATTACATTCCAGCGCTCAAAACATTCCAGGCGTGGCAAACGTAGTAATTAAAACTTAAAAATAATGCACTTCAAAACGATCAAATATTTCATCCCTAACATTCGGCCAACCTGCATTCATTCGCGTCCTCGCGATATGGTGCTACTGGATCTCCAGTCTCCACACGTAGAGATACCATCCATTTCATTCTCACTATCTGAGACCCTACCTATTGGTACCCATGATTTCATGTGATCTCCCAAGACGACTTTGCCCTATTTGGCTTCCTTGATTCTACTTGCATCCACTGCTTAAACGGAGATTTCAACTTTGAAATAGTACCATCTCCAAGGATGTTCTTGTTTATAAATACCGAGTCCTTGACTTAACATTTCTTGGCATCTTTTATCAGTATTTCTTGGTGGTTGTTATCTTTACGTTGCCTTGTGTAGTTTGTTTTCGCTGATCGTGCTCTAATTTTTCTGCTATCAGTCAAACAGATTCCAGTTGTAGAATATCAGTTATTAAATTCGTAAAGTTTGTAACTGCACCGTTTGTCCACGTTTAATAGACATTGCCGTTAACGCTTTGCATTTCATCACTCCCCTACATTCTGTTCCCAACAGATATTCTGAAAATGGCTGTATGGTTTCCACAACAGCCAAAGTTGACGTTTCGTAGGAGTAACAATTCCTTTTTGCAAAGCTGGTACTAGGCTACAGGTTATGGTTCCCCATTTTGCATCTTTAACAGAATTTCAGCGAGACGTTTTGCACTTGCCTCAATGTGAACTTCTGTCTTCAATGTAGGGTTGTGCAATGTAAGCACAAATGTGTGCTACAATACTTCATTTAGATGTTGTGATGCTGATTATCCTGCATAATTGCACGTCAACGCAGCAGTTTTCTTTGCGAGATGAGTTAGTGGATTAGCTATCTACATAATCTCCCACGAGCTTTCGAACAAAGCTTGTTAGGTCTATAAGTTGATGAATTTGATGAGCATCCATTGTAGTTGGAAAAGCGCTGACTGCTTCTGTTTTGATGTAACCAGGTCGTATTCTCATGGGGAAACTTCAAACCCTAAGTGGCTGATTGTTGATGTTAGAAAACAATACTTACACTTCTCAAGATTCAACGTGAGACATTCTTCTCTGAGCAGTTCAGGACTATTTCTAAATTTTCGATGTTTTGGGAATCCATCTTGTTGTGATACGGATATCATTGCGATAAACTGCAGCTACCTCTCGTGCAGGAACCAGAACTTTGCTGATTAATCCTTGGAATAGAGATGCGACTTTGAAGGACCAAGTAGCAAACGCCTGTAATCGTAATGACCATCTGGTGATACGAGAGCTGCCACTGATTTTGAAGATATTTAATGGTATTCGTTCATTAGGTCTAAGCTGGTGGGGTAAACAAAACTTGACAAACGATCGATTTGGACATATACTCTCGGTAATGAGCAACGAATGGCCTTTGACGGTGAAACGATTCAGCTTTCGAGTTTAATACACCTTCTGCCTCGCCCATTTTTCTTCTTAACCAATAATATTTAAGAAGCATACGCCGATTAGGATTCAAGAATTATGTAAGTTTCGAGTAACTTGCCAATAATTATCCCAGCTGTCTCAGTCTGACAAACTTTTTCGAGTGTTCAAAATACTTTGGGTTCGTGTTACCATCATGAAGACATAATACCGTATTTTGCTTCTTTGCTCGTTGAGAGGGATAACGGTTTGAAGAGTAAGTTCCATTACATCGCTAACAAGGTTGTTCTGAATATCCAACACACAAGGGATAATCCTATCGGGATGCCCTTGCTGATGGCAACAGAAACACTAAAGTGTATCTCGTAGTGCCCTTGGACTAAATGAGTTTCTTGTAAGAACATCTTCTTTTGGGAAAAAGAACGATGCTGTTCGAGCATTAGACTGCAGGTTGTTAAGTGTTTAAGAATATCCACTAGTTCAGCGAAATCTTCTGCTCGCGCGGCTACTTGCATATGGCTTTCCAAATATGTACCACCAAGGATGCAATGTGCTGCATTTTTACCAGCCAAGACTCCACATTTGTTAATTACTGCTAATTTGTCGTGGTAGTAGCGCACACAACCTTCATTCAATCTCTCCTTGGACTTTAACCTTTTTTTTGTTGTTGTTGCTGTGTTAACAAATATCCGTGGCGATAGGAGGATTTAGTTAATTTTTCCTTCTACTGGCACCAGCTAACATTAATACTTGGCAAACCATCGTACTGAGTTTTTGCAATACCCTTTAGACGGGCAATCGTGTGATTAGCCATTGTTTAAATTTTGTCCATTGATACCTTCGCCTGAGCTTTTCTATTTGTTTACGCCAGCGATCGACAGCGAGTCTATCGTATCCTGAACGCAATTTAGCAACAGCTTAAGTTCCATAAGGTTGTGGCGGTTTAGCAACACGGGTTAAAACACTGATAATTCAATAAGTTGAGTGAGGTTATTAAACAATCTCTTTGAGTTCCGATTTCTACGAGCTGGCGTTAGACAACTCGATCAGGTATGGGAATTGATAGTCGCTCATCTTCAGACGATTATGCAGACAAAGCTCGTATGATACATCGTCCTCTAGTATGACCAACCAATGCAGCTGTATACGTCATAATAAAACCTTCAATGGTATTATTATTTGATAAAATAAAATAAAATGCTTTATTAGTTAGAGGCTCTATATTTTTTTTGTTACGAGATGATAGTACTTACGAGGGTCTTGTAGCCCCGCAATACTCGCAAGCATGGCAACAACTCAATAGCAAAGCTATCCAGCATTTAATGTACCAATATCAACAATAACACAGCATCTAATTCAGCTGCATAATCAAACCACTGACGATCTTCACTACCAGACTAGTAACAATAATGTCTATTACGGACCTTACCCCTTTCTAGTGATCCACATGATTACAAGTAACCCTTCAAATCAAAGCTTGCATTCCAATAAACCCTGCCTAGTATCAGATTTCAAGTAGGCCAAGCCACATGTGCAGCGATAGGTACCTGCTCAAGAAAGAGATGTTTACCCGGGCGACCGGCTCTTGAAATCACTTTCGGTTCGGTTTGATGGATTTTTAAAAATAATTAGAATGCAATATATCTTTCAGCTGTTGATTTATTCAAGGGCCTATAATCATGCAATAATTGAGATGCTGAAGTATTTACAAACCCGAATTAAAGGGGTACAAAGTAAATACTACAACCGCTTAATATAGCCATTTCCACATATACATTTTTCTGCTACTTGTTAATTTAGTGGTAGCATTCCGCAAATTGTTCTAATCGCAATTGTTCTACTATGGGTACAGTTATTGTAATTGAATTAATTGACAGTTACAGTGGCGTAACGATTCATGAACTAATTATCAATTAAACTGATCCCACTATAATAAGAAATGAAATAATTGGTATTCAATCATTCATTTAAGAAAAATTGTATTTAGGCAGTTATTCCTACAAGCTCTGGGGGTGTCATCCAACCCCACATCGCCCGCCATAACTATGCCGCCGGCCAGTTATAATTTACATCTGCTAATGACTAATAAAATTTATCAACGCTTGAAATAAATTCGAACAAGCTGAATGAATTTACGAGATAAATTCACACAAGCTGAACGAACTTACGTTTAATACAGTAGCTTTATAGTAACAGTGATTTTGTAAATTATTTTCAATTCCCACATTAATAATTTCTTGCTGACAAATTCGAGTTATTAGGTGTTTTTGCAGTGTAAACACATATTTGGCTGCAACGTTATCAACACTGACGGTTAATAAAATTGATCAACAACCCTCACAGGGTTTAGAATTGTACAAGACCTTTTTGCCAGGTTTTCAGCTCCCTTTCACAGAGATGCCATTCACCTGTTATCAGGTGGTTGGACGTACATATGATTACGCAATTTTATTTAAGTAGCGACCTGTCACGGAGCACATCCATAAACACCACAAGCAAATACTCCAAGCACACAAATATAGGCAAATACGAATTATTAATTACTTATAATTATGTACATCGCTCAATATCGACATTCAACACACCACATGTTCGCTGCACTGATTGCTATATTCCACTTCTGATTGTTAGACGGGTGTTTACGTGTGTTATATTAAAATTCAATTTTCCTTACTTTTGAAATGTGTCAAGGTGGTGGATGCAACTCACCCATGACCACAAAGCGGCAACGGGGTGCAAACAGTGCAGGTTCGAACATTCCTTGGCCCAGTGGCGGAGGCAGGCAGTTAAATGTAAAAGAACATAAACTTACTGACCTGTAAATCTCATCGATAATAATAATTGTACTCACCGGGGGTGGCCGCCCCCCAGGCCGTTCCGTACTCCTGGCAGTGGCATCACAATGCTGAGCCTTACATCCGTCAGCCTCAACCCTTTGGCACCTCATCGCCGCCTTCACTGGTTGAGTTAGCTGTCGGTACTTTTCGCTAGTACTGCCCAATAGTAATCCACTAGATTAGCTATTGTTAGAACCCGTACAGAGTCGGTAATAACTACCGTAGTATACTGATCTTTCACAGTACAGCAATTACCATAAACCTTGCTATTGCTCTAACGGGGCTTATAATTTGGAACCCCATGCTTCCGGTGCGGAACGACATGCTTCCGCGAATCACTGGGCGGACTTCGTGCTTCAGCTCCAGGATTCAACTCTTTGGCTATCACATAGTCGACTAGCAAAGCAAGAACCTCTGACGTATACCGGACGCTGTAATTGCCAAAAAGTCTACCAAATGTCATTCAACTAGCTACAATAGTACGTACATTCTACTCTAGTTAAATTAATCCTCTACCTAATTACGCCTAGCTACGCTCGCCGCTTCGCCTCGCATTATGCAACTTATCACCTTATAATTAATTATTGGTTCGCATATAATCGCTTACGCCAAGAAATAATTACGCAAAACAGACCACTTTCACTCACACGTCGCGCCGCTGTCGCACCCTCAAACGTTCTGTGTATTTTAGAATTTCATTTCTACCCGAGCCCCATTGATACGGTTCATTGGTTGCACGTGGGGTCTGGGTCCCCGAAAAACTGACCGCGAACCAATGCCTAATACATCCGTCAAGATTATATTACATTCCAGCGCTCAAAACATTCCAGGCGTGGCAAACGTAGTAATTAAAACTTAAAAATAATGCACCCCAAAACCATCAAATATTTCATCCCTAACAGGTAATTCCTCAAAAAACTGGAAAATGGTGTTTTTTAATTCTTCAGTCGACGTCCTCGCAAGTGTTTCTTTAGCTTAGAAAAGAGGTAGGGAGCTATCTCAGGGCTGTAGGGGGGTGGGGGAGTAATAATTCAACAAAACCGCAGTTGTTAACTTCTTTCTGAACTGAGCCTTATGAACTGAGCAATTGTGCAGCAATAAGTTTTTTGGGAAAAAATGTCGGGGCTCTAGCCTAGCGTATAGCAACTTTAACATTTTTAATTGTTTCTTTGTAGACATGAACGGTAATTGTAGACGCCTTCGGACTATACTCAATCCAAAGAATGCCCTGATTTACCCAAAAAAATGTCGCCATCAGCTTTCCTGCAGATGCTTGGAAGATCTCAGTGAAACACCCACGTTTCATCGCCCGTTACAATTTTGGAAAAAAAGTCTTGGCCACTAAAGCAAATTTCTTGCCTGCACAACTTTTGTTCAGGAGTCAAGATTCTCGGAATCGAGAGCGCTCACACTTTAATCATTCCCAAATCTTCATGCAATATTGTCGAAACGGATGCTTGGCGTATTTTTATTTCATTAGAGATAACCGAAACGTTGCTTCGTCGATCCATTAACACTATTTCTTCAACTTTCTTGATGTGTTCTTCGGTACTTGCCTTTGCAGGTGGTCCACTTTAGGAACAATCTCGAATGAATTCTTTGCCTCATTTGAACTGCTTGAGCAGAATTTTATACGAAAATTTTCACCATATACATCAGTCATGCGTTCGTGTATAATTTTTGGTTGATTGCCTTCTTTTGTCAAAAACTTTATCACGCTTCTATGCATTAGTTTTAAATCACTCATTTTCGCGCGTTTATAGCTTTTCAAAAACCATAAAAATTATTTGATTTGCACACATCTTGACATGTGGATAGGCAGATTTAATTTTTAAGTGCCCCCGTATATCTACAAACATTCGGTTTTCTTCGCCATTAACTATAAAAGTTTGCTTTTCACCGACAAATATTTACCAGCTAAAATTTGCTGTTTTAGTTTTAAGAAATGTACTATTGATAATTTATTGAACCAGTTAAATTCTAAATTCCCTAGCATGAAATTCGCATATGAAATGGAAAACGAAGGATAAATATAATTTCTGCATACCTTACTAATAAGAGATACAAATAAGTTGTAATTCGATGTTTATAGTAACGAAACGAATGTAAACCGATTTACTTTAGCGGATTCGAATCATTGTTTTCAACAAAAAATGGCTGCTCTAAATATCTCAGTACATAGAGTGCTAACCTTTCCTTTAAACAAAGATCGACATAACACCGAACTTAAACCATAAAAAAACCGCTATGTACAATGATTTTTCTTCTAAAATTATCTACAATTTAGTTAGGAAACAAAAAACAAAATTGCACTTTAAATTTCCACAACTCTGGTCAGTCTTAGAAGTCAAGAACCTAGAGAAAATTTGTAAAGATTCGGGGTATAAAGTTGTTTATAGTTCAAGCAACAATATTGAAAATTTATTGGAAAAAATCCAAAGACAAACTTGAGACTTTAGAGAAATCTGGAATAACGAAATTAAATATTCGTATTGTGATTCTAAATATATTAGGCAAACACGTCATAATTTTGGTACTAAATTAAAAAAAACATAGAGCTTATTTTACATTCAACAGATTCGAAAAATCGAGTATTGCCTAATATATTTGCGAAACGGGTCATAGTACTAAGGAAACTGTCTTAAAAATTGTAAAGACGTTAACTTCAACAAAGCAGTTAAATTTGCTTGAAAGATTGACCATTATTAAGAATCAAGATAATAAAATTGTGAACAAAGGTGGAGATCCTATCCCCTACTCTGATCTTTACGCTGTGTTGAAGTTGAAACCTGATTGGTGGCATAGTACACACCCTCCGGGTCAGATAATATATAGAGCGTTGGAATTTGCGGGAGTGAGACCGAGCTCTGTGGACTAATGCTTACCACGTCTGCTTAACATTCGGGAGGTCGTGAGTTCGATTCCCGTGGCCGTCTGCTCTGATTCAAGTTTTTAGATGGTTTTCCTGAGTCAACAGGGTACCTTCTCTAAGGTGAATGCCGGGGCAGTACTTCTCCGCCTTTCCTGGCCCCTCTCCCATTTTCCACCCCTCCTTTCTCTCACCCATCAGTAGTAGAGGGGCAGCGAAACTGGAGCACCTGTCAATCAAACTATTAAATTGATTGACCTAATTAAATCCAAATTAATTGACCTAATTCCGCGAATTAAATCCGCGGATTGATCTAATTAATTTCGCGGATTGATCTAATTAATTTTCACATGTGCTACTGATTAATCACATATGAAGTTTGATATGTAATTTACATATGTGCTACTGATTAAATTACGCATTAGATTTTTTAATTTGCTTCTGGAATTACGCGTCGGACTTCGGCGGCCATCTTGGATTTCTGGCGGGAATATTTGAAATTTGAATTTTTTCCGATTTTTTTTCTAAGTTCCATTATTTGAATTTTAAACTTCCCGGGCGTCGGCCATCTTGGTGCGCGCGCACTTCTCACGGCTGTCGTTTTTAATTTTGAATTTTCGCGGAAATATTTGATTTTCAAACTGGTAGATCTTCCGTCTCGCTCTTCGAAGCTGTTGTCTCTCATGCACGGAGGCCATTTTAATTTCGCGCGAATATTTGAATTTTAAATTTTTTTCAGATTTTTCTAAGTCCCTGTTTTGAATTTAAGTTCTCAGGTGTCGTCCATCTTGGTTTTCTCACATTTATTTTACTTTAAAAAAAGCTTCCTGCGATGTCCCATGGCTGGAGTCGAACCAGCGATCGCAGCATTACGAGTACGAAGCCTTAACCAACTGGGCTATCGAAGCGATCGAGGTTAAAGGAATTAAACATAGCCACTTACGTGTCACGAGCCCAGTTTTAAACAAACTATTTTTTCAAAAATTCAGATTATAAGAACGGGAATGTGTATCTTGTGATGTTAAATGACTTGTAGTAATTTAAAAAAAAGTGTTTTTGCATTTGGATGTGCCATAATTAATTAATAATTTTATAATTTGTTCCTGCTATATGGCTGAATTAACGAGATCCTTATTGTCCCTACCTACTATTGGAAATTTCCACCAGAAACACAGTTCCAGAAGAATATGTTAGTTTTAAGTAATGTGCAATTCAGATTTCCTTTGAATTAATGATTGGGATTTAAAGGGTTTGAACAGTATGCCCCTTCGCTGTTCGGTCGTTACATTTCCATATTCAAAACAAATTATTTTTTCGAATATATAAAATATAAGAACGGAATTGTGTCGTCTAGGGCCTTAGAAACTTGTTAATAATTTTTAAAAAATGACTTTGTAACTAGTTTTGCTGTAATTAATTTGTTTAATTTTATAATATGAGTGACGCTATCTCACTCAGCCCCATTGATTTTCTACAGCGTTCTCTTTTCCATCCCGTTTGCTACCTATGCGTAATTACAAAAGACGTTGTCGCCCCAGGCAGACTTTCTATTTAGCCGGCGATTGTGTGTCATTCTCTGAAATCTGTACTCACGTTGCAGTTTTTGCTGGCTCGATTTTAAAATTTGGTTCTTAACAATTAACTACGTACATAGAAAACAGGCTGGTTACTTTATTTTATATAGCGAAGTCATTTTTTGTACAATTTACACGCAGAACACAACTCGTTCTTTATGTTTACTTTAGAAACCCTTAACCCTTTTCATTTAAATCGCGAAATCCGGATAAATATATTACTATAAAAATCGCGAAAAGTGTTGAGTAAATAAATGCAACGCATTGTAAAGCCGTAAAACTTTTAGTTATTGTACGTTTACAAGATGGGTCTTTTGACAAAGTGGAAGAACCAAACTATGCTATTGTAAATGTACAGATTTTTCACTGTCAATTTGTATATAACAACTTAATGTAAATTGGTATTTGGAACATTTTAACGAAAACAGCGACTTCTTTCGGCATAAACTGTTTCTTCTCACCACGGAACCCTATTTTATAAGTAAACGTCTGAAATTGTGTCATTATATCGATAAAAACTGCATTTTAGTTTAAAAAATTCCAGTATAAATGCAAACGGACGAAAATAAAAACGCAATTGACCACAAAGTAACATAATTTTGAATAAAAAAAAAACAATTTCGTTGGAAAAATGTTCTGTTTCACTTAAAATTTTACAAAAACTGACATCATGTCACTTGAAATTATACAAAAAACGACATTTTTATCCAATAAGCGATAAAAAAATACGCCGTCTCACATAAATTTATACAAAAATCGACATCATGTCACATAAATTATACAAAAACTGCCATCATGTCACTTGAAATTATACAAAAACGACATTTTTACTCAATACACGACGAAAATCGACATCATGTTACATAAACTATGCATAATTTTGCAAATGTTTTACACTTTTTTCTCTAACTTGTTGCAATTTTAGTAAAATTTTAGAAAATCGACAGCATCTCCCATGAAAATTTATAAAAATCGGCATCTTGTCACATTAAATTCTGTAAAAACGACAAAAAAACCATATTTTTTTCACAACTTTCATTGAAAAATAGTAAAATTTTACGAAAATACGTCTGTGTTGACGACAAATGAAAATAAATTTGAATAGAAACACGCAAAAATTACGAAAAGACGTATGTGTTGACCCCCAAAGTAACAAAAATTTGAATAAAATCACGCAATCATACAGCATCTCACATAAATTTTTGCAAATATCGACATCATGTCACATAAATTATACAAAAACTGTCATCACGTCACTTGAAATTATACAAAAACTGACATCATATCACTTGAAATTATACAAAAAACGATATTTTATTCAACACACGATGAAAATTGAACAAAAATCACGCAATTACAAGCCATCCCACATAAATTTTCACAAAAATCGACATCATGTTACATAAACTATGCATAATTTTGCAAATGTTTTACACTTTTTATAAAATGCATCGCTCAAAATTAAAAGAAATAGCAATTTCGTTGAAAAATTTGCAAATGTTTTACACTTTTCTATAAAACGTATCGCCCAAAATTAAAAGAAATCACAATTTTTTAAATTATATCATGCCATTATGAAATCGTAGATTGATTTTCACAAAAATCGACATCATGTTACATAAACTATGCATAATTTTGCAAATGTTTTACACTTTTTATAAAATGCATCGCTCAAAATTAAAAGAAATAGCAATTTCGTTGAAAAATTTGCAAATGTTTTACACTTTTCTATAAAATGTATCGCCCAAAATTAAAAGAAATCACAATTTTTTTAAATTATATCACGCCATTATGAAATCGTAGATTGATTTTCACAAAATCGACATCATGTTACATAAACTATGCATAATTTTGCAAATGTTTTACACTTTTTATAAAATGCATCGCTCAAAATTAAAAGAAATAGCAATTTCGTTGAAAAATTTGCAAATGTTTTACACTTTTTTATAAAATGTATCGCACAAAATTAAAAGAAATCACAATTTTCTAAATTATATCACCCCATTATGAAATCGTAGATTGATTTTTTGAAATTTTACACTTTGTAACTGTAAAATAACTGCAAATACTAATATTTTAGCTTTAGACTTTGTAATTATTGCAGATTCGAGAAAAAAAAACAAAGCAGAGTAGAAATAAAAAACACAAACACTTTGTAATAAACAAATATATTGTTCTTATTTCGTATAATACTTAATAATATAAATATAAATGTACAGCAGAATGTCTTATTTCTAAAAATTCGCTAGCAATTTACAAAACTGTAGTTTGAGGTGCACGACATTTCAAATTAAAAAGACTGCAAGTAATAAAATCAGAAGTCGTTTACATGGGGTCGTAGAACAAATTTCATTGTGGCATTTTAAAGTTTAAGGCGCTCCCAGTCCAGAATTCCATTCGTATTTGATGTTGAGGACCTCTGCCTTAGAGGCGTTTTTTTTTTCTAACGGCCCTTTTTTGGAGGCGTTTCCTTATCGGCGTTCTTCTGACTGAACCTTTTTGATGTGGACTTGGATGAGTAGCAGGTGTTTTTAATTTATATTCTAAATCGGACTCGCAAGTATCAGTTTCCATTTCGTTTTTTCCTGTAGTACCAGTCGGGGTTGGCTTCTTTTGCTGTTTAGGTTTAGCTAGCAGCACATTAGCAACGTTAAGGTCTTTGATGTAATCAGCAAACTGTAGGCGTCCGGGTGGATTAATAGTTTTTCGAGGCCGCAGAGTGTCGTGAATTAAATCGACTATGTTAGACGCCGGTAAAATTTCACCCTTTATAGTAACGGTACCCTTGTGATCCCAGCTCACATCGTTTGAGGTACTCAAAATGCGTAGGAAAACTTCAGCTTTTTTCTTAAAAGTTTTGGGAAGTATAGATAAAATAACGGCATTTGATAGGCTGTTACTGGTTGTTTCAATGGGTATTTTGATTGGCTGCCGTGCCTGGTTTGTGAAATGAAGGAATCGTTGTAACACTTGATTGTACTGGATCCATTTATCGTGATCAGTTAATTTGAACCTTAAAACTTTTTGCATTTCGTCATCAAGCTGTGATAATATATTTTTCTCCGCATCATCGCCAGACTTAAGACGTTGGACAAATTCCGGCGATAGTTAAAATCAACGACTTGAAACGTGCACAATGTAATTTCGAAAAGTTTGCTGCATCAATAAGGCAGAGGTCCTCAACATCAAATACGAATGGAATTCTGGACTGGGAGCGCCTTATACTTTAAAATGCCACAATGAAATTTGTTCTACGACCCCATGTAAACGACTTCTGATTTTATTACTTGCAGTCTTTTTAATTTGAAATGTCGTGCACCTCAAACTACAGTTTTGTAAATTGCTAGCGAATTTTTAGAAATAAGACATTCTGCTGTACATTTATATTTATATTATTAAGTATTATACGAAATAAGAACAATATATTTGTTTATTACAAAGTGTTTGTGTTTTTTATTTCTACTCTGCTTTGTTTTTTTCTCGAATCTGCAATAATTACAAAGTCTAAAGCTAAAATATTAGTATTTGCAGTTATTTTACAGTTACAAAGTGTAAAATTTCAAAAATCAATCTACGATTTCATAATGGCGTGATATAATTTAGAAAGTTGTGATTTCTTTTAATTTTGTGCGATACATTTTATAAAAAAGTGTAAAACATTTGCAAATTTTTCAACGAAATTGCTATTTCTTTTAATTTTGAGCGATGCATTTTATAAAAAGTGTAAAACATTTGCAAAATTATGCATAGTCTATGTAACATGATGTCGATTTTTGTGAAAATCAATCTACGATTTCATAATGGCGTGATATAATTTAAAAAATTGTGATTTCTTTTAATTTTGGGCGATACATTTTATAGAAAAGTGTAAAACATTTGCAAATTTTTCAACGAAATTGCTATTTCTTTTAATTTTGAGCGATGCATTTTATAAAAAGTGTAAAACATTTGCAAAATTATGCATAGTTTATGTAACATGATGTCGATTTTTGTGAAAATTTATGTGGGATGGCTTGTAATTGCGTGATTTTTGTTCAATTTTCATCGTGTGTTGAATAAAATATCGTTTTTTGTATAATTTCAAGTGATATGATGTCAGTTTTTGTATAATTTCAAGTGATGTGATGACAGTTTTTGTATAATTTATGTGACATGATGTCGATATTTGCAAAAATTTATGTGAGATGCTGTATGATTGCGTGATTTTATTCAAATTTTTGTTACTTTGGGGGTCAACACATACGTCTTTTCGTAATTTTTGCGTGTTTCTATTCAAATTTATTTTCATTTGTCGTCAACACAGACGTATTTTCGTAAATTTTACTATTTTTCAATGAAAGTTGTGAAAAAAATATGGTTTTTTGTCGTTTTTACAGAATTTAATGTGACAAGATACCGATTTTATAAATTTTCATGGGAGATGCTGTCGATTTTCTAAAATTTTACTAAAATTGCAACAAGTTAGAGAAAAAAGTGTAAAACATTTGCAAAATTATGCATAGTTTATGTAACATGATGTCGATTTTCGTCGTGTATTGAGTAAAAATGTCGTTTTTGTATAATTTCAAGTGACATGATGGCAGTTTTTGTATAATTTATGTGACATGATGTCGATTTTTGTATAAATTTATGTGAGACGGCGTATTTTTTTATCGCTTATTGGATAAAAATGTCGTTTTTTGTATAATTTCAAGTGACATGATGTCAGTTTTTGTAAAATTTTAAGTGAAACAGAACATTTTGCCAACGAAATTGTGTTTTTTTTATTCAAAATTATGTTACTTTGTGGTCAATTGCGTTTTTATTTTCGTCCGTTTGCATTTATACTGGAATTTTTTAAACTAAAATGCAGTTTTTATCGATATAATGACACAATTTCAGACGTTTACTTATAAAATAGGGTTCCGTGGTGAGAAGAAACAGTTTATGCCGAAAGAAGTCGCTGTTTTCGTTAAAATGTTCCAAATACCAATTTACATTAAGTTGTTATATACAAATTGACATTGAAAAATCTGTACATTTACAATAGCATAGTTTGGTTCTTCCACTTTGTCAAAAGACCCATCTTGTAAACGTACAATAACTAAAAGTTTTACGGCTTTACAATGCGTTGCATTTATTTACTCAACACTTTTCGCGATTTTTATAGTAATATATTTATGCGGATTTCGCGATTTAAATGAAAAGGGTTAAGGGTTTCTAAAGTAAACATAAAGAACGAGTTGTGTTCTGCGTGTAAATTGTACAAAAAATGACTTCGCTATATAAAATAAAGTAACCAGCCTGTTTTCTATGTACGTAGTTAATTGTTAAGAACCAAATTTTAAAATCGAGCCAGCAAAAACTGCAACGTGAGTACAGATTTCAGAGAATGACACACAATCGCCGGCTAAATAGAAAGTCTGCCTGGGGCGACAACGTCTTTTGTAATTACGCATAGGTAGCAAACGGGATGGAAAAGAGAACGCTGTAGAAAATCAATGGGGCTGAGTGAGATAGCGTCACTCATATTATAAAATTAAACAAATTAATTACAGCAAAACTAGTTACAAAGTCATTTTTTAAAAATTATTAACAAGTTTCTAAGGCCCTAGACGACACAATTCCGTTCTTATATTTTATATATTCGAAAAAATAATTTGTTTTGAATATGGAAATGTAACGACCGAACAGCGAAGGGGCATACTGTTCAAACCCTTTAAATCCCAATCATTAATTCAAAGGAAATCTGAATTGCACATTATTTAAAACTAACATATTCTTCTGGAACTGTGTTTCTGGTGGAAATTTCCAATAGTAGGTAGGGACAATAAGGATCTCGTTAATTCAGCCATATAGCAGGAACAAATTATAAAATTATTAATTAATTATGGCACATCCAAATGCAAAAACACTTTTTTTTAAATTACTACAAGTCATTTAACATCACAAGATACACATTCCCGTTCTTATAATCTGAATTTTTGAAAAAATAGTTTGTTTAAAACTGGGCTCGTGACACGTAAGTGGCTATGTTTAATTCCTTTAACCTCGATCGCTTCGATAGCCCAGTTGGTTAAGGCTTCGTACTCGTAATGCTGCGATCGCTGGTTCGACTCCAGCCATGGGACATCGCAGGAAGCTTTTTTTAAATTAAAATAAATGTGAGAAAACCAAGATAGACGACACCTGAGAACTTAAATTCAAAACAGGGACTTAAAAAAATCTGAAAAAAATTTAAAATTCAAATATTCGCGCGAAATTAAAATGGCCTCCGTGCATGAGAGACAACAGCTTCGAAGAGCGAGACGGAAGATCTACCAGTTTGAAAATCAAATATTTCCGCGAAAATTCAAAATTAAAAACGATAGCCGTGAGAAGTGCGCGCGCACCAAGATGGCCGACGCCCGGGAAGTTTAAAATTCAAATAATGGAACTTAGAAAAAACATCGGAAAAAATTCAAATTTCAAATATTCCCGCCAGAAATCCAAGATGGCCGCCGAAGTCCGACGCGTAATTCCAGAAGCAAATTAAAAAATCTAATGCGTAATTTAATCAGTAGCACATATGTAAATTACATATCAAACTTCATATGTGATTAATCAGTAGCACATGTGAAAATTAATTAGATCAATCCGCGAAATTAATTAGATCAATCCGCGGATTTAATTCGCGGAATTAGGTCAATTAATTTGGATTTAATTAGGTCAATCAATTTAATAGTTTGATTGACAGGTGCTCCAGTTTCGCTGCCCCTCTACTACTCCCATCCTTTCCGTTCTCGTTCTTGGCTGAAGAGGGACGCAAGGTCCTTGTAGCAGCCCGCTCCCATTTGGGGGAATTGCAATGACCCTAAACCTTTACCTTTTACCGAGAGTGCTGAATTTCACAGGCGATTTGGTGAAGAGCATATCTTCGGTCAACTTTGTCGAGTTCCTCTCTCTTCAAGGCTAGGTACTTAATATGACAGCTTAATTGTTGAAATACGTATTTAGCGGTTGTTAATTATTTGTGTCGTCAGGGGTTTTCAACGAATTTTGTCTGATTGAAACCAAAGGCTCTAGGACTGTTTTAGCTAATGCGGTTTACACTGTTGTCCAACACGGATGTGTCGGGCAAACCGTAAATAAATATATTTACTGCTATAATAAAATATTAGTTAAAACTAAAAATCAATAGACCATACTGTTTTGCGATGGTCAGCTATGTAAAACTAGCTTTTTAAATTTTGCTGCTGGTAGAACTAGCAATACGTTTTTGGGATTTTAAGTTTTTTTTTAATTTTTATGCTGCCGATTTCTTCCAAATAATACAACCTCACGAAAAAGGAGTGACAAACAAACAAGTAGTTTAGATGGTGCAATTTTATATTACTTCTCTTATTTCATACAATTTCTATCAGATACCTTTTTATACCACAAAACCGTCCACTAAATTTAATATCAAATCGATTATCATTACGATAGAAAAACTCAAAACGTCAACATAAATTTGCATTTCTAGCAGTTATAGCAGTTGCAGAAAAAAATTGCAAATAAGTAAAAAAAAATTATTTGAATCATTTCTACCAACTGGAAACATGAAATAAATTAAATTAGACGATATAGAGTCATTCTAAAGGTTCTTGGTTTTAAAGCACATCCTGTCTTAAAAGCTACTACGTATATACGTGCTATAAATGTGGAGAATTCTAAAAATATTTACTATTTTCTAGTTACATGTATAAAAGACTACGGATTTATTAGAATGTGAATACGTACTAATTTGGCTAAGAATGGTTGCCTCATAAAAACTGCGAATAAGCGCAAGCCTCCCTGTAACTTAAGAATTAAGGACTTTTTATCTAAGAAATGGCACAACATATAAAAAAATTGCATCCATAGCCCTATATTTAAAATGAATCACTTTTTACGTCGTTATAGACCACTATAGCTGTAATAAGCATTTGTGTAGATAATACGCTATATACGCTAACGCATATATTAACAGAAAACCGGCTTCCATTTAACACTACTTTTTACGGTTTTTCTTTAAAAGCAAAACTAGTTTTACTTAAAAAAACCAATATACCTACATGGAATCTTGTCCTACAACCTTGATGAATGACAAATTTATGGCTTTATCTCCATACAACCCAGACGCCCGGCTAAGAAGCTCAATTATTTATTTAATATTTAGTATTCAAGTAGTTAACACCATAACTGGTGCCTCTCAGAACTGAAATGTCCATCCGACCGCTGTCACCGGAACTACAGAAGAAAGCTAACAAGGAACTAAGTGAAGTTCCTGTCAGAGTGCACGATGATCTACAATATATTCAATCTTGGTTGCAAAAACAACCGCATCTTAAAGTTAGAACAGGTAACTAAGTAACTAAATTTTTGATACTATTGAGTTAGTCTAAAATTAAAATTGATAACTTTTATTTCTTTTGGATTACATATTTTTTCATAATAATTGTCTGTATTAGGTAATATTATTTTTCCCGCTGCTATTCATGTAAGTCAGTGATGCAGCCTTAGTAACAAAACGTGTAAGTCGGTGATTATATTTCTTTGCTGGTTTTTCTTGACAACGGAACTTAATATTATTATTAAGTTCCTAGGATAATAAAATTAGCAAAGCAAGATGCTGATTTAGACGTTTTGTTTATAAATTGCAAGTGTTTATATGACATGTGACACTCACAGGTAACACGACTCACGAAAACGAATCCTGGTGACAGGTGACAAACCAAACGATTTTTTCAAAAATTTAGGAAAATTTCGATAAGCAGCGGGAAAAATATAATAAGATAACTCGGAATGTATCGCCTATTAACATTTTCGGCAGGCAACAAGCCGCGACTTCGTCTTGGCTTGTACTTGCCTACCTCAAATGTTAATAGGTCCTTACATTCCTTGTTACTTAAATAGCTATTCTATCATTTTAATATTTTGTTCTGTTTTTTAGAGGATCAATGGCTGCTAAGCTTTTTGCGCGGTTGCAAATTTAGTCTCGAACGAACTAAAGAAAAGCTTGATTATTTTTATACTATGAGATCACTGGTACCCGAATGTTTTGCTGACCGAGATCCGTTTTCGCACGACATTCAAGAGATCCTTAAAGCTGGGTATGCAACACTATAACAGTAACCAAGTGACCGCATTAAATTTGATTTTATAGAGCTATCCTGTCACTACCTAAAACTGAAGACCCAGCAGGACCCCGAATAGTGATTTTTCGTTGGGAAGTCTGTGATATCGAGAAAATATCGGTTATAAACCTAATGAAGGTGCTCTTCATGTCGCTTGATGTTTTGCTAAATGAAGATGACAACCTAGTTGTTGCTGGGTTAAAGTTATGGGCAGAATATAGAAACTTTCCAGCGAGCTATTTACTGCAACTGACACCTAGTGTCATTAAAAAGTCCATACTTTGTCTGCAAAGTGCATATCCCCTTAGAATTAAAGGCATTTATTGCACCAACATTCCATCGGTATTTGAAGTTATATTCAACATGTGTAAGCAGTTCATGAGCGAAAAGTTAGTAAGCAGGGTACGTACTTGGCTGATATGAAAATAATTTTGATCCTTGAAATAAAAATGTTATACACGTTACAGTAACATTCAGATGTACAGAATTATTCACTTATTTTCTCTCTTAAGCATTTTTTTGTATACATTCATGCTTGTTTGTTATGCCAATTATTCAATTCAATTTATTTAACTGCTAAAGTCAATGTCAAGGCCATACCAATGACGCTTTCTCTTCACGAAAAGTATGATTAGTTAATCTTTAGTTTACCTTGAATATACAACAACCTACATTTAGCCATGTGTAGTAGTTTAATAATAGTGTAACATTTATTTTAGATGGCCGTTTACAGCGAAAATAGTTTCGACAATTTGCTCAAAGATATACCAAAATCCATTTTACCCAAGGAATACGGTGGCGAAGGGGGCTCCATTGCCGACTTAACAGGTGAGATATTTTCAAAAAGTGGACCAATTAAGCATCGTCAAATTCTAGCTCAATGGAAAAAGAAACTAGAGAGTTACCGAGAGTGGTTTTTGGAAGATGAGCGATACCGCTCAGAAGAGCATCTCAGATTAGGAGAACCCGTGACATCGGCCGATGCGTTTGGTATGGAAGGCACTTTTAGAAAATTAGTTATTGATTAAAAACGCAAGCTATTTTAATGAGTAGCAGTTGGTAACAGAGATCTACTATTAAAAACTAAATAATCCAAATTGTAATCTGTAACTATGTGCCATAGCAAAGACAATTGCACTATTTTTATTGTGATACATATTCTCTATCTATTTTAGGTATCTGTCTAATACAATATGCAACTTAAAAATCATTCTTTTCTAGCGATTTCAAAACATGTTTTCTCTTTCATAATTTGTCATCGTCTGTTCAACAAACATTTAGAAAAACGTGTTAATACAATATACATAAGTATGTGATAATATAAACTATTTCAATAAATGGGCAAATGATTTTCTGTATAAATAATTTTCATATTTACCAGAAATATAATTTCAAAAGAGTTTTATGTGTGTTTCACTTGCTTAAAAATTAATACTATTCTATAAAAAATACTTTGCATTTACAGAACTCGCTTGAATTACATGAAAAAACAATAACGTTAGTAGGTAACCAAAGATAACTAAATAGAAACAATAAAAAAACTATATTTAAATCCATGATTTGCTCAAAATGGGGCTAAATAACAGTCGGAGGGAATTAGAAATAAAACTTACATATTTTCGAAACAAAGTTAGAATTACAGTTGAGACCTGTTTCGACCACAGGTCATCTTCAGGCAAATAGTTTACGAAAGTTACTATGAATGTAAGATAAAGACAATTCACCAGGTAAAATTGCAGGTTAGACCTTAAAGAGGTTAAGAAATATAGAAAACTATTTAAGCCTCCCCTGCCTAACACGTTGGAAAACGGCTACTGCTAGTTTTGATACAATTATCCAGCTTTCTTTGCCACTTATAATGTAAACTGCTTTAGACCTACCTTCACCATATTTTGAGTTTTCTTACCACCATTCCACACGCTGTCGTTTTTGTGCTTCTGTTGTGTGGTACCCACCGACAACAGAATTTTTTTACACCCAAATAATTGTGTAAAATCATGTTTATTAGCTTGGTTACCAAATGGCTTTCTTTCGGGGATAGGGAACTTATGAAGTCATAGTAAATCATGGTCCTAAAATATTCTCTCGTTAAATTCATTTTTGCTGCACAACACTTATTTCAAAATTAACTTGTAAATAACTGTTGAAATTATCAAAACTACATCTCTACAAGGCGTTCCCCGATCTGCCATCTGGGTACTCGCTGAGTTGGGGTTGGAGTTTCGCGGATGACTTGGCATAATACAGTTTCATAAACTCCTACCGACCTTATTTTAAAGACAACTCCAGTATACCACATCAGTATCGGCGCAGCGAAATATTTTGGAAAACAATAAAGTTATTTTTCTTAAAAGTTCTGCAATTTTCTTATAACTAAAAATTAACAGAACATTACTTGAACGATTAAGAACGATGCGACGATACAAATGAACACAAGTGGACTATAAACAAACAAAATTGCGTCACCTACCTTTAATCCTTCCCAGGTATAGGTACATAGGCTTGGAGATAAGTGGTTTCGTAACGCTGAAGGGGGGATTCGAACACCCAGTACAAGATACACACGTATTTTACGACGAGAACAATGTATGTGCACAAAAATGGAATTAGCCGGCGACAACAAGCACGAGATGTTCACTGTTCGAAGGGTAGAGACTAATTAGTTTGAGGAACGAAGGACATTTTTCGGGGTTGAACTGGAGGGTTCTAAGATTTTAGGATTTCTCGGAAAGTGGAACACATGTTAGAATATTGGAGTGGCGCAACTAGTAGGATACAGTCCACTACAAAATAAATTTAAACTACAACGCGAATCCTAAACCTTAAATAATACACGCTACACACAAACAAAAAATATTAATTAAAACTACAACTAACATAACCGCCCACCAAAATACAATGTATTTTCATATCAATTATTATGGGGATGGTAGGGGGCAAATTTTTACCACAGGGCGTTGCAGTAACCCCAATTTAGTCTTAACGGTAACAACACGACAAACACCATCAGGACCAGGATGGAGCTTTTCCACCCGAGCAAGGTTCCATTTTAAAGGGGGAGCTGCATCGTCAACTACCAGAACGGCCATACCAGGGGCGATAACTTATTCCACTTGTGCCTCTGCTGAAGTGCATGGAGATATTCCCTATGCCATCGCCTTCAAAAATCTTGATGGAACCTTTGTAACAGTTGCCAACGAGTCAAGCGATTAATTTTCTCGTGGGTTAGATCGGTATCTGCTATTGCAGTTAGAAGTTCCAACGTCAAAAAATGGCCTGGAGTCAGAGCTGAGCAATCGTTGGGGTCGGAGCTCATCTCACACAAAGGACGAGAATTCAATACGGCCTCTATTTGAACTAAAATAGTATAGAATTCTTCGTAAGATAACCTTTGATCGCCTACAACTCGCGAAAGGTGTGAATTAACCGATTTAATACCCGCTTCCCGGATACCCCCAAAATGGGGAGCTGACGGGGGATTAAAATGCCACACAATGTGTTCAGACTCTGCTGCCTGTTGCATTAAGAGTTGTAGCTGCCGTTGGGCTTCTACGAAATTGGTTCCACAATCGCTGTAGATATGGGAACATCGACCACGACGAGACACAAAGCGGCGAAGAGGCTGCTAGAAAAGCCTCTGTAGAGAGATCCGATGCAAGCTCTAAATAAACTGCTTTGGTTGCCAAGCAAACGAAAAGGCAGAGATATGCCTTCATGGGTTTAGCTTCGCGAGTTTTGGACATTGTGATAATGAAGGGCCCCCCGTAATCAATGCCAACGGATGAGAAGGGCTTCACTTGATTGACTCGGACGGGAGGGAGATTGGCCATGAACGGTTCAAGTCGAGGAGGCTTAGTCCGAAAACAAGGGTGGCAATTTGACAAGCAACGACGAATTGCTCTTTTAGCTGATAATATCCAAAAATTTTGCAGCAACAAAAAATGTAGTGTCTTTAATCCAGGATGCAAATTTTGTCGGTGTGCATCTTCGATTAGAAGATGAGTTAATCGATGATTGCTTGGCAATAAGAACGGGATGTTTTTTATCATATGATAATGCGGAGTAAGACAGACGGCCGCTAACCCTGAGCAAACCGGCTTCATCCAGAAATGGATTTAATTTTCGAATTTGCTTCGAACACGGGTGCTTAGAGCGCAACGCATTAATGTCATCCACAAATACTAACTGTTGGACACGCTTTACTAAACCAAAAGAGCGCGATGCAGTTCGCAAGCAACTAGAGCACCACTGCGTTTCTCATTTGGATGTTTCAAATTATGAAGAAACCGTAGACAACATGCCACAATCCGCGGGACTTTTGGTAACAAAGAAAACCTAACTAAAAGGTGATCAAATATATCTTGATGAACCATGATAGCCAGCGTGAGTTTTCTTTCTTCTAGGGATATCGATGGCGCATTTTCTACCTTTGACGGATGCCAGTCGGATTTTGGCCAAGAATCTTCTGATGAAGATAGCCACGAAAGCCCACTCCACCATAACGAATGGTCAACGAGCTCGAAAGGTAGCAGGCCACGAGAAGCACAATCCGCAGGATTATCGAGTGATCTAACATGATGCCACGAGCGAGCAGGAATCCTTTCTTGAATGTGAGAGACCCGATTGCTTACAAAGGTTTTCCATCGATGAGGAGATGAATTTAACCATGAGAAAACAATAGTGGAGTCAGACCACGCGAATATTTGATTAAACTGTATGTCATTGGAGTAAGTGTGGACAACAAACGACATCAAGTTAGATAATAAGTAGGCTGCACTTAATTCCAACCGCGGGAGAGAGATTCGTTTGAGTGGTGCCACCTTAGATTTGGCGCATACCAACGAAACAGTTATCGAATCTTCAGAAACGATGCGAACATAAACAACCGCAGAATAACCTAGTTCAGAAGCATCACAAAATCCGTGGATCTGACGAGCTGTCGCAGAAGTTTGGTGAATAAGGCGAGGTATCTGTAGAGAAGATATCTCAGGCAGCTGAGTTTGATACCGCCCCCAACGCTCAGTCACGTCCAGAGGAGGAGTTTCATCCCAATCAAGCCCGATGCACCAAAGATGCTGAATAAGATGCTTCGCGAAAAAGGTGAGAGGAGAAAGGAATCCAAGAGGGTCAAAAGTCCTTGCAAGTTCCGAAAGTATTACACGCTTTGTGCAACTCTTTGATAAACTAGTATTTAATCTAAATGAGAAATGATCTGACTTGGGAGACCATTGCAATCCCAGAATTTTCACCGAGATATCGGATTCAGAATCGAAAGAAAGGGGGTTTTGACAATAGTCCCCGGGCAGCGAGGCAAGTAATGCGGGATTATTACTAGCCCATTTTCGAAGATCAAATCCGCCCTTTTGCAGAATGCCAATAAGCTCTCTTTGTAATTCGAGAGCCGAATCGATGGAATTCGAGCCAATGACTACGTCATCGACGTATATATCCGTTCGAAAAACCTTTGACGCAAGGGGGAAGACAGCTGCTTCATCGACAGCTAACTGATGAATTGTTCTAAGTGCCAGAAATGGAGCAGAAGAAACACCGTACGTAACTGTGTTTAAGCGATAATCTTGAACAGGTTCATCAGGGTTGAAACGCCAAACTATTCTTTGATAGTCAGAATGAGACGGATTTATTCTAATTTGTCTATACATTTGTTTAATGTCAGCTGTAAGAACTATAAAGTGAAGACGAAAACGAAGTAAGATGGTGACGATGTCGATTTGTAATTTGGGACCGGCCAATAGATAATCATTAAGTGATAGCTGATTCACTGACTTTGTGGTCGCATCAAAGACGACACGGAGTTTTGTTGTGCTGCTATCTGGCTTGTAAACACAGTGGTGGGGAATGTAATACGAGGTTTTCTTGAAACAAGGCTCGGTAATTACTTCCATGTGTCCGCTATCTAAATAATCCTTCATAAATTCTGAGTATAGTTTTTTGAGGCAAGGGTTCTGGACGAAACGACGTTCTAACGAATAAAATCTCCTCAGTGCTACTGAGCGAGTGTCAACAAAGATAGGTTCTGGGCCCCTAAAGGGCAACGAGACTGTATAACGACCTGACTCAGTTCTAAAATGTGAGTTTTTAAACAGATCTTCGCACAAGAGATCTTCGGGAGTTGAAGGTGGACACTTAGGCACTTCCTCAAGTTCCCAAAATTTTTTGATTATTGAATCTAGGGGAGAATCTAAAGACACTATAAACGACGAAACGATTGCAGGAGATTTATGAGCCACTGGACCCATCATGATCCACCCTAAAACAGTGTTGATTGCAATGGGTTGAGTGGAATTGCCTGCAATTTTCCCATTTTGAATTAATTCCGGGAAAACGTCAGCTCCGAGTAAAACGTCAATTTTACCGGGAGTGAAGAATTGTGGATCCGCTAATTGGATGCTAGAAATGTAGTCCCAGTTTGATACATCGAGATGAGTATTTGGCATGGAAGCGCAAATATTTTCTAACACAACAAATTCCACAAGCGATGAAAAGTTACGAATTTGTGAACGAATTTCACATCTAAGAGTACCGCTTGATGCGGTGGACGAAATTTGACCTAAACCTTGGATAGGTATTATAGATCTAGATCGAGGTAAACCTAACTTATTTACACACTTCGTTGTAATAAAACTAGCTTGGCTCGCACTGTCTAATAAAGCGCGAACCGTACGAGAATTGCCCCAAACATCAATAATATTTATTAATGCGGTGGACAGTTTGTTTGATTAGCAGCAACAGTCGGTACTAGTGATTGAGCATTACTGGAAACAATAGATTGCTGCGCAATTGTTGGCGAAGTTAAATTTTCTGTGGTTCTAGAATTCGAGTTAAAATGCAACAGCGAATGATGGGCTGATCGGCACGTGCGACATACAAACGCTGACGTACAGTTCTTTTGAATATGCGAATGTGAAAGGCAATTTAAGCACAATTTTCGATCCTTTACAAACAAATAACGGTCATACGGAGATTTTTTCAAAAATTGGGGACATCGTGATAACGAGTGATCGGCATCACATAAAGTACACGTGTAATTTCCTTCAACCTTATTTACAACAAACGATGATTTAGGTTTTGCGAAATAAGGTTTTGCGGGTGCAGCTTTGGGAAATTTGGAAACTGCCAATTTAGAAAATGGGTAATCACTTCTAGATAATGCTTCACAAAGATTCGACACAAATGTTTTTAGGCTTTCGAACGACTGAAGCTCTACTGTACTGTGCTCCTTTTCAAACGATCTACGTGTTTCACCATCTAATTTTTCCAAAAGCAAATTAAACAAAATGAAATCCCATTGCTCAACAGGAAAATTTACTAACTTTACGGCTACGAGATTATCGATGAATATATCTAACAAGTTGCGCATGGAAACCGGCGATTCGCTGGATAATGGGGTGGCATTTTGAATTTCTTTCCAATAATAAGTTGCCAACGTTCGCGTTTTTTGATAACGTTCAAATAGCGCCTTATAAGCCTGAGGATAGTTTTCGTTAGTTACCGGTAAATTCGAAACAACGGACAAAGGAGTTTTGGAAAGCGACATGATTAAATATTGAAACTTTTGTATATTTGATAACGACTCATTGTTATGGACGAGTTGGTGAAATAAATCTCAAAATGTTCCCCACGCTTTAAAACTTCCGTCGAAATTCGGAATAGCAATTTTCGGCAAACGGACATTATTTTGCGAGGTTGATTTATTATGGTCACTTAATATCGGAGTTGCAGGAAATAGCGTATCCATTGTACAATTAATATTAAAAAATGCATCATCAGCTTGCTTGCGGATTATTTCTTCCGCACCCAAGTCGCATTCTTTTGTAAACTTTAAAATTTCGACGTGAACCGACATAAATTCATTTAAATACGACTCCGTATATTTTGCACGCATCTTCAGCATTGGCCAAAAAGAGTTGTCATTTATTGCTTCTTGGGAAATTTCCTGTGCCTCGAGCAACCGATTCAACGCGATGTTTCTTTGTGCTTTCAAATGCACTAATTTACTCATTTTGAAAAGTGGGACAAAGCAAGTGACAGGGCTTGACAAATAGCGGTCAACGCAGGTAGCGTTTGCAACCGAGGGTCGAAATGTCGCTGTGACTCAACGAAACTTTTACGATATACGTATGTATTTTGGTGGGTAAATCGATTACGAATATAATTTTGCGATACGAAACAATAATTTTGATTAATAATCCGGCTAGAAGGACCAATAAATGAACGATTAAGAACGATGCGACGATACAAATAAACACAAGTGGACTATAAACCAACAAAATTGCGTCACCCACCTTTAATCCTTTCCAGGTACAGGTACATAGGCTTGAAGATAAGTGGTTTCGTAACGCTGAAGGGGGATTCGAACACCCAGTACAAGATACACACGTATTTTACGACGAGAACAATGTATGTGCACAAAAATGGAATTAGCCGGCGACAACAAGCACGAGATGTTCACTGTTCGAAGGGTAGAGACTAATTAGTTTGAGGAACGAAGGACATTTTTCGGGGTTGAACTGGAGGGTTCTAAGATTTTAGGATTTCTAGGAAAGTGGAACACATGTTAGAATATTGGAGTGGCGCAACTAGTAGGATACAGTCCACTACAAAATAAATTTAAACTACAAAGCAAATCCTAAACTTTAAATAATACACGCTACACACAAACAAAAAATATTAATTAAAACTACAACTAACATTACTCGTATGTTGATACGTTTAACTGAATAGTTCCAGACCATAGACTAAATACGATTCTGGACAAAATTAAATATAAAAGCAATTTTATAAATCCGTAACTTATTCTAACAATATTAACAAATGTCCTCCTCTTGTTTTGAAGTTACCCGTATCTGTGTGCTTCGTTGCAATTCTCTTTAGCACAGACATATTTCTGCTCAAAATCCTAAGAACCTCTCTTTGACACCTCCTCGGGGTCAAATGACGTCTACACATATTTTATATACAGAATATTAAAAAATCACTGTTTTTGTTGAAAATACTGTTGTAAAAGCTAGAAGTTTTGTAAATTAAATTTACCGAAAATGCTTTGAAAAATGGCAATAGTTATATTCGTTTGTACGGAAAAATGTCTATTGTTGGTCGTGAATTTTTCATGACGTACTAACTAAATAAACTCTAATTTCTGCTAATAGACACATTTGAAATAAAAACTAAATTTGACATTTTTATGTATTATTATCAAAATATTATAATAGTTATTTACGTTGTAAGTGCGGAAAATTATTTTTTACGGTACGGGTGAAATGTTTCCGGCCGAGACGACGGACGAGTTTAACAACAATTGCTGAAAGCATTTTGAAATCATCGCCTAACATGCATGCTGCGAAAGTAATTTCAGTCCAGGAAATCCAACTTTACGGTACCAGTCCGGTATACTATATTACTCGGTAAGTCTCTTAGAACAGGCTGTTCCAAATATCGAGTATCTTATAAAATTCTTTGAGCCCTCAATTTAAAAAATAAAAATACCTTTAAATACTACAAAAACATTGTTTGTCTAAGGTACGTGTAGGCAAGTAAAAACTGCTTGGTAGCATGGTAGTGCAAAAAATATTACAGCACAGTATCATATTATTTTCTACTGCATTATTCGAAGGAATTTATTATAATGAGCAATGTGGTATTCCCGTTTCCATGTGGACTTGATTGTTACTATTGGTTTCTAAGGATACGCCACGCTCACGCCATGTGTAAATGCGTTTATTTTAAAATGCATATATGAACCGTTACTGAGTAGGTAAAAACATAATATATTCTACGGAGGCAGAAATGGTATAAAGACTCCAGTTAACAGCAAGCATGTGAGCTATTATATGTTACATCCCCTGTTGTTATTTGTGATGATTATTTTTCAATAAAATTAGGTTCCATATATTGCATTTTAAAATAAACGCATTTATACATGGCGTGGGCGTGGAGTATCCTTAAAAACCAATAGTAACAACCAAGTCTTCATGGAAACGGGAACATCACATTTAGCATTAAAATAAATTCACTGAATGTTTGAAAGACGAAGGTGGACATTTGCACGGCCCATTTCCGTGAGTGATGTAATGAGATTTTTTCTCCATAGAGAGGATAAGTTAATTATACCACTCATTTTCTTGTTTACCTACAGAGTTACTAAGGAAAACTTTCTTGTGTTCTAAGGTTACGATCAAGATTACTAGTTTTAAAAGCTTCTCTTCGAATAAATTCTTATATTTTTTTTAGTAAAGATGCAATAGAACAAATAGTATAGACCATTCGAGAAGAACGTGTATTTTCTACTCTCGTTGAAATATAGCCCTTGCCAATCGTCTCAGACTATAACTTTAACACTCAGTGAAAAAATATCACTTTCTTCTCTTGAGGTATAATATGAATGCGTTGAAGACGGCGCGGCGGTGTTATTAGTTTTGTGTTTAGATAGAGATTTGTACAAATAGCCTAAGCATTTTGATAATTAGCACTCGGCATTTGTTGAAAAAAAAATTCTAAATTTGTTTGAGGTGACCGGCCAATAAAGGTCCAGATTTAAAGGTGCACCTTTTGTTTTTCGGCAGCTATATAAGAGTAGAACGCCGAGAAATCCAGGAATTTTCTCCGTCACGATAAGACGCTTGTTTATTGTCATGCATTCAGCCATTTTGAGGTTAAAAATTTGTATTTGATATGACGTATGTGTGTAAATTTGTTTTGAAACGATGATTTACTAGAAAATAGATAGCAGTCTGTCGTGAAGGCGTTTTGATTTGAATAGTGCTTGATTTATTCCTTTTGGTGCAAGAATACAATCATTTTGAGAGAACTGTGGTGTTTCGAATTGAAGCCAGCAGTCATCTTGTAGTTATTTGGGATGCAGCGTCGTGCAATTGCATATTGCAGGGAGGTTTCGGCAGTGGCTCGGAAAACAGGTTAGCGAAATATTCTATGTTTGTATTTAGTCTTTAGCTTGCATAATTATTGCAAATGTGCTCTACTATGATAATTAATCTAGCGAAAATGGTTGTTCGAAAAAGTCAGGAATAAAACAATGTTTTTTATTCTCAAATAATTTATTATCGTTTACTTCAATGAACCCACGAACCAGTTTGATTTTGTGTGTTGTCAATTATAACCCTGAGTTGCTATGTATATAAAACAAGAATCTCGCATAATTTGTGCTATTGGAAAGCTTGCTACGTATGCCCGTAATAAATAATTTAAATGCAAAGTCAGGTACCAAAAATAAATTGTAGGTGCAAGAGTATTGGTTCAGCAATCAAATAAATAAAATTATTTATTATATTATAATAAGAATTCGGGGGCCTAATTCATATGAAGTTGCTACTCTAGCGTGCTGTGGCTCCATATAAACTTCACAGCGACACAGCACACTAGAGTAGCAATTTATTTGATCACGCGATAGCAATATAAAGTAGTATCGAAAACTATTTCCATCTACTATAGCTATGGAATAGTTCCTAATTTATGAATGCAACTCCATTTAGACTTAAATGTCAAACTTGACATTTAATTTTTAAGTGTCTTATAGTTGCATTCATAAATTAAGAACTATTCCATAGCCATACTAAATGAAATTAATTTTTGATCATACTTTATATTTGGACAAACCATTCAGTTTTGTGTTTTAGTTTTTATATAAAATGCAATGTAAAATTTAAGCTCATTTCAAGCGTACAAGGTGCGTGTTATAATTGTTATCGTATATTTTCTCATACGTTGTAGGTCTCTGGTTTGTATTTTATGTGCGCATAACTGTAATATATTGCTGGTAACATATTTGTGCACTTTTTACCTGCAAACGCTGTACACTCGAACCCACACTATCGTATTTCTACTTTAAAAATAAAATTTAAAGATGTATTTAAGCAGCAACCAATTGTCTGGTCCAACAGTATTTGCCTGGTCATTTACACACCTGAATTGCATTGTTTTTCGTTACATATATTTGACTGCTGTCTTTTTGTTAAAAATAGCTTTAAAACTATTATTAAGACAAATGAATACCTTTATGTTTTCTATTTTCCAATTCAAGACCTTCGAACTTTAAGAAGTATCTTGTTTTGTTAATAGTATATATTGTTTTTTGCTCAACACTCGACGTATGTCTAAAACCCATCGCAGTTGTGTTTTTTATGACGATATTTTATTTTTTTTTTATTTAGTTTTTATATAGTTTTTAATTCAATATGCTTGTCTCATTTCAAAGACGATATATTGTGAGGGCTTTACGCGAAACTTCCCTCGAAAGTGGTAGTTTTGAAACTAAGAATTTTGAAAATGTCAAACAAAAAGAAATATTTTTGAGGTGTTAGCCCTGTGTATGTTAGGTCCAAAATATGCCCTTTCGTACATAGTCCATTGCATTTAGGCCGAAGTCCCGAGCATGGGGTTGTACGCATAAATTTGGCAACGCTGTAACGGGCTGAAATTGGGCTCAAAAATAATTTTTCGCGAATATCTCGGTATCTATCGACTCGACGATAAAAATACATCACAGCAAAAATAAGGTAAAGAAATTGTCTAAAAAAATGTCATTTTTCGTATAGAAGATCATTTTTGTTAAAAAATCGAGTAAAGAGTATTGCACCCACAGTTGTGCAGTGGGCCCTCTGTATTTCATTTCAGCATTTTTTTCAACAAACAACAATTTTACTTCTTCGATGACATTGGATGCTTCAACATCTTCGAATGATTTTCCTAAGTTATCGAGATAAAATGTCAATTGTTCATTTCTTTCGTCATCTAATGTTATTTCGTCGATAATTTAACTGGTGTCATTGTCAACGATGGCATTCTTCAATTTAAAAATAAACTACCAATCGAACGATTATTTTAGTGACAATTTAATGCATACACTAAAAATCCCATAAGCCGCGTTTTTTTTGTCACTATGACAGCGGCAAAAGTTTGCCCTAACTTTTCCAGTGCCAAAACGGAACCTAACTTTTAAAACGGTCTAATTCTAGTAAGCCTACCAGAGTTGTTTGTTAATTTAGTGACTTCTAAATTACCTAATATATAAATTAAATATGTATTCATTAAATTGTCGTAACGAATTACACTCAAGTTTTTTTTTTATCGAAGTAAACTTAACATTTATAATTCGGGTTTCCTTGCCTTTAGGCAATTCAACTCAAAAAACTACCAGTTTTTTTTCGTTAAATTGCCAAGCAACAAAATTCTCATTAAAATGTCAAGTTTAGTTTGACAAAAGAAAGTTCTCATGTAATTATAAGTGACAATATTGCAAGGAGCTTTATTTCAGCAACAATTTTTTCTGTAACTATTATTTTAGTGACCATATTTCGAGGAACTTTATTTCAGCGACAATTTTTTCCGTAAATATTTTTTAATGAAAAATAACTTGAATTTTAGTTTTAGAAAAGTTTTTTTTGTTTGTTTGTAAAAAGATTACTTGTTTTGTCGATTTATAATTTTTGTGTTAAGAGTATTTTACTGCCAATTTTCAATAATTTAAAACAGAAACTCGAATCTGAATCGCAAAAATTATTGTCGGAAATATTTTGACTTCTCGTCCTATTACTGAAAATAATTCTCGACAGAGCAACTTGGAGCAAAGTGTGACCTCTGACAGTTCTGGAATACGCATGACCCAACAACATTTTGTCTACGGAATTTGGAGCAAAAATAATATTCTTTACTTCTTTCAGGCCGCGACCAGCCATTATGTACCCAACTGATCCGAAGTACGACATGAGTAAAGCCTCCAAGTCTAAGAATTATCTTTGGCAACGGAGAACTTTCATTTGCTGTTGCAACAATTTCTTTTGCCAAATTTGTATGCATACAACCCCATCATTTTGCTACTTCTATTCAGGACACCGAAACACACCTGAAAAAACCGTATGTGCTTCTATACGAATTATTTCGTAGTTTCGGCCTGTTTTTGACTAAATGCAGTGGACTAACAGGGTACAAACCTGAGCTATGTGCAAAATATTACTTTTTTCAACTATTAGTCCTTGAATTAAAGCAAAAATAGGCAGAATTTTATTTTCTTAAGGTGCTCACACTGTATATATTTGACCATTTTTTTTCCGTGTCATACCTGGCAGATATATAATCTGCATGCAAAATATCGTCTTCTTCCAACAAATATTTTTTGAGTTATACCGGCAATAGACAGGCAGAATTGTAACAACATGTTCTTTGTCATCTAGGGACCCTGAAACTAAAATCTGAGGAAACCTCAGAAGGTAATTTGTTCACAATTACAATACATCCTTCGTCTCCTAAACGAAGTAAAAATGATTTAAAAAAATGTATTTGATACTTTCAAAGCAAAGTGAAATGAGTTTGAAATTTGTTTGCCGATGGTCAGTATATTGATATTACGAACAGTTGACGGTCGATAAAATAGCACACTTAATGATTAGGCAGTAAATACATTGACGTAATGACTAGGCAGTAAATTAATTAATTACCTAAATTATTATGACACAATTAAGAAATAAACATACAAAAAATTCAATAGCAACGATGCTATATAAGCCAGCTCGTGCAATCGTATTTTCATTTGAGTACAGGAAAAATGGTCTTAAAAATGTAAATTTTAAACGATCGGCAAAAAAAAATTATATTTGATACGGCAATAACGCAGATTTAAAGCTAAGTACAGAATAGCTATTTGTGCAACAAGTGCTAAAAGTTTCTCCACGATTTTGCACACAATATTTTTTCTACGGCCTTAAATTTACTGTAATTAATCCATAATGTCGATTCAACAAATGTTTGCATTTATGACAGTTATAATTCATGTCATAGTAAAGAGATGGCCTTGACGGCACAGGTGACTGTTTCTGCAACCGGTAGCTGTCAAAGTTAGTTATCAAAAATAATTATAATAGTACATATAATGCTTTAATTATTTAAAAAACACTTTAACTCTAACAAAAGAAGTATCTAGAATAACAATCTCACTTCCAGTTCAAAATTCTAAAGTCAACACCAGCTGTTTACTTTTAGCACATGGGCTAAAAGTAAACAGCTGATTTCACTTTTAACACGCTGATTTATAAAACCAATCAGAACGTTGGATTTAGTTAAGTTATCTTGTATAATGTCAATAATACAAAATCGATTATAATAGGCAATGCAATAAACAAGTTTTGTCAACTTGTATGTCGTTTCCGTGGAGACGACTATCAGTTGGATTAATACAAACAAATTGAACTGTTAATAAAATATTTATTTGTTCCTACTTTTGAAATTTACTCAAAAAAAATTAATTATCGACATATAACTCGATATTATCGAAATACGAGTACTTATAGTATTATGTCAGGCCATTTTGATTTTTTTGTGATTCCTATAGCTACATAACCATTTCGTATAGTTTTGATACAAAATTGGCGAGTCCGCCTGTATATCGGGCCCATTTCGGCATTATATTATATTTTAATACGGCAGCTTTCCGCATTACACAAAGATCCTGACCCGAACGTGGCTTTTGGGTTCATTTGTCAGTGTAGCTTTCGCGCGAATCTCTACATAGACGCATTTGCAGCTGTTCTTGTACCGTTGCGTTTAAGAACGCTTGGTTTCTACTTATTTAAAAACAAAAGCTGTAAGAGCAAGCGCGATATCTTTTCCTAAAAATCAAAACCTTCAGTCGATCTCTCTCGCACGGACGGGCCTTGTGCTCATCATGCAAGACGGTCTGTGCGCTGATTGGCTGCAGCTGCAGACAGAGTCAGGCGTTTTGCCGCCTAAAAGTGCGCTTTTGCCACAGTGTGTGTGCGTTGGGGCCAATGAATGCCGATGACCGTCAGCGTTGCCTTATTCCTTAAGGCCAAGCTGGGCCTTTTACCCAAACCGGGGGATCAAAACAGCAGGGTTGTACAAATTTTCGGTCTCACCGTTACTTCGTGTCGAGGGAGACGTGACCTATACTTCGCCACGTTGCCGGAATTTTCACTGGTGTTATCATCTACTCCCACGCTTTCGTTCGAACCAACGTCGCAGCCAGCAAACCGTTGGCTACCGGCTCGCCTGACGTTTGGCGCCTCGCTGCAAAGGTACTGTGTGTGTAATTAGCCTAGTAGTTAACTAATTTCGATCATATTTGACGCAACTGTAATATAACTTGACCGCTGTCATACATAGTTCATGTTTCTTGCCTGTATTGGCCTAACTTCGATCATATGCGACGCAAATGTAATATAATTTGAGCGCTGTCATACATAGTTCATGTTGCTTTCCTGTACTGGCCTAATTTCAATCATATGTGTGGCAAATGTAATATGTGATCTCTGTCATGTTTAGTTAATTTAGCTTATTCGTGGTGGCCTAGTTTGAGCGCTTAGGCCGTTTGATTAAATGTATTGCGGTGTACCAAGGCCTGTTGTATGTTTGAAATGAAAGTAATTCCCCGTAACTGTGACTAGTAATAAAGCGCCCCCCAGCTGGGTCCAATATTGATAATCGATCTGTGTATTGACCCCTTTGTGGTCAAGTGTATCGCTACGTTGTTTTTAATAGACCGCTATTTGAACTGAGGCCTTATAATTTATGAATCTGTGCATGCCCCTTTTAGGTTGCATTGTAAAGATTTATGTACAGCGATGCGTTGGAGCATCACAAGTAAGTTAGCCGGCGCTTGCCGTGGCAGCGACGAGGTTCGTGAGGCCAAGTTCTCGTATCACACCGCGTTTGACCTTCAACGGTCGGTTAAACGTGGGTTCCCCCTGATTGGACCTTGTGGCGCCCTTTTCTTTAGCAACACCCTATACCTACCAACACCCTTACCCTATGGTGTATCGTCTTAGGACCACGCCTATCGTCCTGAGCGTATTTAAACCGTGGCCTGTAGCCTGTTTTGCAGCGATTTTCAGGGTAAGTGTGGACGTTTCCCGGACTTGTTAGAGTATTCGGCACTCACTCGTGCGTGAGTCTCGTAAAATCAGTTTGATACCGTAACAATTACTACTGACAATAAATTATAATAAGCAAAAAATTAACAAAGCAATAACTAAAAAGTAGAAAATAATACCAAATGTTCAAAATGATCCCTTGAACGCGGGTCGCTAAAATGAAAACATTACCCGATCGCCTCCAGTTGTTATTTACTGGATGCTGGTCTTTTCACAGGTGCTAAACTACCGGTTCCTCGCTTATCAGTCCTAAGAAAAGACGGCGGTGGCTGATGTGGCTCCGGGCTAGAGCTCAAATTCTGAACTCGAGTATGGAAAGAAGCAGTTAAATCTCAGGTAGAAACTGTCCAACTTTGTTCTATTATACTGGTTCGCGATCTCATTCCACGTTGCTTATGTAGGGAAACCTAAGTGGGGCAAAACAGGGGGTTTGAGAGAATTCGCGTATTGCTGCCCCCCACCCTTGGTACAGCTGGCTACATCAGAATAAGTTTTTTTTTGAAATATTCATCATCTACTTAAAATCTTGGAACAAACAAATCTGGTGAGATACACTCACACAACTTACTTTTACAGTGATCTTATAATTAGCCAAAAATTTGGTTTTTAAATATTAAGCATTTGTCAAAAATTTTCAAAAATTACAAAATCTACAGAAACGGTACAAAATAGAGCGTTAATTAAAGAGACAAATTTTCTATAAAATTTTAAGCTGAATTCAAAAATGTAATAATATACCGAGTGTTCAATTTAAAAAAGAAGTTAATAAAAAAAATAGAAAAAAAACAAAAGAAACCCATTGTAAAAGTATCCAACTGGAAAATCACCTATCTCACATAAAAATGTAATAAAAATATAAAATTTGAAAAAAATCGTTACAGCCGTTTTTGAAAAATCGAAAAAACTGGAAAATCACAAGAGTAAACACCTACTTTCGGTTATGCGATTTTCTTCAAAAGTTTCCTGTCGCATCTAGATAGTACACAAAACTTATATTTGAAGTTTCAACGCCATACCTCTTCTGTTCACAGGCAGACACACAGACAGACAGACAGACCAATGAACAAAAACATGTTTTTTGGGTTCAGCGGACTTTAAAACGTGAAGATCTGTTGAAAACCCAATTCGAATTTTTGGGGTGAATCCAATACTTCCTTTATCGTAAAAGGAGGTAAAAATACAGACGTGCATCTGGGTCTGTTCTTTAAGGGTATGGATAAATATAGATTTGTATGGATTAAATTAATTTAATTGTAAAGTTCGAGTGTTCAGAATCGCCAATAATGTCTTGTCTTTGTGACAACAACATTCTAAGATTCCCCACAACAGACAAGATAATCTTCACAATGTCTTCATTGCCAGTTACACTTCTTCTGTGCACTACCTTGTTTGTTTTCAACCGATCCAAATTTCTTCAATCTTATCATTTTTTGCGATAGTTGAGTAACTAAGATTTCTACCTGGGTGTCTCTCATTGAACCTTATCTGCTCTTTCGCGACAAGTGCGATAGAGCACCAAGTATTAAATGTCGATCTCAATTTTTTATTGGAGATTTAAGCATGCAGCTCAAAAGTAGCTTTCAATCACTGACAAGCAGAAGACAGAAACTATCTTGTAAATTTCAAAATAATTGTCTTTAGTCTTTTTCAATAGCCTTTGCCGATTCAGCTATGGAAGTTCATTATGAAAAAGACAACAAAAAATCTTACTCATTCTATGCAAATAAATAAACTCAAGCCATACATAACTGTGAAGTATCTTATTTTTCGTAATATGCAGGGCGGTAAAAATAAACAGGAAAAAATCCTTTTTGGGAGTAAGCGAATGTTACTCGTATTTAACTCATCGTTTCAATTTTAAACAACTTTTCCAAATAACTTTTTTTTTTTTTTAAGCATGAGGATACTTTATGCTTAAGCCATTTTCATATTTTAAAACCTCCTCGCTGTATACGAAAGGAGATATTTAAATTTTGACAAGTGATTTTTGAGTTTGAGACGATGCAGAACTTTAATTAAGAATAACATTTTCTGATAAATAGATAATAAGAAGCTTCTCCATATGTCGGTCGCTGTATAAATTAGTTTCTGTGCTAATACACAATTAAACAAAGAGCTGCTGCACCTTTCGTAGCACGAGTGTATTTTGTGTTGCATATAAATCTAGTGTAATTACATTTACGTGAAAATTTTAGTACTCTACAAAGTATCAATTGTTAAATTTAACCTTATAAATGCAATTACAAAATGTGTCACGCTTTTAATACACCTTTTATTGGATTTCTTTGTATAATTATCATTTTCAGCTCTGCCATAATCCCCATTTTGTTTAAACATCAGAGTCCAGTTACTAATGCTGATTAAAAAAATCTCAAACAGTGTCACATTAAACTAAAATATGTCAACGTTCTGTTCTCTTCTGTTCAAAAAGCAGTTTCTACTTTCTTTTACACTTTGATACTTAATTTTTCTGTAATATTGTTTATCATTTTCATAGTTCATTGCATTTTACGAAAAATGAGCTCGAGGTAACACCAGCGATATTTGCATATATTTCTGATACTATACGTTATAGCAAGAAAAGCTTATTGCAAAACTTTAATGGGAACCACTGCTCTACAAGTCTGTGGAGTCAATTGTTTTTTTACTGTTTTGTCAGCGCCTTCATGGATTTTTAAATTACACATGTGCTTTTTTTCTTTAGTTCTTACTCATTTTACTTCCCTCATCTAAAAAACAAAGGAAGCATTGTAATCACGAAAAAATCACCCTCCGGGATTTCTTCAGATCTTCACGTTTAAGGATCCCTAGATGACGAAAACGGATTTTCTCAATTCCGTCTGTCCGTCTGTCTGTCTATTGACAGTATAACTCCACAAATATTTGTTGGAGGAAGGCGATATTTTGAATGCAGATTATATGTCTATCTGGCATAAAACCTAGAAAATGTTGGATAAATATACAAGGTGCTGACATGTGAAACGCACCATACTGATTTCAATGGTGTATCCTTAATGATCGATTATAGGCCCCCCTGTTAATTTTTCGAGCAAAATGGTATGTAAACTTTTTGTAGAGAAAAGGATAGTAAAACTTTTTTTGCTGTTATTGTACATCAGGAACTTGTGCAAGGTTATATAGAACGGAAAAGCCAATCTTGTTTGCAAATGATGGAGACAGCCAATGCAGACAGACATTTTTAAACTAACATTTGTTTTACAGGTTAATGTACTTTTACGGTAGGTACACAATGAACGAAACACACAACACTGGAGGGTATGGGTAAGAAGAAATCCATATAACTTATTGCTTATCAATATCCTAGAAAGGTAAATGTGTAGGCTTGTATCCTTGGCGATCGTATCGTGGAAGCTTTCTTTTTTGCGGAGAATTTAACGTTAGGTTTTTTACAACTATTAGAAGAAAGAATTGGGCCGACAATAGATGACATACAAAAAGTTTTTTTAAGGGACGGCCAACCTGCACACAAAAGTCAAATTGTACATGAATTTTAATCAACAGTTTCGCGGATAAAGTAATTGGACCAAATTTTACTATTGACTGGGCAGCCTAGGGTTGCCAACAGTAATTTTGACCCAAAAACTTCGACTTCGACATTCTTCGGGCTTCGGGTTTTCAATAAAATTCTTTGGGTTAACTAAAGGTTGATGCATACATGAATTGCGAAAAATTTTACTTCTACGAGTATGTAAAAGTTCCAGTGCAGAAGTCATTGGCAGAAAGTGCCCAAAGAAACAAAAAATATAATTGCATAAAATAATATTTTTAAAAAAATCAGAAAAATTTAGTTTCCTAATAGTTTACGTAACTTTTAAGATGGATTATTAAAATGTTATTTTATGGACTGTATAAAGTAGTTTTATTCTTTAATTCCTGATTTATATAGGCCGAGAATTATGCTATGTGTAACTGGACAGCTGGATCCCTCCCCGATAACGTTTATTTTCATGCTTAAATATAAAAGCCAAGTTGAATTTCCTGTGTTTTATTATTAGCTTTAGTATTGTATTTTATTTAACCAAATGTTCGCAAATTCGGTCCTGTGCCGGACGTGTATTGTGAATTTCGGTTTTCGTGGTTGCAGCTAGAAACACGCGCTTTACGAGGGTTGCGGGGATTCCCAACTTATTCAAACTTCACAAAGACGGCTGTCTCAAGCAGCCTCTTCTGAGAGCTGCATGAATTTTTTCGACTCGAAAGTATAGTACGCGAATTGGCCCAGGACGATATAAGTTAATTTAAAGAGGCCTGAAAGAGCCTGGCAGCCAACGTTTGCTGCAAACAGTGTTAAAGTGCAGCGAGCCAGCGTTTGTAAATTTCTAAAACCCATTTTCGACTGTACTTGTAAGTACACCCATTGTGCTATATTTAAAGGGTCGTCCATTTTGATAAGCGCTAACTCAACTGTTCCAGGTAAAATTTTTTTGACAGTGTGTTAAGGTTGCGTTTTACTGCGACTTTTTTCAAAAGCGAAGGAATGTGTTTAATCAGAGAATAATATCTGTGTAGCTTGCACGTGAATTTAAACAGGGCCGGACTTTAATAAGTATCAGCTTCATGCAATTTTGACATTGCGTTTTTGGTAAAGACATTCTAACATACGCGTTCTTTTTAAAGATAATTATTTAAAAGTTCTTTTTGGTGATCTTTTACGTTGTTCATGTATGCTTGCAGCATACCTGCGAATATCCTTAAGCTATAGCGCACGTAGGTTGGTTGAAAATTTAATTCTATTGTCTTCTATTTCTTTTGTGAGTTTAAATGTGTGTTCTTTGTGTTTTTATGCATTTTTATTTGTGTTTTGAAATCAATAGGTAAAGTAAACAAATCATCTGTTCTTGTGCATTATTTCAAGTTAGGTTTAAGTCCGACCAACACTACAAGAGAGAAACAGATTCCTGTTCTGGCAGATAGTAATTTTTCATAAGCCACTAACTTAGATGATAAGAGAGTATCTCGTTCATTGCACTAGCTAAGGGATAAAAAAGGCAAATCATTATTTAAATATTAAGCCATACTGGACGTTATGTTCAAATTTATTGTATTCACGGAGGGGTAAAAAATATCGCATTTCATATACTATTTAAAAAATATTATATAATTTTTGAAATCATACCTTTATAATGTAAACAAAACTACTGCATCTTTATCTTTTTTTATAAAATTTATCCCCGGGATTTCCTCCCCCAAGATTATTTCTTCGGGTCAGCGTACACTCAATGTTGGTAGCCCTAGGGCAGCCCGGTCGCCCCAATTTGTCCCCCTATTATTTTATTCTTTAGGGGCATTTAAAATCTACAATTTATTCTGAATCTAAAATCTCGAAGAACTTCAACACCGTATTACAGAGGAATGTAACGGGATATCACAGTACGAATTAGCTAATGCTAGACGACAATTTTATGATAGATTAAAGTATTGTTTAGCAGTTAATGGACTCTTGTTTGAACATTTATTATAATAAATTAGATATTAATGTTCTGCAATCATTTTTATTTTCTTGTTTAATTAAAAAGTTGACTGTTATTGTTCCTTAATTGTCAGTCTTCCGAGTTTCAAATAGTTTAACATATCCGTTTGTTTTGTAATTTCATGGCACCAGCAATTTTTGTTAAAGGGATAATAAATAATTTATTTTCGTTTTTAAACAGTTTCTTAAATAAAAATGTTCAGGTAAAAGCATAAAATCGTTTTGTATTTTTTTCTCCACAAAAAGCTTAAATGCAATTTTGTTGTAAAATTAACAGGGCGCCCAATAATCGATAATTAAAACTACACCATTGAAATCGGTATGGTGCTTTTCACAAGTCAGCAGCCGGTATATATCATTCAAAAAAAAATCATTTAGGACAGACCTTGGAAAGAAAGATAACAAATCTAGTCATGTCTTAACTTAAGTCTGTAGGTGAATGTCAGATTGCATTTTGTTTATTAAACATGTCACTGTGTCATGCAAAAGTGTACCCTGCATTAAGTTTCCTTGTATCAAGCAAAAAGGATAATAAGATGGCATTTACCAAACAACAACGAGTGTATTAATCATAACAGTCAATAAAAATCGTTTTTATTCAATTTTGACAATTTAAAGTGACAATATTATCTCCATAACAATCTTCATAAACAGTCTATTATTCACAAGTGAAATAAAAGTATTTTAATTCACCAGTCAATTATTAAAGTTTAATTCACTAGTGAATTAAAAAATTTCAATGTAGAACAATATATTTTTATTATTTCTACAATTATTTACATTCAATTATTCTTCCTCTTTGTAGTATGTAATATATAATTACTAAAATTTAGATCGAATCGACGATGAATGGGCAAATTTATATCTTTATTTGAGTATTTTTTTAATTCAAAATTTCGTCAAAATTGAATAAAAACATATATACGCCACGTGAATTAAACATTTATTAACTCAAAGATATGATCTAACTCGCACTACGTACTCGTAAGCACGACATCTTTTCGCGAATAAACATATGTTTAATTCACTTGGCGTATAATATTTATGATTAAGTATTTGTATATTTTTAGGAAAATAGTTCAAAATCAAGCTGTAATTTAAATCTCTCTAACTTATGGTAGTTCATTTGCTTCAATGGGTAAGTATCACATTATAGCCAACTTTAATTTGATCATGGCATGCTGCGCATGAGTTTTTTTTAACACGATAGGGTGATTGCCATAAACAATTTTTTTAATTATAGATAAAAGTAATAATTTTCAGATAAGTCAGACTTTACACTTGACGAAAATTGGACCCAACAGATACGGAGTGATGTCGTAAGAGAGTAAAAAACTTTGAACATTAACTCCGTTTTGTCAAATACAGCCGCGCATCGCAAAGTCGGAAGAGGTCCTCAATGAGTCAGTGGATGAGACGCCGGATTCAAATTCTTTTTCGCGGGCGCTGTATTTGGAATCCCATCACCGGTTATGTTTTTGTATTTCAAATTGATTTAATTCGCATTACAAAGTGTTTTTTTACTGTTTCAGTATTATTACGAATGTGAAAATATTTTTACTCCTGTTTTACTTTGATATTTAAAATTGTTTAGTGGCACACCGTCCACTTGCAAAGGAAGTTAGGAGTAAAGCTCTTTTTTTTATTTCAAGCAGCGAGAGCCTACTTAGTTTATGTTCACATATAATTAGAAAAAAAATCCTACATTTACGTTAAGTTTTTGCAGTTTTGGGAGAAAGTTTCTCATCTACGACTACCATTTTTGTTTATAAATTCGTAAAGAGAATTAAAATGAAATAATAATTTAATATGAATCGGTGAACAGATCAAGACAACAAAGAAAATTTGCTTCGCCAAAAAGACGGCGACGAAACAAAGAACGAAAGCATCTGTTTACCGATACGCCACGATCCTACACAAATTCCAAAAACCCCTGCAAAAATAACATAATAAATTACAAACAGCATGCCAGTTTAAAAGTGCGGCAAATAACCCCCCAATAAAACTTCAGGGCAAGGGACCGACGCACGGAGCCTATCAGCGCGGCCCAAACTAGCCGCAATTGGAAATCGGATTTAATTAGCAAAAACGCTCCTAATCAATAGTGCGCCCCAACGAAACTACACATGCATGGTACCTATCAATAGAAAAAATTAACCGCCAGCCATTAAAATTACTCCCAAGTCACGGACAAAAGAACAAGCCTAGTATTACAATGTTTTCATCAGCCCGAGCAATCGTCGCGGCCCGCCATACGGGCGAATTTTGTCCATGAAGCGCCCTGAACTCAACGCAAGCCGGGGCAAAACAAAGACGCGTTTTGTAACAGATAAATGGGAACAAAGGCGACATACATCAGGCTAATGTACCAATATTACAAATTAAATTTTATTTAGCGGTAGGAAGAATCCAAGGCAGGAGTACTTGGTATCAAAATGCAGATAAATTCAGCGCACAAACAATAAAAGCGAGGAAAACTTTGAAACGCACACGGTTAGGCCAGTAAAAATAATCATGCTTAGGTAATTTCATACGCAGAGCCCGGGGAAACAAATCCTTATTATAATTTAAAGCCAACAAAACAGCAAATGGGGTATCATTAGAATCGGCATTTCAACGGCCAGCCATTGCGACACCAATCAAGGCGCTAAAATATCATGCCGCGGAAATAACCGCGGAATTATTAAATACGATGAAAATAGGCAGTCATCCCTTCTCTTCGGGCCAATAAGCGTCCAGAAATCTCAAGACAACAGACCGGGCTCCTTTAAATAGACGGACATGGGCAATAATAAATCACTCAACCCAGGAGAGTCCATCAGCAGCCACTTTAGCTCCAGGACCACCTAGCAGCCTCCAGCCTTTCAGGACAACACTCAGTTCCCAGCTTCGAGTCCCATCCGCATCCAGCTCTCCAGCCTGAAGGAAGCCACAAATGATCGACCACTCAGCAGCATGCAGTCTGCCACACTCAACCCAGAAGAGTCTACTAGGAACCATCCAGCCTTCCATCGCCGACTCAACCCAGGAGAGTCCACAAGGAACCATTCAGCCTTCCATCGCCGACTCAACCCAGGAGAGTCCACCAGGAACCATCCAGCCTTTCATCGCCGGCTCAACCCAGGAGAGTCGACCAGGAACTATCCAGCCTTTCATCGCCTACTAAACCCAGGAGAGTCCACCAGGAACCATCCAGCCTTCCATCGCCGACTAAACCCAGGAGAGTCCAACTAACTAGACACCTCTTCAGGACCATCCATCAGCACCCAGCAGCCTCCAGCCTTCCACACTCAACCCCGGAAAGTCCCAGCAGCATCCAACCTTCCAAAATCAACCCAGGAGAGTCCACCAGGAACCACCCAGCCTTCCAGGACAACACTCAGCTCCCAGCTTCGAGTCCCATCCGCATTCAGATCTCCAGCCTGAAGAAAGCCAACAGGGATCAACCACTCAACAGCATCCAGCCTTCCACACTCAACCCAGGAGAGTCCATCAGCAACCACTTCAGCTCCAGGACCACCTAGCAGCCTCCAGCCTTCCAAAACAACTCAGCCAAGACCATCCAGAAACCATCTCCACTAGCAGCCCTCTACAGGACCTCCAGCCGGCTCCTCTTCAGGACTCTGCGGTTTGGGCAACTTCCGCTTCCAGACGCAGCCCGGCCGAGCCGCAACCAGCCAGCATCCAGCTCAGAATTCGCCAGCAGCCCCAGAAAATTTCCAGGGCCACCTACCCCGACAGCAGCCCACGTCGCGGCCCCCGTTGGCGACGGACAGCCCTTTCCCGGACTCCCCCAGCGGAAGCCCGCATCCGCGCCCCGACAACTCCCAACTCCAGCCGCTGCCCCCAAGAAGCCTACTCGCGCCGCCGACCTCCAAGGAAAACCTCCCAGCCCCGCTCGACGCCCCACCCAGAACGCCACCAGCGCCCGCTACGAGCCGTGTCCCGCACTGCTCCCCAGAAGGACCGGCCCACAGTGGTTCAAAATCAAAAAAAAGTCGATCGAAGGTCAAAATCTTTATTGTTTTATATGATGCTAAACATAACACATAATTGTTCTTCTAGTATACGGCCAACTTCTGAAATACATAATTCCAAAATTAAATTACGTAGAAAGACAATATTAGCCCCGAAACGTGCGATGAAACACATACATTTCGAACAAAAAAAATTTTTTTAAATGCAGCCTCTTCTCTCAGCTGTACAGACGTGCTCTTGCAAAATGTTTAAGAAAAATGAATATATTGAGAACGCTTGGACCTTTAGCTATCACTTGAGTACATTATTTTTCTAAAAAAAATTACCGATTTTTAAATTCGCTGGTACTTAATAGACCCTCCATATTCGAGTAAATTTCGCACTATTTATATTCTACGAAACAGAGGACAAAATAATTCGTAGTTCACATTATTGTTTAGGATCTTAGGTAAACAAAAACACCTCATTGGTTTGCTTCGGTTTGCCCCTGCACCCCTTACGACATGTAATGGAGCGGACGATGCCGGTGTCCGTAGACCATCTTACCTCGGTGCAGCATTGCTGCTGTCTTAGCGTGCATCATTTTCGCTTGCTGCTTGCATTTTTAGTGGCTGTTTTGATGTGATTTAATATTGTGTGTTGTTGTATAACTTAACTTTGTGTGTTTTGTGTATATTCTAACAATGGCTGTTCGTCCAGTTGCACGTTTCTCATTACACGAAGAGTTTATAGAAAATATCGAATTATCCATTGAAGTTCGAAAAAAATGTGTTATAGAGTATCTAAAAGATGTTTTTCATACAAACGTAAATGAGGTTGCTACAAAGGCACTTATAGTTTTCACTAGAACACATTTTTTCGCGCCATATACTAAAAATTGGAAGAATGTAAAACGAAATAATGAACGAATTATACAGAAATTTGGCAAGTGGCTTGACGAAGAAATAAAATTCCAGGATATTGTTCTTCGTTGTGTACCTGCTCCTATAAATTATCCGAAGAGGCACAAGAAGCAAAAAATAAAGATTTGCGGCGATATAGGGAACACCACACCAGGAATATTAGTGTCCTGAACATAAATGCAGATGTTTTCAACCAATTAATATTAAGTTCAGATCCCAAATCAAGTTCTTTTTTACAGGGCAAATAAAAACAGAAGATTACTGATGTTGATGTCATCCAATTGATTAATATTTTTGAAGAAGACAAGTATGATTTCGCATTATATAGTATTCTACGCTATTAGGTATTATTATATCATTTTACAATCTCAATATTTTAATTAATTTGTATTTTTATAGCTTAATGTTTTTGTAATTAAATTTAAAAATTGTGCAATTGTTTTCATTTTTACATAATAATAAAACATTTCAAATAATTTCTAAGTTGAAAAATCGCGAAAAACAAAATTATTGTCATTTTATTATTATTATTATTATTATCAATGCATTGATTTTTTTATTTCTACATAATATTCAAACATATAAACCCCTTAAAATAATTTCTTTTGCAAAATCGCAAAAAAATATTTTATTATTGTGATTATTATTATTATTTTTGTTATTTTTTTAATATTATTATTATCAAAGCATTAGTCTGTATTTGTAGTCTTACACCACAATATTTTAATTGAAAAATGCAATTCATTCACGAGATATGAATTTCGATCGACTTTTTTTGATTTTGAGCCACTGTGCGGCCTGCGACCAGGCCGCGTTCCCCGCCTCCGGCAGCTAGGAAAGGCCGCCCCATCGCCCCCTGCGGCACCGGCGCCCGAGTTAAATGATTAAATCAGAAAAACAGCTTTTTAAAAATAAACTTTATTTCGTAATTACAGGTAAAAGCAAAAACCGTCTTAACTCTGTTACAAACAAGCAAAGAATGAATCTAACATTTTACATAATTCGCAATGTGGCAAAGAGATAACGATGAGCTGGGATGTGCCTTATCAGCGTGGCGTCGTGTTCTTGATAAGCAGGTGCATGTAACTCTTCCCTCCTTAAGATGCAAAAATAACGGAGTTGTTTTTGGATTCTGGCCCATTTCCACTTCTTCAGCTTCATTTTGATTTTCCTTTTTGGCTGCCTTTGGACTTTCCAATGATTTCTTGCATTGTTTTCTAAACGTTAACATAAACAGCACAATGATTGCGAGAATTAGTAGACCAATCAGGGTGCTAATAATTGGGGTGGTGTTTGCCGGATAGTCGATATGTTTGATTGGTGTTAGTTTGTCTTGCGATTTCACTAATTTGGTAAATTTCTTCTATGTCCAGTTTTGTAAAATTTGAAGTCTTGTGTTGTTTCAAAATTTCAAAATGTCCTATGCCAAACTTCGGTAAAATGAGTGGTTTGCCTTGTTGCAATTTAACGTCATTTATAAATTTCTTGCCGTCCACTTGGATTTCGCACAATTTGGGAATCTTTATTAGGGATGGAAGATTTATGTCTAAATATTGGTCCGATTTGCATTTGGAAAACAGCCTTTCTTGATTTGCAGGAATTATCAACACTTCTTCTTGGGTGACTTGCTTGATGATGGACTCTTCTATAAATATTTCGAGGGCGTAACAGTTTTTCGCTGGATTGCCTTCGAGAAGCCTAAGGGTGCAGTTGTCTTCCACAATGAAGTTTTCGGTGCAATAAAATGTTTCTTCCAGTACCGGGCATTCCTCTTTTTCGAACTGGGCCTTGGAGTTTTTCAGTGCCAAATATCGGTGTTTTGGAATAATAATTTGGTGGGTTTGGATAATTGGATAAAGACGGTAGAAGTCCAGGACTTCGGTTCTTATTATAGGGACGTGTATAGCAAAAACTAATTTAGAGTTTACAAAAGTTACTTGTGTTCCCAAAAATTGGTAGTACGTGAGGAGATCTTTGAATTTCGGAATTTCTGTTTTACTGTATATTTTCTCTAAGTAATTGAGCATCTCTCGAAGTTCATAACTTGATATTATTGAATTATGTAGGGTATTCAATTTCGAGAATACTATAGCATTTTCTATATTGTCTATGAAAGTTATTAAAATTTGACAGTCCAAATTCAATTGAGAGATTGTGCCTTGAAAAGTAATGTAAGTACTGAGGTCATTAATAGTATTCTGAACTGCTGCCTGGAAAGTTTTTAAGTCATTTTCAAGTTTTTCTTGATTTTTATTTAATATTATTATTGTTTTATTGTAGTTGGCAATCAGTTTTTTGGATAAAGAAATTTGTAAATTTATTTCATGCGTTAGGTCTTTCTGATTTTGTTCTAGTACATTAATAGCGTGATCATAACGTTTTTCGTCGTCTGCATCAAGATTGCCAAAAAGCCACTTATTAATTTTGCCTATGCCATTAATTGCGCCTCTTTTATTTCGAATATGAGGGTGCAGATTTGGGTGTAATTTGGAAAATACTAATTTTAAATTTTGGACATGTTCTTGCAAACTTGTACTAAAAATAATTATGTCGTCCATATAAACCATACATATTTTATTTTGTAGATCTTTCAAAACTTCGTCCATCACTCTCTGAAACGTTGACGGCGCGTTTTTTAATCCATATGGAACTCTTAAATATTCAAAATGTCCGTTTTCGACGTTAAACGCGGTCTTTTCAATAGAACATTTACTCATTTAGTGGAGTAGATCTGGCGAAAAAAAACCCGAAAAACGAACTCTCTTTGTTCGAAAATTTTTGTTTGTGATTTTATAGAGTCGGGGTCCCTCTTTCAGATGATCACTATGGGAAGACTACCGGAGGTGTAAAGGGGGGGAAAATTGCCGTTCAAAGATATGGGGAAGCGGGATTTTCGCGAATAACTCGCTGAGTTTGATTCCGATCGGAACAGTTTATATGAGATGAAATAAAGGGCTTGCAAATACAAACAAAATGAACTTTGGTTGGTCGAAATAGGTCCAGCGGTTCGCGAGATATTGCGTTTTGAAGGTCGAAAAACTGCGCCCGGAATTTCGCCACGACGGGAACCCTCCGCGGGACGTGTTCGCATTTTTCGCAGAAAAGATATTGACCTAGCGACTTTATATTTTTTCCCCTGTTAGGTAATCACAATCAAAATAGTTTGTCCAAATTTCAAGTCACTAGGTCAATTAGGAAGGGAGGGGGACGGAAAACAATAAAAAAACTTTGATCGGGGCGAACTTTTTTGTTTATTGGCCGATCCGGGTCATCCAAACTGGAAAATCTTTGTTAATTTTTTCACTACAAGATGAGTCGGGGGTGACCAAGATTTTCTCGAAAATGGGGAAATGGCGGGCAATTTTCCGATTTAAAAAACCTTATTTCTTCATTTTCGCGATGAAGGAGTGGAGTAGGAAACAATTTTTTTCTGACACCAGATTGAAATTTTTTTTTCCTTAAAAATAAGTCCTGTAAGAATCCAGTAAGACAATTATTCAGGGAGGAAGAGAGGTGAACGCGTTTTGCCCTATAGAAGGGCAAGGGATAGGGCTAGCGACTTTGGGCATGGCTCATTCTCAAGGTTAATAAATTCCCTTTCATGTTTTTTTTATCGCGAAGCGTTACCTTGATCAGGGGCTGCACGCGCGCGTGATATGTTTATCACGGCGAGCGCGAGATGCCGGCGGCAGAGCCTAGCGCTCCCTCTCCTCGTTCTACTCTCTTACAAATCCATATTCACGCTCATCTCGTCTGTGTGTACCGGTGAGCGGGAGCTCCTGATAACATATCAAGCGTGCGTGCAGCCCCTGATTAAGATAGCGCTTTGCGATAAAAAATCATGAAAGGAAATTGATTACCCTTGAGAATGAGCCCTGCCCAAAGTCGCTAGCCCTATCCCTTGCCCTTCTACAGAGCAAAACGCGTCCACCTCTCTCCCTCCCTTAATAATTGCTCTACCGGATTTTTAGGGGGCTCATTTTCAAGGGAAAAAAAGTTCAATCCAGTGACAGAAAAAAATTGCCTCCTACTCCACTCCTTCATCGCGAAAATGAAGAAATAAAGTTTTCGAAATCGGAAAATTGTCAGCCATTTCCCCATTTTCGCGAAAATCTTGGTCGCCCCCGACTCATCATGTAGCAAAACAATTAACGAAGATTTTTCAGTTTGGATTACCCGGATCGGCCAATAAATAAAAAAGTTCGCCCCGATCAAAGTTTTTTTATTGTTTTCCCTCCCCCTCCCCTCCTAATTGACCTAGCGACTTGAAATTTGGACAAACTATTTTGATTGTGATTAGCTAACAGGAAAAAAAATATAAAGTCACTAGGTCAATATCTTCTCTGCGAAAAATGTGAACACGGCCCTCGGAAGGTTCCCGCCGCGGCGAAATTCCGGGCGCAGTTTTTCGACCTTCAAAACGCATTATCTCGCGAACCGCTGGACCGATTTCGACCAACTAAAGTTTATTTTGTTTGTATTTGCGAGTCCTTTATTTCATCTCCTATAAACTGTTCCGATCGGGATGAAACTCAGCGAGTTATTCGCGAAAAACCCGTTTCCCTATATCTTTAAACGGTAATTTTCCCCCCCCTTCGCACCTCCGGTAGTCTTCCCATAGTGAGCATCTGAAAGAGGGACCCCGACTCTATGAAATCACAAACAAAACTTTTCAAAACGAGAGAGTTCGTTTCCAAACCCAGATCTACTCCACTAATTTCTATCTGGTGAAACCCGCTAGCTAAATTAAGGGCGCTAAAATATTGAGCTCTACCTAATTTATCCAAAATATCATTAATATTAGGAAGGGGGTACCTATCATCAATTGTTTTTTCGTAAATTTTGCGATAATCCACAACTAGTCTCCATTTTTGTTTTCCCGATGCGTCCATTTTTTTCGGGACTATCCAAATAGGGGACGACCACGGGCTATAAGATGGCCTAATGATTCCTTTTTCTAACATTTCCTGAATTTGTCGTTGCACTTCTTGTTTATGTACGTATGGATATCTATATGACTTGATGTGTACTGGTATTTCGTCTGTAGTTTTTATCGCGTGCTTAATTTTAGAAGTAAAAGTTAGTTTATCGCCAGGTTTAAGAAAAATGTCTGAAAATTGGTTACAAAGATTTGTAATAGCAATTTTCTCTTCTTGATTCATATTATCGGTACGTATTAGGTCTTTTATGCTACTTTTGTCAACTTGGGAGTTTGTTGTTTCGCAAGGGTTAGTGAATGATTCGAATTTATAAGTTTCATACAAAGATGGTTCAAAGCGAATTGTTGATAGAGGTTCGTTTAAGGTTACTGAAATTGTTCTTTGCGTTGGATTTTGTATTTCTACGAGTGCATAACCATTTTTAGCATAAGTTAAAACTTGTGGAATGAAAAGTTCATCAATATTACGTGCGTTAACTAAAATTTCTCCATTATACACAGTAACTGGGATATTTTAAATCACTTTCTCTTCGGGATTTACCGAAAACGAAAAATTAACATCAACGGGTTGTCGAAATTTAAACGGAATTTGCACATGCGGCCCTATTAATTTTTTGTTAACTAAATCAATATTAAGATTCATTTCAATAAGATCTTCTAAGCCTATTACTCCGTCAAAATAATCGTGAAAATCAAATAAAATGAAATCAATTTCGTGGTCGCTATGGAATTCCGAAAATGCTGGTATCATTGCTTGATATCTAACATTTTTGCTCCCAATAGCTGTTTTTATTACGGTATTAGCGTGATAAATTGTTTGCGGATAAAAATCTTCTACTACAGATGGTTTAATAATTGACCTAGAACTACCTGTATCAATCAATAATTTTAATTTCGGGTTTTTAATTTCTACGTAAGGTAACGCATTATCGGAAGAGATATTTATTTCTGCTAGGTTTGTTTTTGTGTTCGGCTGTCCAAGGAAAAATTTTCAGTTTCAGTGGTATCCGATTCAATGTTATTTCCGTAGTATTGTTCATTATTGTAATCGTTTTCGCAATATTGATACTGCTCCTCTAAAGGATCATTTTGTATCTCATCATAATTAAAAGTTTCTGAATCAAACACATTGCAAGAATCTAAGTTCTCGCTATCGCATTCATTTGCGTGTAATTCTTCAAAAATAAAGTTTGGTCTTTGTTGGTTAGGGCATCTTTGAAAATTTTGGAAATGGTTTTGAGAGTTTTGATTGAAAAACTGCGGCTTATGAAATTGTTGCGTAGGGGATCTTTTCGAAAACGTTGTTGGATGTCTCGATGTCGTTGACATGGGCTCCGGTTTAGGCAATTGGTTTGTTGGAATTTGGTTTGGTCTAAACACATTACGAGGTGGACCAAAAACTTCCCGATTAGTGGGATATCTTCTAGGAGGTTGTTGTTTGGGTTGAATATTTATAGGCTGATTGGTCCATACTGGCTTTACTGAGATATTTTGGTTTTGCAAATTTTAAGGGACATTAAAGTGCGATTGAAACCCATTGGGTTGAGAGTATGAAGCATTGTTTTGAATGTTCGTTGGGTACACATTTCTATTACTGCCAAAATTAATTTTGAAGTTTTGTTTACTGTTATCGCTTAAACTACCGTGAAGTCTTTCAAAATTCTCAAATTCATTAACGTATGCCATGGCATCTTCTAAAGAAGCTGGCTTTTCTAAATGCATGTTATTTTTTAAAATACCAGTGCAACCTGCAATAAACGTATCAAGTGCAATTTTATCATAATGATTGATTCGGCATAATTTTTCTGATTCACTAAGTTTAACATCGTTGCTTGTTCTTTGTGCAACGTTGCTTCTTAGTAATTGGAGACGGCTGCCGAAATTTAGTAAATGTTCACATTTATACGGCCTATTTCTGGTTAATTCCTGCACTAAGCAATTCAAATCCCTACGGTCCGAAAAACACTGCACTAAAGCCTCTTTTAAACTCGACCAGGTATTCAATTCTACTCTATTACCTACCATCGCTTCTGCCCTACCAATTAACTTTTCTTGGATGCATTCGAAAATGTGTTGATCAAGCTCTGGGTCTTTAAATTTACTATAACTTGTAATTAAACTTTCGCAGCGAGTATTAAATTTATTCAAAGTATCACTGTCGCCATCAAAAGGTTTAATAATTTCTATTTTAGACTTAAAAAGATTCCAGTTCACTTGAGCCGGTTGGTTTGGTTGATTAGTTTCATTAGTATTCGTCATATTTAATGCTGTATTATTCTCACTATTAGAATAACCTGCCTCAATTTGAACAATGTCAGAACTTGTTGGATTTTCTTGAAACGTAAGGTTATTTAACTGATCCAACAGCTCGTCAATTTCAATCATAAAAAATATTTTATCGATACTAATTATAATTACTTTTTATTTGTTAAATATTTTAAAAGGACGTTTTATTCAAAAATATACTCTTAAATACTAAATTGTCTGCAATAGACTGTACACTACCCTATCTTTTCCAAAGTCCTTAAACAGAGGGTCTAGGAAAGGCAAAAAGGAATTTGGCACCTACTTGGTTTGTAGACCTTCGTGTCCCTTTTCCGATCCTTTGCTGCTCACAGAGATGCTGTTCCCGATGTCCTCGAAGGAATGGTTCAGGATCTACGCTGAAGGGGTTGAAACTCCAAAGTCGCGAAAAGTCTCTAATTTTCCGACACGATGCGAAAGAGATTTTCCACAACCGCGCACTATCCTACCGACTGCGCCAGTTAAATGATTAAATCGGAAAAACAGCTTTTTAAAAATAAACTTTATTTCGTAATTACAGGTAAAAGCAAAAACCGTCTTAACTCTGTTACAAACAAGCAAAGAATGAATCTAACATTTTACATAATTCGCAATGTAGCAAAGAGATTACGATGAACTGGGATGTGCCTTATCAGAGTGGCGTCGTGTTCTTGATAAGCAGGTGCATGTAACTCCCGAGTCTAGACGACTTTTGTTGTATATATTTCTTTTCTTGTTTTTTTTTCTCTTGTGTATATATAGTAGTAAGTTTTTTGTATGTATCATAGTGTCATTAGACATAAAAGTAGTTTACACCAATCAATTCCATCATCGACAAGGGTAACGCCTACACCCTTCCTTCCGCTGACGCCTTCGTAGAACCTACCGTTGAGCTTAGACCGAGGTGTGTTAAATTGACAAAAAATTCACGTGTCATTTAAAAAGAATCCATCATGGCAGGGCTACCAAAACAGTGAGACGTGCAAAAAAAAACAATTAACTGCACAAAGCTAGTAATAATTCCCATTAAAGTTGTGTAATGATTTTTTTGCTATAGAGTATAGCATCATAATAGTTATTTACTATACAAGTGGGATAACAGCATCACTAATATACGTGTGTGTAAGTTTTTTTTTATTGCATAGCATATTTACAATCTGTTGCAAACGAGCAATAAGTAAATGTTGTGTCACATATACACTAAACTACGTACAAACTTTCCGAGAACAATCCAGTGATAGTTCCCTTATTTACAAAATTATCCAACTAATTGTGTAATTATAAATTATACTATTCTCTTATAGCTATGTACAAAGCATATATTTAATCAAACCTGGTGGACAGGTCTGAGGGCTTAAAACGTTTCAACCTTCTAGTATCATCACTGTGCAAAAGCTGAGAGACTAGGTCATTAGGATGCACTGTGAGCCTGTTTTCATATTTAACACAATAATTTTTAATTACCTCGCGCACTGACTCAATATTGAGATCGTTTTGCATTATGTAATTAGGCACATACCACAAACCGTCTACAATACACCTAAGCACTTTGTTCTGGAGTCTTTGTAAGATTTCAATATTAGAGGTACTGGCAGTACCCCACAGTTGTATACCATACGTCCAGATGGGTCGGATAATAGTCTTGTATAGTAGGAGTTTATTTTCCATCTTCAACTGGGATTTTCTGCCAATTAACCAGTACATTTGACTAAATTTGATTCCAAGTTGCTTTCTTTTGGTAAAGATATGTTTATGCCATGTCAGCCGTCGGTCTAAATGCATACCCAGATATTTTACGTCTTCAGTTTATGGAATCAGTGTATTATTAAGTGTTACCGGTGGATATGTACCTCTTCTCATGGTAAACGTAACATGTGATGACTTGAAATTGTTAGCTTGAATTTTCCATTTCCTCAGCCAATGCCCCACTAGACTTAAGTTGTACTGCAGGTTTTCAGATGCAACAGCAGAGTTAGTATCTGAAGCTAATAAGGCCGTGTCGTCGGCAAATGTGGCTGTAGTTGTTAGATTGCTTGTTGGTATGTCGGCTGTGTATAGGGTATATAAAACTGGACCAAGCACACTGCCCTGAGAGACTCCAGAGGCAATGGGGTGCAAATCTGATAGCTCTTCTCTCTGTTTAACGAGGAACCATCTGTTTTCCAGGTAGGATTTGAAAATTTCATAAAAAGGATGCGGTAATGCTTTCTTCAGTTTATAGTCTAGACCTTGATGCCATACTTTGTCATCCAGGAACACTGCGAAGCAGTATCTCTTGTGTTCCATATCACTGATTATTTTATGAACAATTCTATGTATCTGTTCCGTCGTACTATGTTGGCTCCTAAACCCTGATGAAAAAACTGATGGTTTGGTATGAGTTCTCTCTCTTCTAGTATTGGCTGAAGTAGTTTTAGTAATATTTTTTCAAGCAATTTGGATAGCACCGGCAACAGACTTATGGGCCGATACGATTCTACTCTGTTTACATTTTTCCCCGGTTTGGGATCATAATTATTTGACCCCTGTGAAGTTGGCACCACAACCTCAAAAAATGTTATTTTTTTCAAGAGTTCCCGTTGCACCCCAAAGAGTTCTAGAGTTCCTTGCTATTTTTAAAAATAGTTCTATGTATTTAAGAGAAAAAAATTTGGATCGAAAATTTGGGGTGCTAACTTCACATTTTCTTCGGACAAAAATACCGCTATAACTCTTTTTCACTCATACTTATTGAAAAATGTCATTACACTTTTCGATAGAACTCGCCGGTAGTTCTAATGGGAGTTATAGTAGCACCCCGGAGAGTTCTATTCATAACTCTAATAAAAAAGATTTATAGGACCCGAAGTAAAGAAGTTACGCCCATTTTTGTATTATTAGTTTTTTTAGAAAACGACGAAGTCCTGAAAGCAATTTTTTAAAAGTTCCGGTAGTTTTAATGGGAGCCCTAGTAGCACCCCGACGAGTTCTATCGATAACTCTAATAAAAGAATTAGATAAGACTCGAAGTAAAAAAGTTACGCTAATTTTTATGTTAGCACTTTTACAAAACGACTAAAACCTGGAAGTATTTTTTTACAGTTCCGGTAGTTCTAATAGAAGTTTTAGTAGCACCCGGACGAGTTCTATCGATAACTCTAATAACATTTTTTGTTAAGACTCAAAGTAAAAAAGTTACGCGTATTTTTGTGTTAGCGCTTTTACAAAACGACGAAGACCTTGAAGTAATTTTTTACAGTTCCGGTAGTTTTAATAGGAGTTCTGGTAGAACCCAGACAAGTTCTATCGATAACTCTAATAACATTTCTTGATAAGACTCGAAGTAAAAAAGTTAATCGTATTTTTGTGTTAGCACTTTTACAAAACGACCAAGACCTGGAAGTAATTTTGTACAGTTCCGGTAGTTCTAATAGGAGTTCTAGTAGCACCCGGCCGAGTTCTATCGATAACTCCAATAACAATTTTTAATAAGACTTGAAGTAAAAAAAGTTACGAGCTTTTTTGTGTTTGCTAAACCAATGTCCTGAAAGCAATTTCTTTAAGTTTTGATAGTTTAGTAAAAAATTAGTATCTCTCTTAGTTTTACATCGAACATTTGCTTGTTATTACTTTAATGCTGATGCAAGGAAGCCGCCCACCGCGTCAAGGTGGAAATACATCGTGGCGTTTTTGTTTTACATTTTTTTGCATTTTTTTAAATTTTAATTTGCAAATATTGAAAAAAAAAACATCTTGAACATATTGAACTACAAAAATCTCAAAATATCGTTATTTTACTACATATATAATGACATGTGGAACAACCACAGCGTTGGTATCCGTTCTGACACATTTCTTTCGTAGATCGTCATAATTGTTAAATGTAACATGTGAGTAAACGAAAATGAAATCAAGCTTGGCTTTGAAATATTTGTTTCATGAATAATATGTTGGTGCGACTGTAAGTCTATGTCAAATTCGACTTTAGTAGGTTAGGTTTTGCGTCAGTCTGTGTCAAAACTGACGCAAAACCTAACTTGCTAACCTCGAATTTAACATAGACTTACAGTGTCACCAACATATTCATAAAACAAACATTTCAAAGCTAAGCTTGATTTCATTTTCGTTTGCTCACATTTTTTTATTATACACGTGAGTAGTATTCCGACACCTTGATTGACCTAGCTGTCAATCAAATTTTAATTTGAACAATTATATGCTCCAATTAAACCGAGAATTAAACCGCCAATTACACTAATTAAATGTCCTAATTAAATCAGCGATTTTAATTACAGAATTTGATTTCACACATATGATACCTTTTCACTTCGAGTCTTATCAAAAAATGCTATTAGAGTTATTGATAGAACTCGTCCGGGTGCTATTAGAACTCCTATTAGAACTACCGAAACTGTAAAAAATTACTTCCAGGTCTTCGTCGTTTTGTAAAAGTGCTAACATATAAATATGCGTAACTTTTTTACTTCGAGTCTTATCAAAAAGTTTTATTAAAGTTATCAATAAAACTCCCCGGGGTGCTACTAGAACTCTTATTAGAACTACAGGAACTGTAAAAAATTACTTCCAGGTCTTGGTCGTTTTGTAAAAGTGCTAACACAAAAATTCGCGTAACTTGTTTATTTTGAGTCTTATCAAAAAATGTTATTAGAGTTATCGATATAACTCGTTCGGGTGCTTTTAGAACTCCGATTAGAACTACCGGAACTGTAAAAAAATACTTACAGGTCTTCGTCGTTTGGTACTAGTGCTAACATAGAAAAAAGCGTACCTTTTTTACTTCGAGTCTTATCAAAAAATGTTATTAGAGTTATCGATAGAACTCGCCGGGGTGCTACTAGAACTTTTATTAGAACTACCGGAACTTTAAAAAATTAAAAAGATATATTTTTCCGGTTTATAAAAATTTTTTTTTTGAAAATCTTTTTTTTTGTTAGAGTTCTAGTAGCACCCCGGCGAGTTCTATCAAAAAGTTTAATGACATTTTTCAATAAGTATGACTTAAAAAGGGTTATAGTGGTATTTGTCCGAGAAAAATGTGAAGTTAGCACCCCAAATTCTCGATCTAAATTTTTTTCTCTTAAATACATAGAACTATTTTTAAAAATAGCAAGGAACTCTAGAACTCTTTGGGGTGCAATGGAAACTCTTTAAAAAAATTTAAAATTGTGGTGCTAACTTCACAGGGGTAATTATTTGAGCTACTTTCCACTGATTGGGAAAGTAATGCAATCTGAGTACGGCATTGTATACAAATGTTATAGCTTTTAAACATTTCGGTGAGATTTCTTTCAGTACTTTACCAGTAATTAGGTCCCAGCCTGGTGTCTTTTTTGGGTTAATTTCTAGTATAGCTCGCTCAACTTCCAGCAGCGTGAATTTCTTAATAGGTAGATCCATTTGAAATGGCGATTCTAGAAAGTTTCAGATTTCACTTTCTTCATCTGGACTTAGCTGTAAAGGAAAAGGTGTAAACACATTTTCTAGATGTTTAGCAAAAGCAATGGCTTTTTCGTTGTCGTTTCGTGCCCAAGTTCCATTTTCATCTTTCATAGGTGGTATTGCCTGCTGTGGTCGTTTCATTTTCCGGGTGGCTTTCCACAAGGTGTAGTCTGTAGCTTCCGTCGCCGTGAGATTACGGAGATACTCCTGAATCGATTGGTTTTTAATATCTAACAGTAATTGCTTGAGATTTTGTGCTGCCTTGTTAAACTTTCTTTTATCTTCTATCGAACGTGTTATTTGCCATCTCTTGCGTAACTTCCGTTTCTCTGCAATTTTTTCTTTTACTATTATTGGACACACTTCTTTGATTTTCACTTCATGTGCGTCAGGGCTTGCTTGCCAAGCTGCTTCTTGTATTGCTTTTGTAATTTCGTTGACTGCATTATCTATATCTCCTATAGTTTTTAGTGGTATGTCCAATTTGACCAGTTCATCCAAATACGTTTTGAACACGTTCCAATCAGTATGCCTCGAGTATAGTGTTGCCTGTCTTTGTTTCTGTTGGATTTGTGAATACATAATTACAGTGACAACAGAGTGGTCTGAGGAAAGATCTAATAATGTTTGAGTCTTGCATTTTTTAACATCGATTCCTTTTGTAAGTGCAAAATCAATAGCATCAGGTATTCTCCGAGAGTCTGTTGGCCAGTATGTAGGTTCGCCCGTAGCGAGACATTGTAGATTAACGCTTTTTATTGCAGCTAATAATTCTCTGCCTTTTGTTGTCGTAAGCCTTGATCTCCACAGTGGACTTTTGGCATTAAAATCGCAGCCGGAAATAAATATATTTCCCAACGTTTTAAAATACTGTTCATAGTGTTGCTTTTTATTATTATGCTATACAGCAGATATAACCAACGAACCTATGTGGTCCAGTATAGCGATGCTCGTAGCTTGTAAGTAATCGTATTGATACTGCTCTAATTCATAATGTTTGATATGTTGTCGAATAATAATTGATGTTTCCCCATGAGCTCTTCCGCTAGGATGTGTTGTATGATATATGGAATAGTTTGATATTTTAATGTGGGTTTTATTTGACACATGTGCTTCCGATATTAACATAATGTGGATTTTGTTCAACTGTAGAAAGTATGAAATTTCCTGTGTATGTTGGCACAGGCCGTTGGCATTCCATATTGCAACTTTAAGCAGTTCAGCCATTAAGCCAGTTTGCTGACAACAGTGGTTAATAGATTTAGCATCGTACTCATTTCTTCCATTAGTTTTTTCATCATGGTTTGGAGTTCAGAGAATTCATTTGTTTGTTGTGGTGTGTTGTTTGTGGCACATTGAGTAGTGTTGTTAGTGAACCGTATATCATGGGGATTGCCTGTTGTTTGTTGAGCATGCGTTACTCCAGGTTGAACCATTCTTGTTGGAATTTTGTTAATTTTCTGACGCAGAGCTTTTGTTGTAGTTGTTTGTGGACCCAACACCCTCTGTAATTGGCAGGGTGATTACCATTGCAATTAACACACTTCACATCGTTATTTCTTGTTTTTCTTGTATATTCCCTTGTTGCGTGATTACCTACACATTTGACGCACCTAAACGGTTAGTAACAATAGTTCTTAGTGTGCCCGTACCTTTGGCATTTAGCACATTGTGAAATTTCCCTTTTCGCATGCGGTGCTTCAAATTGCACCACACAGTTTTGAAGTAACTTAACGTTATATATTTCTTTATTATTTTCCTTTGTCTGCAGATCAATGAAAAACATAGCTAGAGAATCTTTTGTAACGCGATGTTTAATATTCCATGTGTTGATTACATTGTGGCCAAGTTTTTCTAATTCTGCTTTTAGTGATTCCAAGTCTAATGATTGATGGAAATTTTTAAGTACAACACGAAAATGTCTGTCTTGCTTAGGTTTGAATGTGTGGAACTCAGTGTTACGTTCTTTTAAAACTTTAATGATTGCACTATATTTTTCTTGAGTTTTTAGTTGAATTTTAATCTGATCCTTGCTAGTTGTTTTAAGAGTATATTCATCTTTTGCTAGGCCTTCTAGCACCTCCAAAAGAAGTTTGATGTTATTCACTCCTGACACAAAGATCGGCGGTGGTTTTGGCTCATTATTGTCGTTTGATTCTTTGTCATGCTCCATACCCTCGTTTTCTGTTGTTAACTTTTCATATCTATTATTCGTTGGAATATGATTACTTAGCCAATAAAGTTTCTCATTGTCAGCATTTGTCACTTCTGGACTAAGTAATCTTTTTTTACTGCTGCGATTCTCAATTTGCCAATCACTTTCCTTTTGTGACGCCAGTGGTGGGAATTGGGTGTTCAATATTTGCTGTTGCTGCTGTTGATATTGTTGATGTTGTTGATTTAACCAGGGTTGACTGTAATACATGGTATTTGGCATATTCATTGGTTGTATTGGTTGTGTGTACGCCCCTGGTTGTTGGCTTATTTGCATTTGGGAATTGCAGTCATAATTGGGAGGTACTTGTGAATATGGTAATTGCAGGTTTGTAAAGTGCTGCGTGTCAGTTACAAACGAGTGCGTAGCACCAGTTACGAAAAGAAGTAATTAACATTTCATATTATTTTGTCCAATTATAAATCTTTAAAATCTTCACATAAAAAAATTTAATGCTAATATTAAGTCTTGGTATGTGAAATTTTGAAAAATATTTAAAAAGTTGAAAAATTGGCTGTTTTCTCGCCTTGAGATTTTTCAGTTAGCTAAAAATAACACTCTAAAAAATCTCATTGAATTTTTACTTAATTTCCGAAAAATAGCACTTTTTAAATTTTGACAATTTCGAAAAACTCCATTTTCTAAAAAAGTAAAAATCACTCGGTATATATGATAGAGGCTAAATAGATTTTTAGACAAGCACAAATTACTGACGTAAACAGTTTTTTTTGAAAAATCAAAAATTTAAAGAAAATCCTATATTATACCGACTTTTTGGCAGTCACTGTATATTTAAAATAACAATAAGCCAGATGTATTTCAGGATTTTTAAATACTATGAAACAGCAAGAAAACTGCATTTTGTAATTCTGCTCAGGAATTGCATTTATTATTAACTCTCACAGTTAACTTTGACCATACACAAAGCAAATTTAGAAGGTAAAAACAAGGTTATAGTACCTGCGTCATAATAATAATACCGTAACGAGAAAATAATTAAACAACTATTACAGAGCCAAAGTAAGTACCTTAATTCCTGCAAGATCATGCATTGAAATTATACAACAACCTTGAATAGCTTAGACAAAACACAAAACCTTTTTTACCGATCAGTAAAAACTGAAATTTAATTATGCGTAGTAAACGATTACATAAATCAAACCAACGTTATGTCAGAATAAGATTTAAAATTTAAAAAATACGTGAAAAGAAACTATGTGACGTTTTGTTTGCTTCAGTCTGGGTAGCGATTAAGCAAACTCAAGCTTCTATTTCGTTTTAAGAACATTTTTTGTGTACCACAACTTTAATTATATATAACCTCCACTTTTGCTTGTACCTTGTTTTCCTTCTTCATTTGCACTCTTCAAATGTTTAAATTCTTTTCGTTAGTGCGACCACTGATTTTCTTTAGTTTCTGTTAGTACTCCACGCGTCCGCGCAATACCTTGTGTTAACCTTGTTACATTAATGGTGAGTAACTCTTGATACAGTTGCATGTTTCTTATTATTTGTGCTGCTTTTCCATGCTTAACCTGCTACTTGCTTCAATAGATTATAAAAACGCACTCTATTGAGTATATGTTTAAAATTTTTAGTAACTTTGTGTTCTTAATTTGGATAAACTCCTCGTTTACTAAATTTTAAATATAAATAACAGTTACTCAAAGAGGTTGGCTTGCAACACTAAGGAGTTATGAATTTATTGTTCTACCAATTTTAAATTATGAAACGATAACAATTAGGGTTGTTAAGAAGGATATAGATGACATTAAACTACAATAATATTTTTTTTCTACTCCTGTAACTAAAATTCCATTTAACATATTAACATACACTTCGCTAAGTGACCTTTTAATCATGCCTTCATAACCTATGACTAAAGAACCTCTTAGTCATGAGCTGAAGTTGGCAACGATGTTTTAGTCATGGGGTGAAGTTAGGTTCAAATAGTATTGGCTTTATTAGCCACAGCCAAAACTAAAATCAAGTTAGTTTTCAACCGTCACTTTGACGTTTGCCAAGCATAATTTAGCCTAATATAATAAATGTCAAAATTTTAATGAAATAATATGATGTTATATTCTCTAAATTTGTGGTCGTAGAAAAAGTATAGTATGCAAATCGTTTTATAAACTTATTAGTCACTCTTTTATTAAACACTCGCTCCGCTGCGCTTCGCTCGTGAGTAATAAAACTCGTGACTAAAATGACGTTTATAAAACTTGATACATAATATACTATTATCTACGACCACTACTAAAAGTAGGCCTTTTAGCGCTAGATTGTTTCACTAAAAGTGACGTTTTATAGTTTACCGTGTTTAAAGAAATCAGCTGTTTACTTTTAGCACACGGGCTAAAAGTGAAGTGATGTTATAAAGCTACAATTTCGAACTGCAAGTGAAGTTGTAAAGCTATTCCAGTTGCTTCTTGCGTTACAGGCAAAGCGTTTTTGAAATAATTAAAGCGTTATGTAATGAATACAGTCATATGTGGAGTATCAATAATTACATTTCGTAACTCACCTTGACAGCACGGGCGTGGCCAAACAATCGCCCGCGCGGCGTAGCCTACTATGACATAAATTAAAAGTGTCGCAGATGCGAATCTTTCTTAAATCGATATTTATGGATTAATAACGGTAAAATTAAGGTCGTAGATAAAATATTGTATGCAACGCGTGCTAAAAGTCGTTTATGCGCGAGACATGTTCGCGCATAAACGTCGACTTTTAGCACTTGTTGCATAAATAGCTATTTTCCAATACCTACCTAAATATCTGGATATTATTCACTAAAATCTAGCTATTAAAGTACCCCTTCATTCACTAGTGATTAAAATAGTTTTTATTCACTTCTGAAGACATTAGCGTAAAATACTATAGTATGCTATTTTTGAAACCCATTTGTATGCGGAGCCCCGAGGGCCCGATTGGAGAGGGGCGGAGCCCCGAGTCCCCTCTTGGAGAGAAGCGGAGCCCCGAGGTCCCCCTTGGAGAGGGGCGATGCCCCGAGGGCCCTCTTGGAGAGGGGCGGAGCCCCGAAGGCCCCCTTGAAGAGGGGCGGAGCCCCGAATGCATTTTGGTTAACAAACTCCTCGGCTGTAAAAAAAAATATTGAAGCCAACTGTTTTACAGAGGGTTTAAAAATCGAAGTCGATCATGTTAAAATTCGCCTTAATAGCTATAAATGTTAATTAAATTAGTCCTAATGTGTAGGTATTGGAAAAAATTTAATATATCACTCTTGAATAAAGACATTTTATTAACTCGCGACAAGTATTCACTCGGGGCTTCGCCCCTCGTGAATACAGATTTCGCTCGTTATAAAATATGTCTTTATTCACTTGATGTATAAATAACTATTTTCTACTCCTGTAACTAAAATGGCACATAATATACTAACATACATTTCGCTAACTGACATTTTAATCACGCCTTCATAACCTGCGACTAAAGAGTATTTTAGTCACGGGCTGAAGTTGGTAGCGACGTTTTAGTCACGGGTCGAAGTTAGGTTCAAACAGTATTTCCTTTATTAGCCACAGCCAAAACTAAAATCAAGTTAGTTTTCAACAGTCAACTTTGACGTTTGTCAAGCTTAATTTAACCTAACATAAAATTCGAAATTTTAATGAAATAATTTGATGTTATATTGTCTAAATTTGTGGTCGTAGAAAAAGTATAGTATGTAACACATTATATAAACTCATCTAGACACTCGTTTATTAAACACTCGCTGCGCTACGCTCCGCTAGTGCCTGAAAAAACTCGTCACTAAAGTTTATAAAACTGCATAATATACTAATTTTCTATAGCAAATGTTAAAGTGTGTTTTAATCGACTCAAAACTAAAGGTCAAGTTTTACTTTAACAGCAATGGTAGATAAAGTAGAACTTTAACATAAAGAGTAGATAAACTAATTTTATATAATTTTCTAACTTTTATTTAAATTAAATATTACAGCTTCGTATTATCCTAGCAACCCAATCTAGCTAATGGGATTTTAAAATGTGATTAAGTTTTCTTATTTTCTTTGGAAATTGTTTAAGTTCTTGCTATAGAAAAAAAATTGTATTATACACGACGATAAAGTTATTACTATCCACTCATGAATCATTAACGTCTTGACTTCGTCTCGACGTTAAACGTAGATAAAATTTAACTTTATCGTCTTGTATAATAAATTACTATTTATATACATACAATTGAATACCTTCTAATTTACACTTTAGACATTCTAGATATCATTCGTAATCCCCGTAATCCTTATACCGGGTGATCATTTTCAATCCAGGACATAACTTATGTCACATAAAGATTACTATTCTTGATAACGACATTTAAAAGTTGACTGTCATTTTTGAGCTGTTATAGTTGCACTTTTGGTTCGGGTATTACCTATTAATTTGCAGACATAGCTTACTACATAAGTTGTAAATGTAGACACAAAAATATCTATAGTACGTTTTTTTCCTATAAAAATTTTCAAGGTCAAGATAAAATTGGCAAAACTGCTTTTTTTAAATTATTAGAAAATTTATTTTCGTCAGGTTTTTCTGTAAACGACTTTTGTCACTTTGACGTTTAAAATTAAATTGTCAGTTTTTCTTTTTTGAAACTGAATACACGTAAAAACGGAATCTTTTAAAATTAAATGTAGTGAAGTGTGCAGAGAAACTGTTGGATCTGCATCTTAACACACCAGAAGAAGACGTTTACGAAAGATTAGCGAGAGCTTTTGATGTACCTACATAGAACTTTAATGCCAGATTTTAAATTTCCCACCAATTTTTAGTTCTATAAAGTTACTAAAACAAATTTTGCCAACATATATTTTTTAAAGGAATCCAAGTTATGCCAACATAAACCCTAAATTCTTTGACCTTGAAAATTTTTATAGGAAAAAAACGTACTTTACTACACTGGCTGTATTTTCAAATTTTACGATAAAATTGTGTAAGGTTGATAATCATGGAATACGGCTATTTGAAAATGTAACAATAATAAGTCACTCACATGCCTTAAACATACCCGCTATAACACGTTTTTATTAGAATTACTTTATTTTCGATGGATCAATCTGGATTTGTTATACACATTACCTTAACGTCTACAATTCAGTAACAGCTTTCAAATACCATTATCAAGGGTGGTGATACTTATTTGTCATAGGTTATGTCCTATGTTCCGGATGCGTATTGTCATTGTTTATCATTGTACAGTGCACCAGTGTTCTGAAGAAATGCACGGCAACGATTACTTAAAATTCACTGACATTATTTACTACGGCACAGAATATGGACCTTACTGGTGCTCTGAAACGCAGTAAACAGTGGACCGCATATGGTGTCAAATGATTGGCCAATGTTTACTTCGATTGGGAGCCATGTATTGCTATGGCGAGAAATCAGAATAGAAAGCTAATAATTATAAATTAGCAATAAATACGTTGTACATAATAATAGATCATGATTGCGTAGAATGAAACATTTCAATTAGCTAGTATTTTTTAATACTTTCTCATATAGCATAATATTTATTTATGTCGATCCAATATGGGGCAAATATTAATTAAGTAGAATGAAGGGGAAACTGTTTGTGATTATTAGTGAACTGTATGATGATTGGTGATTATCCAAGGCGGCAATTAAATAAATAACAGCTTGATAAATGTAAAACTTGTTTATCTTTAAATAACTATAATATAACTGAGTATAATAGTTATGGGTTTTCCAACATCGGCGATAAAACTTTAGAAACCGATCGCAGACACATTTGAATGGCTGAGTCGTCCATTATGTGTGACGATAAGGTCAAATTCTCACATCCTTGTTGGTTGGTATGACAACAACAAAATGACAAGCGCATTATGAATATAACGGTCCTAAGACTGTTATTGAACATTGTTTTGTTTTTAGTTACTATAGAAACAGTCACTCACTTTATTTAGGTAAACAATGTTTGTCATTTTCTGCGGTATTTTTATTTTTATTAGTAGATATAGCAAAAAAGTTATACGAGACTCGATCGTGAAGTGCTTTACTGGAAGAGTCGTCTAGCAATAGCAAAACTCGGCCCCTCGTGCCTCATTTTCCTAACTTTTTTCGGGCTGTTCTAGGACGCTTACCGATCTTGTAACGTAATATACTATTTCACCATCTAGGGACCCTGACACGAGAAGATCTGAAAAAATCTCGGAAGGTATTTTTTTCGCGATTTCAATACTTCCTTCGTCTTTTAGACGAGAGAAGTAATAATATCACCTACGGTAAGCTCAAAAGCTAGTTCTACGCCTGTTGTGCCTGTCTACGTCTGCCAGGTTTTTATCCTACCAATCATACGCAGTTCGTTCACGATCGGTTCGGTTGCCACAGTGCCATTCATAACGTAACAATAACCATGTGAGTTTAATTAGCATTGTTGGTCCAGTGTAGAAGACTAATCTGGGACACACGCCGCATAATCCATCTACTACGATAAAATTCCGCAACAAGCGCAGATCATAAGGGAACCGCAATTATATGAGCTTAATACCAGGAAGCCGGAGGCTCGGTATCATTAGAGTATGGTAGCAAGTCTAATTACCGCGAAATTAAACCTCACAAGAAAAAACTAAAATCTCACCACAGCTGGAAATCGGCCTGAACGTGTTTGATGAGACGCCTCTGTAATACTTCAATTGTTATAGAAACTGAAGCTTCCAAAGCCTGCTAGTTAAAACTATGCCAAATCCCCGGAGGTGGCTTCTACATACATTGTTTAGAGTCTAGCTTCCTTTGACCACGGCTTGCTATCGAAAGAAAGACCGCACCGAGAAATTCTTCGCAGGTGTCAATCGTAACCCAAAATGAAATGGGGCGTTACAAACACGTCAGCATCTTTTGCAGCCTGTTTGAATAATATATTTGACCTTTCATACATTATAAAACACTCTTTTGGTGCAGAAATAAGTAAATACGAAATAGTAACCATTAATCTGTAATTAATAAACAATAATCATAAAAAAATTTGTTCAAACGGATAATTTTTTAAGATAGCGGCGCGAACGGCGCCCGAAAAGTTGGAAAACCTTTTTATTAAAACTCCGAACTCGTAAACATATCCACAAATTTAAACTACCCGACTTTTTTCAGGACAAGTGAAACAATAAAGAAACCAACCTGCGATCGATTACTAATAATAATCAATGGTAGTATAATCGCAGATCAACCCCCTTATCATTTATACACCACGGTAGCTCTGAAATGTTCTTACTCACCGCAATGACCTAGCTAGCTTCAAATTCGGTGGCCTTGGGTCGCAGATTTCTATTATCAGCTGAACCGCTGCAAGCTCTTTTAATAATAATAAAAAACACAGGGCGCCAGAAATCAAAGATTTCGAGAAATAAATAAAATTACAGCAATAATTAGGTTTATTTAATTAATAATCAATAGTTGCTCGCAACATCGTAATTAGGTCTGTAAATTGTTTATAACAAGGTTTAAATACAATATATAATACAGTATATTATTAATACTGAAAATGCAGCACGCACAAAAAATAAGCGAACCTCTTTTGGGCTCTTGGATTGAATGTGATTACAACTCATTGAAGGAGTAAGCTTACCACTGTCATATGTTTTAACCGTTATCTCGGTAATGATAGTAAAATGGCGTGAGCGCACTTTTTACAAAATTCTTAATACGTATTCATTAAGCAAAACTTTAAATTTGTGAATTGTAAATTTGGGAACAATTAATACATTATGTTTTAAATTTGTAAAGCATAGATTTATAAACCATTAATACATTACGTTTTAAATTTGTAAACCGTGGTTTAAATTTGTAAATTGTAAATCTGAAGCGTCGTTACAATCGATTCAGCCAACAATTCATAGGCGGACGTGGTTGTCAACAAGCGTTGAAACAAGACTAACCTGTGTGGTGATAAAAAACGTTGCCGGCAGGCACTGAATTAGTCCAGGTTTATTTTAGAGATCCAGCCATCAGCAGCAGCGACCTCGTGGCAAAAGTTGATAAGGGGACAGACGCTCCGTGTTACAAACGGCAAGCCCAAAATGGCATTCCAGAAAGGAGTTGCGGGTCCAAATTATTAATTATGATGCCGATTAGGACATCTAACGTGTCGTCAATCCAAATAAGAAGTCGCTTAAAAACGACGTTTAAAAGCGGTACTTAAAAGTGGTAACTAAAATCTGATAAGAAAGGGAAATTACTAAACTTGAATATCAAACCAAGGAGCGTAAAAATACCTGATTTCAGTCATCAGCCCACAAACAAAATTAAATAATTATCGAGGTGCAATATAGCACACGAGATGCCTTCTTGGAACGAGTTGCTCCAACCAAAGCGAAAGTTAAAAATGAGGTCGCGGACGGAAAATGACCGCGGCGGCTGGCGCAAAGAGATAACATAACAAGTGAATTTCGAAAAAACCAAAACCAACACTTTTGCGCAAACAAGATTTGATATCGATTGAAATACAGCGAATTATAATTCAAGTGAAAATAAACAGGCTGGCCCGGAAGTGACTAAATGGCGAAACAAATAGCCGGAGCTAAATATTTGTTTCACAAGGCCCCTTTTCTGTACCCTGCTACTGGACTATGTAGTGTACAAAACTGCAAGCCAAATTAACTACGCTTCATCAGTTGCTCGATATGTATATTAGCGTGTTCAAACTTTCATCGCATGAAACAGTGGCACAAAAACGGTAACAAATTTTGAATTGGGGGGACTGGTGCATTGGAAAGATTAGTCTTGTTTGTAAAACTACTGCAAACATCTAGCTTCCCAGCAAGTTAGTTTGAATAAAATTACTGTTTTGGATAAAGACAAAATTAGTAGCCATTTAGTTGAAATGGAGAATTACTCACCCATTACCCATTAGGAATTGTTTTAAATCGAATATTACGGTGAAGTGGCGCAGTACGATGTAAATAGTAACAATTTTGTAGCTATTTGTGCAACAAGTGCTAAAAGTGGATGTTTATGCACGATTTTGCACACAATATTTCTGCTACGGCCTTAAATTCACTGTTATTAATCCATAAATGTCGATTTAACAAAAGTTTCATTTATGACAGTTATAAATTATGTCATAGTAAAGAGATGGCCGTGTCGGTGCAGGTGACTGTTTCTGCAGTCGGTAGCTGTCAAAGTTATTTATCAAAGGTAATTATAATAGTACACATTTTACCTTATTCTTTGCATAATGCTTTAATTATTTAAAAAACACTTTACCTCTAACGAAAGAAGTAACTGGAATAACTTTATAACCTGACTTACTGTTTAAAATTCTAAATTTAACACCAGCTGTTTACTTTTAGCACATGTGCTAAAAGTAAACAGCTGATTTCACTTTTAACACGCTGATTTATAAAACGTCATTTTTAGTGAAACAAGCTAGTGCTAAAAGACCTACTTTTAGTAGTGGTCGTAGAAAATAGTATATTATGTATCAAGTTTTATAAACGTCATTTTAGTCACGAGTTTTATTAATCACGAGCGAAGCGCAGCGGAGCGAGTGTTTAATAAAATGAGTGATTAATAAGTTTATAAAACGAGTTGCATACTATACTTTTTCTACGACCACAAATTTAGAGAATATAACATCATATTATTTCATTAAAATTTTGACATCTATTATATTAGGTTAAATTATGCTTGACAAACGTCAAAGTGACGGTTGAAAACTACCTTGATTTTAGTTTTGGCTGTGGCTAATAAAGCAAATACTATTTGAACCTAACTTCACCCTATGACTAAAACATCGTTGCTAACTTCAGCTCATGACTAAGAGGCTCTTTAATCATAGGTTATGAAGGCATGATTAAAAGGTCACTTAGCGACGTGTATGTTAGTATGTTAAATGGCATTTTAGTTACAGGAGTAGAAAAAAGATTTTTTTCAACTGCATGTATCAGAATGGCATACAGTACACTGACAAATTGTCCACTTAGTGACCAAAACTAGTAATTTTTTGTTAAAGGTTGGCGAAGCCATGTCGCCAGATTGTGGTAGGCCATTCCAAAGGTCACTTTATAGGCCCAATGTTACGACCTGGAACTATGTAGACTGCCTTAGTGAAGTTGATTTTCAGTTCATTACGTTTACAAAAAACAGAATGTGATGGAACGTAACTAAAATAAAATTTATTAAAAAATCGTACGACAGTCATTAATGACCAATAGAAAAATTAGTTCACGAGCCGTAACCAAGACAACTAAAAAATTTCTTGGAAATTTTTTGTAGGTAGACATTACTTCTTTTTAGGGTTTGTGTCGTTACGATTTTCTTACCGAATCTGCATTCGAGCATTAATTCATATCCGGAAATAATTTTCGTGCATTCCAACAACGTCCTAATTTGCCCTCGCGTCCCGCTCGGGCAAATTAATACGACGTTGTTGCAACGCACTCAAAAAATTTCCGGAAAGAATTAATGCTCTTATGAGATTATATGTGAAAATTTACTGCTAAAAGCCAGTTCTTATTACCTTCGATCCACACTTCAATCATTTCAAATCAGCTGTCTGTAATTATTTATTAAAACTAGTTTAAAATAAACTAATCAAAATGTTAATGTTAATCAATAAACGTGGTTTATAGCCTGATTTTTTAATTACACACACGTTTGTTTTCGTACGTGCATTAACATATTCTCGACGTCTAATAAGTAATCCAATTTCCTAACAGCCGCATGTTGCATGTCTTTCAGAACATCTCCCTAGTATTGTGTTACTTTAATTTCCAGTAAAGAAGCGTAGATTGCAAAAACTCTTGTCAAATGTGTCATCTTATTATTGCTATTATAATAATTGTGGCTACTTGCTGCGAAATTATATTTTTCCACGACCGGGAGTAGCCGTCGTTTTCTATAGCATCAAAATTGTGACAGAAGTAAAACATTTACTCCCCAGAATCTAAATAAGACAAAAACTTCCCTAGGGAGTTTTCATTATGACTGACACAACAATTATGTCAAATTCGAGGTTATCAGGTTAGGTTTTGCGTCAGTTGATACAAACTGACGCAAAACCTAACCTGCTACCCTCGAATTTGACATAATTGTGAGCTCTTGTCATAATGACTTACAGTGCCACCAACTTTAAAATTTACCATACGCTACTAATTTTAAAATAATTGTAACTAAAATGTCAATAAATGACGTTTAAAAAAAACGGGTTTTCGTTTTAAATCTTCCTGCAACGTGAAAAAAATAGTATATGCAACTCGGAGAGAATGCTATTTTGCTTCAGTGCAAAATAACGCATTTCTCTCCCTCATTGCATAATCTACTATTGTACACTCCCGAAAAAATCTCCGAATTCATTAGGTTACATTTATATTAATCTTAATATTCAACATATTCACGAATGTACCTACTATTCAGGCTTTCTAAAATTTAAGAAAACATAGAGCGACATAAACCTAAACTTTTTTTAATTATACGTTGTTACAGCTGCTGTAGGGGGCCATAAACAGGAATTGACGACTAAAATTAGAATGATTGTGGTGGTACCGAGGTGATCACGAATGTTGTAGTTTCTGTTTGTACACCCATCGCGTTTTGTCAGTGCTAAAGTACAATACTGCCGTGCTGTGAGTGAATAATTACAATGTCCGTTCGTGCTATATCAGATGCACTTCAAAAGAAAGCTGAGGAGGAACTCAATGAAATTCCAAGTCGAATTCCAGAAGATATAGCCCATATACGAAAATGGCTATCGCAACAACCACATCTCCACAAAATCAAACCAGGTAATTTACTATGCCAAATTAAATAGCCTTAATTAAAAAACTTAATTTTCACATAGATGACCAAGAGATTTTAAATTTCCTTCGAGGTTGTAAATTTAGCTTACAAAAAACGAAAGAAAAGCTAGATATGACATACACAATGAAATCGTTATTACCAGAATTTTATTCGAACAGGGATCCATTGCTGCCTCAGATTCAGGAAATTTTGCAGACTGGGTAAGTTTATATTAAAGTTTAGTTGTAGTGCTTAATAATTACAATCCATTATAGATTTTGTCTGCCCCTGTCCAAAATTGAAGATGAAGGCCCACGCTTTATCCTTATCCGTACTGACTCTACAGATCCCGAAAAATTATCGTTCGTAGATGCAGTGAAGACTGGTTTAATGATAATCGATATTTTATTACACGAAGATGACAATTTTATTATTTCTGGGCAATATGGATTTATTAACTTAAAAGGAATGTCCGTTAGTCATCTGGTTCACATGAATGTAGATGCTTGCAAGAAAGCTGCTATTTGCCTTGAGCATGCCTACCCTACACGACCTAAAGGCTTCCACTTCATCAACGCACCAAATTTCATGGAATCGTTGTTAAATATGCTTACACCTTTCGTTTCGGAAAAACTAAGAAAAAGGGTGGGTGTTGTTTTTCTTTGTAAAAATTGCTGTTACATCAACATCGTGCGCGTTTTAATATTAATGTTTCAGGTAAACGTACTCAGTGAAAACAATTTGAATAATATTTACAAGATAATTCCTTCTTCGCTTCTTCCTAAAGACTATGGCGGAAGTGGAAAGACGCTTGATGAACTAACAGGTTAGATTAGATATATGATATACTTATGGGTTTGATATGTGTTGAAATAAGAGAAGACCTATATGCATACAGTAGATTCAATGAAATTATATCATATAATTTATAAATGTGCCCGCCATCTTGAATTCCTTAAATAACATTATCGACTGTAAATATGATACATGACTGGAAAGTGTGCCGTCTTCTCGTTGTGTTTATAATTGTCATGAGAATTTGTATAACCAAGTACCCAGTATCCAGTATCTACTGGGAAATATGTATTTTAAGGACATCATAATGGTTCCTATGGACTCTACTTTTTAAATAGTCCCAAAAAGTATAATCGGGCGTTTGAGATCTTCATTTTTAGTATAGTCCATCTAGGCCTTTTTTCCTCCACACGTAGTCCGGTTATCTCATTTTTTCATTTTAATCCACTCTAGTAAAACGTATTCGCTTCTTCTTATTTGATAGTTCATCAGTTGTCTACATGCATTCAGTTTTTCGTCAAAGACAGAGCGAATAAATATTCCTTCTAGCGAAGCTATTGAGCGTGTCTCCATTTCCCAAGAGATTGGAGTTTCATAAGGAAGTGTTTACTACACCATAGTTTTCTACATATGTCGAAAGTGTCAGCCAGGTGGGTACCCAGAAATATTTCTGTTTAGTATAACCACCGTAGCGAGCTCTTTGGCCTTTTAATTTCAAATCAGTTTCTTCTGACTGGAGATAAAATATGACTACATTACTAAGCTTGCGAAACGCCACCTCCGAATGAATTAGGGCAGGATTCTACTGGCAAATAGATGGCGTGTGGTCCATCATATACCACACAATACTATCGTATGTTCCAAAACTCATTCGCAGCATACCATGATCAAATTGACTTTTGCCATTACTTGTTAAATACTCATTCAAGCAAATGAACTACCATAAGTCAGAGAAAACCAAATTACAAATACAAAACACTTAATAAATTTTTTTATCGACCGTTATAATTAATACACTCGTGTGAATGCCATTTTATTTTCCTTTTTGCTTGATACTCGTACAAGTAAACTTAATGCAGTGCAAACTTTTGCCTATCAGTGACAAATGTTTTCAAAAACAAAATTTAATCCGACATTCACCTACAGACTTAAGACATGACTATATTTTTTATCTTTCTTTCCAAGGCCTGCCCTAAATGAGTTTTTTTTAACACACGATACAATGCAGAATATTATGCAGCACTTTGAAAAAATTGCATATTGCAATTAACGATAAAGAAGTGGAAAACTATGCAAGGGGTTTTTCCTACTGCGACAATGCCCCAACTTTTCACTAGTGACTTGAAGAACTGCTTCTTCGAACAACTCAATCACACCATTTGCTGCAGTTAGAACTTAGCTCCCTGCAACTTTTATTTATTTCGAAATCTCAAAAAATACCTTTAGAAGCGCCAGTTTCCAAACGATAAAAGTCCTATTAAAGAAGATATGAATATATGGTTTGCATAGCAAAAGAAATATTTTTTCAGAGATTGCATCACTGAAGAAGAAGTGGGGAAATGTATTCGACTTAGGGGACTATGATGACAACCAAGAAAATAATTTAATTGCTATTGGTTGTTTCAGTCCCTTAATTGCAATACACTTTGAACGTCTCGCGTATGAACTATAATTGCTGCAATCTAGGATGTTAGCATTTTTATAAATTCTGAATTTCCCTTCGTTGCGTATTTATTTCTTACTATATTTTAAAACTTCACTAACATATCGTAATAGTCCCGCCAGCATTACATTTGTTTTTGGAGATTTGTTATTTTTCAATTTTATGTGGCAGCTTCCACTTCAGCGAAAGTTTGTTTCTATATTATATTAATCAAGTCGTCCTCTATCCATTCCTTCATTGTTTTCTCCATTTAGTAATTTATTTACACATTTTTATTTCGCGTTCATTAAATATTAGTTCTCCTTTCTTATTTTGCTCATATTGTTCTTTGGTTGTGTGCATAATTCTGTACGTGCTCTTGGTTCAATATTCGTATTGACATTTCAATTCCTTCTACCATTTGACACATTAACTCGTTTTCTTTTCGTCTTCAAATCGGTGACCTTGTTTTTCTCTTTTCCTCCTCATATTGAACCGCAATACTTAGTTCCTTACTTTAATTCGACTATCTATTGTTTTCACACATTTTTATGAAACTACTAATTCCTTCTCCTTCCTTAATCTCCTTTAATGCTTTCATTGTAAACTTGTTATTTGCAATTAATCGGCGTCACGTAACGAAGATCATATTCTTTTGCTTTTCGCTTAATTTATATATAATAGCGCTACAGGCTTTAGTAGTTTGACTTATGGCTTCAATTCTTTTCTTCTATATTTTCCTTTCTTGAATCTGCATTCTTTTAGCTCGTCATCTTGTAGGTCCTTCTCTATTTGTTTCTTCCATGTTTTCTTTGGCCTTCCTACTTTCTGTCTTCCTTCTGGTTCTTCATAGAAACCTTTTCTTATGGGCTCTTCGTTTCCTCTTCTCATTATATGTCCTAACCATTTCATTCTGTTTTGATTTAGTACCGTAGCGATGTTTGCTTCGTCAAAGAACTCTTCAAGTTCCTTATGGGTTCTTCTACCCCATGTTTGATTTTACTTCACACCTCCAAACATTCTTCGCAGTATTTTCCGTTCCCACGCTTGTAGTCTATTTTCTTCCACGTTTGTCACCACCCATGTTTCACTATCGTATGTCAGTATGGGTTTGATCACTGTTTTGTACACACGTGTATTAGCCGCTCTTGGTACACTGGTATTTAGTAGGAGCCGGTTCAGGGAGTCCGCGCACTTTGAGGCACTTATGATTCTTTTATGTATTTTTATTTCTTGTTTACCTTTGATTTTTATTTCTGCTCCTAAGTATGTCAAACTGTTCGTTATTTTAGAGGTTAGCTTTTATTTCGTTGTTGTTGTTAGGCTTAATTCTTTGTTTTTATCTTGTTTTGTGTTCCCCACTATCATGTAGTGCCATATCTTTGGGTTGATTTAGAGACCTGCTTCTTGTGCTCTTCTTTCGAAATTCTTCACTAAACCTTTCAATTGTTTTTTTTTCTAGACATAATGACCACATCATCGGCGAATGCTAATATTTGATACCTTTGTTTGTATTGATTTGTGGTTTCCTGATGTATTCTAGTGTGATACTGAAGAGGTATGGCGATAACGGGTCTCTTTATTATAGCTCTGTATTACTTACGAATTCTTTGGAGATAAGTACAGCCTTTGAATCTCACCTTGTCCTTTGTTCTTCTCGGGGTCATTTCTACTAAATCTATTGTATTTTGACTGTATTGTAACTCTTTCATTGCTTCTATTGTGGTTGTTCTGTGTATTCTTGCGAAGGCTTGTTTGAAGTCTAGGTATAGCGCATGTATTCTTATGGTTTTTGTCCTACATTTTTTTAAATTTATCTATGTATGAAGATCTGATCTATAGTAGATTTTTGGTCCCTTGAATTCCGCCTGATAGTCTTCTATCGTATTTGGGATTCATCTCTACATTTTTAGTTTATCAAGGATGCCAGTATATTATATGTGGTCTTTAAGAGCGAGATTGGTCTATAATTCTCTGTAAGTTGTTTGCTTCCCTTTCTAAAGGTTGGACATATTAGTGCCATTTCGCAATCGATCGGAATTTCTTTCTTAAACCATATTAATTTAATCAAGTTAAAAATTCGCTTACCCAGATCTGCGCTTCCGTATTTTATTATCTGCTTCGGACTTTTACATTGTTTTCCCCTTGTTTACTATTTCTTGAAAGTTTTCCCAGGTCGTTATATTTATCTCTCCTTCTGCGGTTCTGCGTTTTGTTTCCGTTAAATATTCTTTGCTGCATCATTTCTAAAGATTTTTTCAAAATATCGGTAAATCTCAGCTATTTTTTCTTCGTCCTTGCATAGTTCACCTGCTTCGTTTTTAGGCCTATTATTTGCTGTTGGAATTCTTTTCTTTCTTCTTTTATATACCTGTAGATTTCTCTAGTTCTTTTATTTTTCATTGGGTTTTCTCTTTTCTTTTTTCAGCATATTGTTTTGACTTTGTTTCTCGATCGCTTGTATTGACTTTCTGACTCTTGTGTTTGTTGTTGTAGCCCTTGTTTTGCTGCTTTACTTTCTTAAATCGCTTCTCTGCATTCCCTGTCGCACCAATCATCTCTTTTCTTTTCTTCGTGTTCTTCAATTTTTTCTTTACATTCTATTACTGTCAATTTTATCTGGAGTCACTCGTCCTCTATTTCTTTTCCGGTATTCGTTTTTTGTAGACTTCTTTTTAGAGTTTCTAAATATTTCTTTTGGGACTCTTCCTTCTTTAATGTTTCTGCAATTCCTTTTTTTCATAGTTCGTTGCTTATTTTTATACTGTGGTTTTAACTGTTCTGTTTTGATAAGTTGCCTATAGTGGTCCGAGCACAAGCACAAGCACATGATCTATCTGATTTGTGGTGTCCCATCAGAACTGCACCATGTTGCTTTGTGTACCTATGTCTTTTCTTATTTTATTGTACTTTTAATTACTAAGTTATTTCTTGCAGTAAAATTACTGGGCGATCACCATTGTCGTTAGATTTCGCGTGAATCTTTTATTTCCAGCTATTGCTTCTATTTCGTCCCCTTTTCCTATGTTTGCGTTTTGTTCTCTGATTATTAGAATTGTATCGTATCTTGAGATTTTGCTGATTGTTTTATAGGTGATCATAGAAATCCTCTCTTTGTTCATCTTCTGCTGCCTCTGTTGGCGCATACCTGTTAATGGTGCTTATTTTCCTGTATCCTCCTCTTATTCTTAATAAGCTTAATCTTTTATTTATTGTTTTCCAATTTATAATTCCATCCTTAACATTTTCATTTATGAGAAATCTTGTTCCTTATCTACTTTCTTCTCCACCTCAGTTTATCTAGATGTAAGCTGACATGCTGTGTACCTCTCCCTTAGACGAAGAGTGGACACGGCCTGGTCTAGCTCATTAACTCTTGGTAGAATATGGAGTGGTAAAGGGACTAGGCAAAAGAATGCTTCAGACATTGAACAGTAGAAGTATGAAAATTTGAGCGCCTTGTCGTTATTCACAACAGAAAAAACAAATCTAGCTAATTAATAAAACACCACCTACCTTTAGTGCTTCGCTGCATGCCTATATAAATTGTACAGGTGAAGGGGTTGCGGAAAGAACACAAAATATTATCAGCAATTGGAGCACTTAATTACCTATACCCAAATAATCGCAGTAACACATGAACTATATACATAAGCCATGATGGCTAAAGTGACAGCAACTTAGATTTGTAGAACAATTGCCTAACAAATAAATAAACCACAAATAGAAATCAAATTCCAAGTATCTTAGTCACAAAATACGCCAATATATAACTCGGGTTACAACTCAGGATCGCCACCTGTGACATAGCATTTGACATGTCGGCACGTCCAAGGGACGCGGCGGATGTGCGTTTTAGGTACATACGTATTTCAGCAATTTGGAAATGATTAATCACGCTCTGTAGCGTTATTAATTGATTGAATAAAAGGAAAAATTAAACAAGCTTCAATTTGATTTCATAGGCCTTAGAAAGGATTATATTTGCGGCAACTACCTGAGGAATGCATGTACTTACATTTATAATTCCATGTTATGTACCGCGATCTTGAGGGGGAAGATCTTGGTATATTGCATCTTGAAAAATAGAATGCCACTATCAAAGAGAGCAGTTAACTGCGGCAAAAAAGTGGTCTAGGCATTCTGGAATTTTTAGCCAGCTTGCACGTAGAAGCCAAAAATGGGAGGCCCTGGCCTAAATATCGAAATTAGTATGCAAAATTTAACTAGAAGACCCATTTTTACCAAGCTGTTTACAGCCGTTCGTGAATAAAACAATGCCCCTGGCGGTTTTCGTTTGTTTAAACAAGGGCGGTCTTGGCCTGCTCCTAAAATTTCAGATCCACAAAGGCGCTTTGTGAAAAATCAATAATTGAGAAACTCGACTGTTTGCTAGCAAGCGTGCTTCGACAGAAAAGCTTTGCAGGTGCCTTATCTCTAACGTCAGACGCTTTATGCGATAAATCTGAATTCCTTGCTACATTATCTAAATATAAGGTGGTCCGAAAAGGATGCTAGTTGCTAGAACGGAATAGGCATTGAAAGTACTTTGAAAGGCCTTGCAGTGTGCAACACCTGGGAAGGATTGAATCCAAGAAAAGAATTAGAAAAACATTTCAGAGCAATACCCTAACAAAAAAGGAAAGTCTCAGAAGTTTAGACTCAGCAAAAACAATTCGAATACTTACTTACAGTGATATTAATTAAAGTATCCTCGGAATAAAAAAAAAGGATAAACTACAAAGAGATCCAAAAAACCATCTACTCCACCAACAAATCACCCATGAAGGAAGCGAAAACAATAGAAAACACCAAGAACACGGTTTCTAACGAAACACTATAAGGGTTTCTACAGTTACAATATCTAACTTTATCTACCAATGAATTATCGAAACTGAAATTCCATCACATACAAAAGTTTCAAATCATTAACCGAAACGCTTATGTAAAATCCTCAAACAAGAAGCGACTAGTCGAGGAACATAGTCCTATAAATCGGCTTGTGACGCATGCGCCACTGGAGGTTCTTAGCGAAGCTCGGCACCTAAATGGGGCTCAGACCAAGAAGAAAGCAAGACCATTATATAGCTATACAGATTGCGGCAGGCAACTAGGACCATTGCAAAAGCAAGGAGAATATGCATGTGGCCGTCGTGGTGTTTAACAAACGAACAATCAATGTGCGATAGCGGTAGGTCGTTAGGATCATTATAAATACAGGATATATATTAGATTTTTAAATACAATTACGGCCATATGTAAAGTCCCCTTGCTTTTGCTATGGTCCTGGTTGCCTGCCGCAATCTGTATACCTGTCTGCACCACATCGGACACACAACCTACGCGAGAAAAACATCCCAAAAACAACAACTGCATCACATAGGACACAGCCAAGGGAAGTTTTATGTAACAACCCTTGCAGCAGAAAAGTCGACAAGTGATAAAGCACTAGAGTGCAACAATCCGTACGAAATATCCTATAACGTCCATCAAAACACAAAAGAAAAGCGAAACACTAGAAAGAGAAAGAAGCTGAAAAGGAACAAAAAAAAACAAGTCCTGGATAACACATCCTGAAACGCCTCACCTACTCAACTAAGCTTCGACTGGCTATGTCTACCATGGGAATAAATCCGCATCAAGAAAACCACCATAGCTAAAAAGCCATGACCAACAACCTAAAAAACAAAACCCGTCGAGACGCTAAGCGAACACAAGCACGGATGGGGAAAGCACCCTAATTAGAATCCCAAAATATGGAGAGAAACTACCCCAACTGCTAAATTCAGGCTACTCCAGCGTCGCTATATGAAGAAATAGATGAAATAGCTCCCTAAAATGCCCAACCAACCACTCTAAACCTTACAAGAGGGAAAACAAGATGAAAATGCTCCCTAATAGTGACCTACCCTACAAATGCACAAGTGGTCCACTCAGACTCAACCCATCTGCTACTGACCAAAGAAAAGGAAGAAAAGAAACCAACCACACACCCAACCAATCAAGAAAATAATCATTCAACAATGAAGAAAGTAGAAAAAAGCAAACAAACAACCGACCGAAATAATAAGACAAAAGAAGGGGGATTACCGTAATTGTACCTTTTGGATTCTTGTTAGTTGTCTTACCTTTCCTTTTCTGTTTAAACCTTGGACATTCCAAGATGCAATTATTAATTCCCCATTTTTCCTTAGTTGTGGTTTTTTCGACCCAGCTTTCTTTTCTTTTTATTTTTGTTCTTATCCCCAGTTCATCTATCCTTGGTTCATTCTTTCCTTTTGTTGCCTTTTCTAGTCGCTTCAATTCTTCTGGCGTGTATTTGACTATCTTTTCAATTTTTAATTTGTTTTGAAGACATTTTCAACCTTTCTGTTAGATTATTTAATTCTTTTAGTAATACTATTCTTTCACTGTTCCGTTTTTTCTCCCTCTTTCTGTTTAACGATTTTAAAAGCTTTGCGCTTTTTTCCATTTTAAACCTCTTGGCACTTTCCATTTTTCTGATGCACTAATCATGGGCCGCTTTGCTGTTGACGTTTCCACAACGTATGTCGTAAGGTGTTTCGGCTCTGTGGGCAATGTGCCTTGCCGTCCTTTTGGATGACCCTCCGGACTCCCTCTGTATTTATCAGTTCTAATTAGGTTTTCTCGTTTGTACCTCTTTTGCCAACTTCGACACTACACTTATACTAAATTTCACAAATAAGCATTAAGTACTGAGAACTAAGTAGTAATCATAACTATGGCCGTGATTGGTCGAAACAAAGTCATCATTACAACCATGTGAAAATCAAATATTTTTTTCAAAATTATCAATTTGACATTTGGTATGAATTCTAAAAATATAAAAGGAAAACTGATAAATAGTGGATAAAAAGGCTGGCCTACAATGGTTATTTGAATTATATAGGGCAAAATTTGTAAAGCACGAGCAGTCAAAAAAAGTTATATTTTCCTAGTGTAAAACTGAGTTTGAGTTCAGAGCGCCATCTACTCCATTCTTATTTGAAACTTAGTATAGTTTTAACAACCGCACTCCGTTTCACCTTTTAAAACTCTGTCTGGTATTTGCTTTACATTGATTTCAGTTTGCGAGTCAGGGCTGCATCTGACAGCTTGCTGACGTCAACGTTCTACTGGCGCTTACTAATGTCGTTTGTTCGTTTTTCCTTTCTCTTCAAATACACGACTAAAAAAATTTAATTAATTAACTTAACAATTATAGAACACTAAAATTATTCGAGTTAATAGATATACTTATAAATATTAAATAAGTGTACTTCTGCACGCAGATTATTGGAAAAAAGAAGTGGAAATTCGTCGAGATTGGTTTCTGGAAAATGAGAAGTTTCAATCTGATGAAACAAAGCGTGTTGGACCCTCAAAAACACCAAATGAAATGTTTGGAGTAGAAGGATCGTTCAGAAACTTAACGGTTGACTAGGAAGCTGAATAGTAATAATTGTTCTAATTGTATAAAACTGTAAGCAGGAGAGGACTTCTTCGAATTTAATAAATATGCTAACAAATCTGACTTTCATTCTATATTCACGTCTTAACACGTTGATTGCGCTACATATCCCTCGACACAAGTATCACGTACTAATTCTTACGCGGCTGTAAAATCTCATTTTTTGTAAGTGCTGATGGATGCTATAGATATGTCATTTTTAAGAGTAAATATTTTGGCATTACAAACAGCTATTTAACTCTGTGTACAGTCTTTCAGCAAAAGGCGATCACAACCTGGGCTAGCTCAAAACTTTCTGCGATTTTTTTGTCATGGGTAAGGCAATGGTTCTTAAAGTTATCAAAATTAAACAATTTTCAAAAAGGGCGTCAATCGGCAAACACAACAACAAAACCAGTCTAACTGATAATCTATATAAAACTCATGCTCCGTGTACGGCTTTCAGCTTACACTAACCTATACTCTAAAAAAACTAGGAGGTAGGTATCGGTGGGCCTAATAAAATGTAGGAAACTATAACGAAGCTTTTATTGCTCAACTGTTTGAATATAGTTGATTATAGTCAACAAAATTAAAGTAAATAATAATAAACCAGGCTCCTCAATACAAACAAATCTAGGGTTCAATGCTACAATCAAATGAGCATATAGGTTAAACTGGGATGCTAAATTCATAACTTCTACGATAGTTACATGGTAAAATATATAAGTTGCATGGCAGTCCTAATCAAAATCATTACTAAGTCAAAGTTAAATAGTAAAGACATGAAGCTACGTTGCAGTCTTAAGCAAGACAATAATTAGTAAGTTAAATGGTAAGAAAATAATTAAAATTTAATTCAATATGAAATTGCTCGTTTCAAATAGCACGCAAAGATAGAAAGCATTTAATAGAGCAAAGCTCAGTAGCAGGAACCAAACAGCAAAAAAATTATCCTAACTCTGCCGAGAGGCCCCTAACATATGCAGTGCCCCATCAAATAAAAATTGCTGTTTTTGCTGACTACATAATGCACTAATAAAACTTCCCTTTGTGGTATTCCTACCAACTACTCATAATCAAATATAAAGTGTTCCAAAATAACAAATTCATAAATGCAACCATGGCAATCAGGATTTCTCGGGCAGGTGCGGTGTCACCTCTAAGAGATGCATCGCATGGACAGAAACAAGGGTCGCAAGAGCTCTGGACTTCAGACGCTCTCAACCTTGTGCGACGTTTTAATGGATCTTTTCAGTAGCAAGAAGCGTTAGCTCGCCGCAAAACTAATATCAACTATTTATTACTAACAAGATCGATCCATGCAGATAACTGGTCCAAAGGGTTTCCAGCGTGCCTAAGCAAAGCAGGCTTAGCGCTACCACCAGCGGCCCTATAACGTGAATCCCCTAATTAGCAATGCCAACAGTAAGTGAACTAACTTACCTTTTAGGTCAAGAGCGGCCTGAAGGTACCCGTGCAATGCAATGAAATGCATTTAGGTTGAAAATATAACTCCACCAGCTTCACATAGTTGGAAAGACTTCCCTGCACTCAATGACTTCCGAATAAAGCATGGAGGCCAAATCCCAAGACAGTCCCCACAACCAACACTAAAACGACTTAGCTTGCCATACAGCAGAAAGGTAGTGCCCCAATTCAAAATCTCCATTCATGTCGCTTTTGAAAACTACAGATTAAAGTTAGCTCTACTAACAAAAATCCGTAGAGCATGTTCCTATTTTTTTGTTTTTGTCATGTTACTTTCTAATTTGAGCTGTCTTAGAAATAAGTTTTTGAAATATATTATATGTATGCCCAATGTACAATGTACTACATATACATATACGTCTGACTGCTTTTTTTTGTGATATGATGTGTTATAGGTACAGTACCATTTTTGTTTACTTTCGATTTTTGATCATTAAAACGTTTTGTTTCTTTTAGTTTTTAAATCAAGACTTTTTTAATAAATAAAAATATGTGTAATGGATAGTGATGTAAAAAAACGCGTTTTTTTTAAATCGAATAAAAAACCTAGAAAAAAAGGGTTTTTTTTGTTTTTTATTCATTTTTGTAATTGGCAGCACGTTTTGGTAGGTATGGTTGGCGGCATGTAAGCAAACGACAAAGTTTAAACTTATTTTGGTTTTACTTGCACTTTAAAGTTCAAGAAAACTACAGCACACACTAGACAAATGTTTAATAAATAACAGTAACATTTTATACCTACTGCCTACTCGTATTACTCACAGAACAGCAAAGCGTATGCATGCGTCTATGAGAGCACCCCCGCCCCACCCCTACTATTGGAAGTTGCTTTAAGCTGAACCCAGCTCTGAAACTGTCGACCTGATCGACGAATCAAGTTACGTTAGCGATTCATCAGGGTCATCAGACAGTGATATGGGCGACGTAAACTGCATGGATACTGACTCCGAGTCAGTTGAGGAATCAGCTATGTCTGTTAGCGAGTAATTTCTGCATTATTATAATTTCTACAGGGTGTTAGGGAAGTCGACGGAAAAATTTCTAGGGGTGAATCCTTGGCCCAAGATATGATAATTTAACTCAACTTACCTATATACAAAGTTGCTTAGTTTAGCCGCTAGAGGGCTTTAAAGATTATTAATAATAATAATAATGGTGCACTAACACCCCATGAAGGAGCTTGGCCTGCAAGGCGGAAGGTCAGAGCTTCCATATCCTCGCTCTCACACCTGGCTGTCGCGTGTCAAATTCATGACACGTGGTGATGTGGTGAGCGTCACGCATTAGACAACCGCATTATTACCCATTATTCCTTCGAACTCAGGTCCCCAATTATTTAAAGCGACTAGCTTTTTTAAATGTTTTAAATCCCTGTATAATTACTACCAATTTTTTTTCTGGATAGTTACTTTAATTTAGAAGCTATTCACTCTCTTAAAAAATTTTAGTTGGGTAAACGGTTTAGCCACAAAAAATATTTTCTAAATCCCTACAAGCCTAGTGTTATGTTACAATTACTGATTCAGGCTTGTAGGGATTTAGAAAATATTTTTTGTGGCTAAACCGTTTACCCACCTAAAATTTTTTTAAGAGAGGAAATAGCTTATAAATCAAAGTAGCTATCCACAAAAAACATTGGTAGTGATTATACAGGGGGTTAAAAAAATATGGATGGATAATTAATTGTGATAAAGTTTTTAAACACCCTGTAATTTTCGAAATTAACTTTACTGGTAAAATTCCATGCCCAAAAAATTAATAAAATCTATCAAAGATTTTTCCACTTATTTGAAAAAATTTAAAAAAAGCTAATCTTCCTTAAATCCCTATAGTGGCTAAACTAAGCAACTTTGTATATAGGTAAGTTGAGTTAAATCATCATATGTTGGGCCAAGGATTCCCCCTAGAAATTTTTCCGTCGACTTCCCAAACACCCTGTATATCCACTTTAGTTATTTTTCTATTTTTCTTTAGAAATATTTGCTTTTTTTTTGTTATTATAAATTCTATAATTCACTTTACCTACGAAATGTATTATTTTTATTTAAAAATATATGTTTTTTGTTTTTCCAAACAAATTACTTGTTGCTATTCACTACACTTTAATTCTGAAAAAAACGTATTTTAAAAAAAACCAGACCGCTTGGTTTTTTTTACAAAAAAAACAGGTTTTTTTTTTAAACGAACGGTTGCAGTTTTCCAAAGCGAATTATCACCTTGTGAGCGACTCTGCGGTGTGCCAGTCAACATAGCCCCAAGCTGCAATTTTGACCTCAAAGAAGCACACAGCGCTGGCCCCGGTTTCTCTGGCGGAAATATGAAAGCCAGGTTAGTTTCTATTTAAAATTCCAATACGAAGTAAGGAATCATTGAGACATTGGGGGCAATTGTTTTCGTGCCCAAGATAATGGGGGTTTACCCGCATCAAACACAAAATTATTGCGTCATCTGCTAACGTAGCGTGGCAGCGTGTTCCAGCAACAAGCGCGTTTAAGAATAGACAGCTTCACCTAAATTTAAATACATTTCGCACTATAAGAGTTTGACTTTGCGTCGACAGTTGAACATTAACGCACTATATAAGATGCTTTCATGCACGTAGCATACAATCTTTTTATATGAATAGTGTGTATTTTTACATGTATTTTATGTAATAACGGGAGTAGATACAGCTTTCGCTCGTAGATAATTCAACAGCTTCACTGTAGGCTTGGACATCGTTTATCCTTGGCGTTTTATGTACATGTATTCTCCTGTATTTGTTTTTCTTACAGAGTACATATCCTTTTATGTAAACTGTTGGCATTTTATTGCTGGCAGTGTTTGCATGCATCATTTCAGCATTCCAGGTGACAACGAGCAATCCTACAGCAATGTTAGTTTGCCCTTAGCCGCACTGACGATTTTAATAGTACAGTAAAGTATCGTGCTAAGTAAACGTACCGTTAGAATATAGTGCTCACTGTAAAAGCTGAATAGAAGTACTGTTACAAAGGCAGCAAAATAAGTTGTGTTAGTTTTTTTAATTTATTATTTAACACTACGTTAACAATAAAACAATTTATGACTATGTTTCATCCAAGAAGAGTAGAAAGAAGGAGACCTAACTCAAGTGGTGGGGGTGTTCCAAATAATGTTGAACAGGAAATGGCAGACGACAAGTTCAATGCAACTCCTGCAAAAGATGATTCAAGGTTATATTCCTTTGACTTTGATTTTGATATCGAATTACATCAATAAATAATGTAAGCAATTAAATATTCCAGTTACATATTCCCAGCTCGCTTCCATTCTCTATTGACTTTCACCTTTCGCTCAACTCCGCATATACACACGAGATATAATTAATCATCTGTTGCACGAGTTGCATATATTATGGGTTTGAATTGAACTTGTGGTCAGGCATTCTCTGTTCGACATCTAGCAATTTATCCCCTCTACTCAATTCTCATCAAGTTAGGTCTTCTTCTTTCTAGTCTTCTGTAATAGCAAAACATACAAAAACTTTAAAATTTAAACTGTTCATAACTTCATAAGGATTGACTTTAGAACATGTATTCATCAGACATCTTCGACTTAAAAAAACCTTCCCAATATGCTCTCAAGCTATGGTCATTAGGCCATCACATGGCGAGACACCCTGTATGAGATCTCATCAATATGTAAAACAAAATGCTCTCTCGGTGTTGCTTTGTATTTTAAACAGGGCAACTGTAAAACATTTCTCATGTATGAATCGTCATATGTTTAATTACCTGACTCTTTCCTGTTCCTTTGTATTCACAAATAAGAGCAAATATAAGGCTTTTCTCTTGTATGAGTTCTCATATGTTTATCTAAATTGCTTTTTTCAGTTGCTTTGTATTCACAAACAGAGCAACTGTAAGATTTCTCTCCTGTATGAGTCCTCATATGTTTAATTAAACTACCGTTATCTGCTGTTCTGTATTCACACGTAGAGCAATTATAAGGCTTCTCCCCTGTATGAGTCCTCATATGCCTAACTAAACTACTTTTAACTGCGGTTCTGTGTTCACAAACCGAGCAACTATAAGGCTTCTCTCCTGTATGAGTCCTCATATGTACAACTAAATGACTTTTATCTGCTGTTCTACATTGACAAACAGAGCAAACATAAGGCTTCTCTCCTGTATGAGTCCTCATATGTGCAACTAAATTACTTTTAACTGCTGTTCTGTATTCACAAACAGAGCACATATAAGGCTTCTCTCCTGTATGAGTCCTCATATGCATAACTAAATGACTTTTATCTGCTGTTCTGCATTCACAAACAGAGCAAATATACGGCTTCTCTCCTGTATGAGTCCTCATATGTTTAACTAAATGACTTTTTTGAGTTGCTTTGTATTCACAAATAGAGCAACTGTAAGATTTTTCTCCTGTATGCGTCCTCATATGTCTAACTAAATTACTTCTTTCTGCTGTTCTGTATTCACAGACACAGCAACCATAACAAGTTTCTCCCGAATGAGTCCTCATATGTTTAACTAAATGATTTTTAGCTGCTGTTCTGTATTCACAAACAGAGCAAATATATGGCTTCTCTCCTGTATGAGTCCTCATATGTATAATGAAACTACTTTTAGCTGCTGTTCTGTATGCACAAACAGAGCAGATATAAGGTTTCTCTCCTGTATGCGTCTTCAAATGTTTAACTAAACTATTTTTATCTGCTGTTTTATATTCACAAATAGAGCAAATATAAGGCTTTTCTCCTGTATGAGTCCTCATATGTAAAACTAATTGACTTAACCTAGTTGCTTTATATTCACAAACAGAACAAACGTACGGCTTATCGCCTGTATGGATCTTCACATGTGAAACTAATTGGCTTTTCCTAGTTGCCTTATATTCACAAATAGAGCAAATATAAGGCTTCTCTCCTCTATGAGTCCTCATATGTGTAACTAAACTACTTTTATCTGCTGTTCTGTATTCACAAACAGAACAAATATATGGCTTCTCTCCTGTATGAATACTCATATGTGTAACTAAAATACTTTTAGCTGCTGTTCTGTATTCACAGGCAGAGCAATTATAATAAGTTTCTTCTGTATTAGTCCTCATATGTTTAACTAAATTAATATTTTCGATGTTTTCTTGTTTGATGTAGAGCTTCTTATGAAAATTCTCATCGTTATCCATTTTCTGCGATATGTAAGATGCAGTTTCTGTAAAACTACATGAGTTATTATCCATAGTTTCTTGTTTAATGTTCATTATGTTTGTTTAAACAGCAGAGTTCCTCCCAATGATACTCCACCAATGAAATGTAAATATCTTCAGACCTGCAACAAAAGCAGATTGTCATTAACCTGTTATGAATTTAGCAATATAAGTGTTGTAATTTTTAAGCAACGCGAGTCAGAGCTGACCTGAGGTCAAGTACATATCGTTAGTGCGTAGTTATCAATACTAAAATAAACTGTTGCTAACTATGAACCGCAAATATATTAGCACAACAAATGAACCCCTGCGGGGGAGTTCCCTGTCACATAATAATGGGTAAGAGGAATAATAATGATCTCTTACCTCCAGTTACACTAAACAAAAAATACTACTTCCAACGTAAATCCTCTAATCACAGCCAACAAATATTATTTATCAAGCGATAGTACTCAAAACGCCAGAAACATTATTATCAAGGCAAATATGCTGCAGCAGTCGAAGAAATGATTACCAACGAACAAAATAATCTTTCAACTTCAACACAAGAAATAAAACGAACTATACTGACAATAAATTAAACTATCACACTTTTAATATTCCGAAAAGAACCAATTATCAGTTATAATCCGTAACCTACCAGTTTCAATCACTGAAAACGAAACTTTAATTGAGTTAAATAACTTAAAATACTCAGTGATTAAAGTTGCTCATCTTTATAACAGGGACAGAAGGCCAATGCTGCTTTATGCGGTGAACCTGAAAAACACTGAAACTGCTAAAAAAATTATGAACTTAAAAAAATACAATATAGCATAATAGAAGTAGAAACTAGAAGAAAATCAGAAGACAGCACAGTGTAAAAAATGCCAGCTTTATGGACATACCCAGAATTACTGCCACATAGTGCCCCGATGCGTCAAATGTATAAATAACCAGAGTATGCCCAAAAAATCTACTGATCCCGCCCAATGCGTTAACTGTAAAGAACTTCATCCCGCTAACTTTAAAGGGTGTAACTACTATCAAAAAGTCAAAATCAAAATCGAACACAAGCGTGGTTCCACCAGCCCCATCTAAAGTAGCTAACACCCAAAACAATCAACCAATGAACAACCAAGATCAACAAGAATTCAATAGATCATTTCCAAGACTACCAAATAAACCCAATAGTAACCACAACTTTAATCAGGAAGATCCGAACTTACTGACCAGTATCGTCACAAAAATAATCGAGATATTACCACACCTTGATAAGATTATGCCCCTTCTTACAACACTATTACCACTACTATCCTCCCATAGATCCAAATAAAAAACACACAATTAATAATATAACGGTCCTTAATTGGAACGCCGATGGCATAAAGAGACAGCGCAGCTTAATTATTGAATTCTTTTTCAAGCATAACGTGGACGTAGCATGCATCACGGAGACACAATTCTAAGTACAGGAACCTTCAAACTACCAGGTTAAAAAATATACAGAAAACGCGAACAGCATCAGGAGCTGTGGCAATAGTAATCAAACAAAAATTAGCTCATCATTCGTTAGTAGATCTAGATCTTGAAAATCTTGAAACAGTAGCTGTAAATTTGACAGAAGATAATAAAGCCGAAATTTCGCTTTATGCAACTTATAAGCAACCGAACAAATGAATACTTGAAGAAAACATCATTACAATATTTCACACGAACAAACCATCTAAATTGTAAACTTAAATATTGGGGGTGTAGAGCTGATAACCCGAATGGTACCAGGCTAAACGCAATATTGACTAACCAAAACATACAAATATCGATCACTAATGATTATACCTATTATCCCTATAGACCAGATTACAGACCGGATATCTTAGATGTCGTCTTACTTAAAAACTTTCAAAAACTTATTTATCACACTGTCCCGAATGAACTCGATTCAGATCACTTACCTGTTATTTTATCTTTCCACAATGAACCACAGCAAATACCTGCATTACCCAGGCTAATAGAAGGCAAAACGGACTGGAACAAATTTCAACGCGAGCTAGACAAAAACATGAAAAGCCCTGGACCTATTCACTCGACTAACGACATAGAAAAGGCATAGACAGTACACAGAAACAGCGAAAATTAGTGTTCAACCAGCCTTAACACCGTGGAAGCAGAAAAAGCGCAACTGTGTTATGTTATCTCGACCTCGTTGGTTCTACCTAAATTTTACTAAATACAACCCTGTGCCTGGAGCTTATAATCAAATTTATCTGAGCAAACTTAAAATGCTCGCCTTGTATGGAATTTCCCCGCAAGCACTTTCTTGCAGTGCACAAATTGCTTATTTGTTTCGACATCCGGGCGTCAGCACCTAAAAGTTCTTGTGAAATATTAAACAGGCAAATAAATTTCGAGCAAGCTCTTTGTCTTAAGCAATAACGAAACTAGGCCTTAAAGCCAGGGTTCGCCACAGTGGGCCCAGCCCGAAAAAACCCGACGGGTTTTTTCGGGCTGGGCCCACGTGAACAAGCCCGCTCGAAAAACCTTCGGTCCTGGATTCACTCCAAGGGACTAGTAAACTCACAACTTGGGTTAAACAATTTGAACAAAAAAGCTCAACTTTTAGAATTTTATTACAAATTAGTAAAACACAATTACCTTTAAGAATAATAGAACATTAGAAATATAATTAATGATTGTAAAAAACAGAATATTAGAGCAAGAACAATTAATTATTACCAGTCAATAGTGTGTGTATCAGTTGAGCGCAAATTTCTGTACACTTGCACTAGTTTTGTGGCTTTTTCCATGCCCAGGCGATTTCGAAGTTTACTCCAAACAAGTCCGAATGTAGAAAAGTATCGTTCAATGGAAGCTGAAGATGCCGGCGCCGAAGATAGACCTAAGAAAAAATCGCAAAAACCATGTGGCAAGGTTGACATTTTTTCGGTTCTTTTTGCAACAAGTTTCCATCATTGAGGGGATGGAAACTGATTGATGACAGCATCCGTCATTAATGATGATGGAAAAAATACTTCGTCTTTTATTCGAAGATCCATTATCCCGGGAAGACGGGAAAAACCCAAAAGAGCCCGAAAAACCCCGAATAAGCCCGAAAAAACCCGAAAAACCACCCATGGGCCCAGTGGGTTGGGTTTTTCTGAAAAAACCCGGGTTTTTTCAAACCCTGCTTAAAGCCCAATGTTTTCTTTCAATAACGTAGCGCCTAACGTTCTTAAGAATTGTCCTTGCAACTTGTGGGTTTCTTAGTATTCTTATCGGTCAAGACATATAAGACCGGTTGCAGAAAGCAATGTTAAGTATGGTGTTAGCTAACGCGACGTCAAAGTGAACAAAAACGAATCAAATCCAAATGCTTACGGCAACTAATACATTAGTAAACAAAATTTGATGCGATTTTGTCCACTTTGACGCGACGTTAGCTAACACCAGACTTAACATTGCTTTCTGCAACCGGCCCTTAAGCCTTCTGGAATTTCTTTGCGTGGTAGCTTTCGTTTATTTTGGAACTTTCCTATACGCCTCATTGTTTAAGCGGGGTTTCCCCGAATTTTAGCGAGATTTCGCCAACTCAGTCATTGCACCTACGCATTTGCCCCAAGCTTTGGCGAAGGGAAGAAAGTTTTGATAAGCCTTTTGGTCACCGTGCATATGGAATTATTGATTTCAGAACCTAGACCTTTTATCCGTTGGGCTGTTCTCAAGCGCTGTGCATTTGGAATTCGGAATCGTCACCCAGCCACCGAGTACAAAAGACGTACAGTTTTGTTGCCCCCGGCCACGTCACCCGTGGTCGGGGAAAGCTTCGTAAATACATTATAGTTCCGCTTTCGCTTGTTTTAAGTAAACATTTTGTGCTCCTGTGGATTTTTGAGTGCTAAAGTAAGTTCGGCTCAAGTCCTGATAACAGCTAGTTGGTCGCAACTCATAGTATTCGGTAGCGCGGATTAGGATCGATGTTGTATTAGCCGGCTCAAATTATAGGCGAGGCACCTTTTGTCGACTTTTGCCCTCCCGTGAGGGGTGGAAAAGCAGGTTGCATCCATTGCACATTTAGTCAAGGTGTCCTCATAAGCCTACAGTGTTTCTCGTATTAGTGGGAAAAGTTTCTGCATTCTTGCAAATCCTGTGAAGTCGTGCTTAATTGAAGCAACTTGTCGTCCGCCGCTGGCTGCCGCTTTTATTCGTGGGGTACAATCACCCTTTTTGGCCTACCGTTGCCGAACGAGTTCTGCACAACCCTTACGCTGGGAAAGCGTGCGTTCCGCCTCAGCGATCACTAGGAGCTCTGCCCGAAGCAATCACCAGGCCGGCCCCGTCATCCCCAGACAACCATGATTGGGCTACCCAAGGTAGATGTCCAACTTATTATTAGATTGCGCAGTTAAGTGCTTCGCGGAAGTGCCATATCTGTTTTTGGTGTGCGCCGATTCCCTTCGTTAAAGGGCCGTATAAATATTAACTTCTGTCTTGAAAAGTAACTGTGGGAAAAGTTTTCCCTTCTTTTCCCGTTCGTTTTGTATGTGAATTTTTTGTGGTATGGTTTAGCAATTAAGATAACTTTTGCCGGGATCCCCTATAATTTTCAGCTAGGATGTCCCGCTTGTATATTTAAACTCTTTGTGTGTTTGATTCATTAAATACTAATTTTGTTAAAGCCAGCCTATTTATTAGTAGCAATTTAGAAACCTTTGGGGTCTTCCACCCGTAATTAGCCGAGGCCACTTGTACTGAAGTGTAAAGGCTAAACATGTTTTTTTTATTGATCAAGCCCTAAGAATATCGGCTTGAATTAAGTTTATCTTTCAGTAGAGCGGCTTCGCAGGTAAGTTATTTTGAAGGCCGCTCTGTGTGCTTCGGCAGACCTGGTGGAGCTTGGTGAGCGACGGTAAAGAGGCGGCTCGCAGCGAACCCAGTGCGTTTCTGGCATAGCGACCGTGAACTTTCTTGCTTTGGTCACGAAAGCAATTCCTTTAAAAGCAAGTGGCGCTTTGGCTAATACGATTTTGAGTCGAGTTATAGGGTAAGTGCCGTCGGTTTTTAACTGAGCTTACGAACTACCCCTTCACGTCACGACTGAGCTAAGCCGAGAGTAACAGAAACGCCTCCATCTGTTCCGACACCTTTTAAGATCTGTGTTATCGTAAAAACCCTTTACTCTTTTTCCCCGATTTAATAGCTAGTGCAGTCGATGTCGATTAAAGTAAATTATCATGTAACAACTGTCATCACACATCACTCGCAATAATAAACTTCCTTCCTTTTCAATCCGTACCCCTTGCTAGGGGTGTGGTGACTGCCTCTGATATCATCGTCCTCCATTGTTACTTCCTTTTACTACTATAAAGGAAGTATTGGATTCACCCCAAAAATTCGAAATTGAGTTTTCAACAGATCTTCACGTTTTAGAGTCCCCTGATCCCAAAAAACATATTTTTTTTCATTGGTCTGTCTGTGTGTGTGTGTGTCTGTCTGTCTGTCTGTCTGTCTGTCTGTGAACAGAATATCTCAAAAACGAAAAGAGGTATGGCATTGAAACTTCATATATAAGTTTTGTGTACTATGTAGATGAGACAACAAGCTTTTGAAGAAAATCGCATAACCGGAAGTAGGTGTTTACTCTTGTGATTTTTCAGTTTTTTTCGATTTTTTCAAAAACGGCTCTAACGATTTTTTTTAAATTTTACATTTTTCTTACATTTTTATTGTGTATTGATGTGAGATAGGTGATTTTCCAGTTGAATACTTCTAAAGTGGGTTTCTTTTGTTTTTTTTTCTATTTTTTTTATTAACTCCTATTTTAAATAAAACACCCGGTATATTATTACATTTTTGAATTCACCTTAAAATTCTAGAGAAAATTTGTCTCTTCAACTAACACTCGATCTTGTACCGTTTTTGTAGAATTTGTTATTTTTGAAAATTTTTAACAAATGGTTAAAAATTAAAAATGAAATTTTTGACTAATTATAAGATCACTGTAAAAGGAAGTTGTGTGAGTGTATCACACCAGATTTTTTTCTATCCATTGCTGCATGGACTGCCTCGTGGACCTGGCTACCAGTAATCTCTTTTATTATGTCAGTCCATCGTCGTGGAGAACGGCCTCTGGAACGTTTTCCGCTGACTGTTCCTTCTACCATTAGAAGCTCTAGATCTGAGCTGCGTCGTGCTACATGCCCGAAGTATGAAAGAATTCGTTGGTGAATTGTATCGTGAATTCGTTTCTGGACACCTAATTCTTCTAAAATGGAAACGTTAGTTCGTCGCTCTGTCCATGATATGCGGAGAATCCTGCGGTAGCTCCACATCTCAAACGCATCTATTTTCTTACGATCTCTCATTTTAAGGGTCCATGTTTCGGCAGCGTATAATAAGATAGAAAAAACTAAGGAATGAAGGAGACGCAGTTTGGTAGCCTTGGTTATATCTCGATCTTTCCATATTTTTATGAGTTTTATAACTGCATTTCTGGCAATTTCAATCCTTCTCTGAATTTCAGGTTCACAGCTACCTACGTTAGTAATGATAGAGCCAAGGTTGATATACTTTTGAACGACTTCGCAGCCAAATACTTGTTGAATGTCGGGCTGATTATTATTAGCTCTGTCAATAATCATCACTTTTGTCTTAGACTGGTTAATATATAGACCTAGTTGTTCACTTTCGTGTTTTAATCGTCCCATGATGTATTCCAGCTCTGTTGCGTCTTTTGCTAAAATAACGGTATCATCAGCATACCTCAGATTCGTGATTTGCTTGCCGTTTATAGCTATACCTCCCTGATAATCATCAAGTACACGTCTAATGATGTATTCACCGTACACGTTAAACAGCAGCGGGGAGAGTATGCATCCCTGACGAACACCTGCGCGTATATTAAAAGGCTTGCAAAACATTTTATCTACCTTCACCTTTGCAGTGCTGTTGGCATAGAGTTGTTCGATAAGGTGAATAAGATGTGCTGGAACTCCCATGTATCTCAGAACTTCCCACAATTTGGACCAGTTAACAGAATCAAAGGCACGCTGATAATCTACAAAACAAAGATACATAGATACATTGTATTCTCGTGTTTTTTCAATTAGCTGCCGTACATTAAGTATTTGCTCCCATGTACCTTTGCCTTTGATGAAACCTGTTTGTTCTTCTGAGATTTGAAAAGACAGATAATTTTTTAAACGTCCATTCAAGATGTGTAGAAGAACTTTACTAGCATGGCTTATCAATGCAATAAGACGATAATTAGTGCAGTCTGTCGTAGAACCCTTTTTATATACAGCGATGAAAATTGATTGGCACCACTCTTTCGGCCATTCTCCAGAATTCCATATTTTTGTGCAGATTTTATGTAGAAGATCGACTCCCTGTTGTCCCATAAGCTTGATGATCTCAGCAGATATGTCGTCCGGGCCTGCTGCTTTGTCATCCTTGAGATGCTGGATAGCGTTTTCAACTTCGGCTTTCATTAATGACGGTTCTTGCAAATCAGCAGGTTTCAATGATTCTGGGGGTAGGTATTCCGCAGCAAAAGGTTTTCACAATATTCTTTCCACACCCCTGCAATTTCTTCAATGTTCGTCATTAATTCGTTGTTTTTATTTTTGATTGCCCATGACTTAGGTTTAAAATCTCTGGCAAGATATTTTACCTTTTTAAAAAGATCTTTTGTCTGCTGTTGAAATGCGTGTTTTTCAATATCACTACATATATATATATATATAATATATATATATAATAAACTTAATTAAATTAAAAAACACGACAAGACGTGGATGACAAAAGACTAGACGGCCACGGCACTAACCAGCTTACCCACAGAGTCAGATGCAATTAGACCAATATAGGTTTAATAGTAATAGTAACAACTCGAATCTTTTAAAGTAAATCATATAATCTGTATACCTACAAACATTTTACTGCTGTCGAATAATTTGCCAACTTAAATGTCAAAATACAAAATTATTTCAAACATCCAATTTTTGTAAAAAGAGACTTGGTAGCACAATGTTTGTTCATAACTCACTCAGGAAAGTGTTTCCCGTGTTCGTGTGAGTTATATATCACAACTCACACAGGAAACACTTCTCAACCTCGTTATGAAATAATCTACTGTGTATTGTAGACGCAGCCAGTAAAGAGAAAAAGTTGTACGTCGCGCAGCAGTTGCTATACAAGTGGGTTAAAGAGTACACTTCGGTTCAATATGTGACATCGACGTTAAAGTTACTTGCATTCTTAATTATTTCATATTTTCTTTTGTAGCGTTATGGTGTTGGAATTATAACGTAGTAATTTCGTTAATGAGATCGTAACAAGGAAAAATAAATAACTTAGGAAATGCATATAAAAACAAAAATGTATATTCTGCAATAGTTAGTTCTCTTGAATTGCTTTGCACGTGTACAAGGTGCTCAATTTATTTGTTTTTTCGGTTTTTTCATTGTTAAACTACATTCCGCTATGTTAAAGTTGGAAAGTGGAAGCGAGCTACGTTCACAAATACGTGCAGTGATCTTTAAAGTTTATGGGTTTTTAAAAAGCAGCCCGTCGGGTTTTTTTCAGGCTGGGCCCACTGTGGCGAACCCAGACTACCACCAAGAAATTAACTTTGAAAATTACGAGAAATGGTTGAAGAAAAAGCTCATCCCCAATTTACCCAAAAATTCAGTGCTAGTGATAGACAATGCTCCTTATCACAACGTTCAAATAAATCCAGCTCCCAATCAAAACACCAAAAAGCAGTTAATGATTGACTAGTTAATAGAAAAAGACATTGCTTGTTCTCAAGACATGACAAAGATACAGTTGTATCAATTACTTAAAGGTGCCAAGTCTCAGCACCGACGTTATAAAATCGATGAAATAATGGAGGAACACGGACACGCTGTACTGAGGCTAACGCCTTATCATTCTGAACTAACCCCGATTGAAATGATTTGGGCCATAATAAAGAATTGTGTGACGGCCAATAACATCACTTTTAAATTAGAAGACGCAAAAAAGCTTGCTGTAGGAAAATTTGCTAAAATAACTAGGGAAACATGGAACAAAGCGTGTGAACAAGCAAAGAAGAAAGAACAGGAGTATTGGGAAAATGAACGCGTTATGGACGTTATTACAAATTCTTTAATTATTCGGATTACGAGAATATTCTGTAAATTTATGTAAAATAGAAATAATTATGATAACTTTATAAAGTATAATAATAATTATATACATAATGTCAGCACATACGTCAAAATAACAGTTAAGGTACTATTTTAGGTATTCTCTTACATGCTAACTAGTGAGTCACCCGAACTACGCTTCGGTTCGCTAAATTAATATATCATTAATATAAATTTTTAAAAAAAGTATGATTCGGCCGGGAATCGAACCCAGGCCGTCCGCGTGGTGGGCGGGCATTCTACGACTGGACCAATTGTGCTTGGTTGAATGAGCAGATGCTGTAATAGCATATGAACATAGTGAATCACCCGAGGCTAGTGATGTAAATTACCAGGGTATTTATTTTTAGGGGTAAATACCCGAGGTATTTACCCGGGTAAATACCCAAAATGGGTATTTAAACGGGTATTTATGGCGTCATTATTATAAAGCTAATCTAACCAGTATAATTGATTGGTAAGTGAAGATGCTCTATTCAAATTTTATAAAAATGTAGAATAAAATTGCTGTGCGGAGAACATTTACTACCCAAAATACCGATGGGGACATAACTATACCGGTTAATTAATATTGTACGGCACATGACAATTCCATGAGTTGGAAAAGGTTTGAATACTATTTGCCTAGCTACCAAAGAAATTATTGCATTTTCTATTTCACTTACTCTTACGGCAAATAGCATTTGAACCTTTTCCAACTCATGGAATTGCCATGTTCCGCACAATTTTAGGTAATCTGTATATAACAGCAATAAAATAGCAGGAATAAAAAAGCAGAATAAGGTTGAATAAGAAAGAGATGAACATAGAAAAAAATATTTGAGTCGACTTGAGGCTCATTTTAATTATGGCATATGTCTACTAAATATGCCTATTAAAATAACTTTTTTGTATGGTTATCTCTTTCTTACTCAAGTATTATGTGCTTTTGTTTATGCTATCTCATTGCTGTTAGACATAATTATGGTTCCATCGGTATACAACGTTGTTTATATAATTTTGTGATTTTCTTTGCCTTATTAAGATTGTTTCTTAATATGTATATAAGTATGTATTATTATTAATGTTAATAAATATAATGATTATTTCTTCAAGTTAATGTTAAGTTCTTTTTTCAAAAATGAAAACAAGTCGGAAAATAATGTACCAACAATATAAATCATCTCAATCTCTGGAGTCAAAGCCATCACAATTTTTATATATATGTAGTTTATTTATTAAGATAATATTATTTTGTAAGTAAAAGTTAGCTTAGTCTTTAAATATTATAAATTTGATAAATACCCACTTTTTAGGTATTTATTTACCCAAGACAGGGGTAAATACCCAGGTAAATACCCATTTATAAATACCCTACCCACTGGGTATTTACCCGACCCACATCACTACCCGAGGCAACAACTGTCGCAGCACAACCCACGCCAAGTACACGACGATTTAATTAAATTAAAACTTTTTCGCACTTTTTTTTAAACTAAAAACCGACCTACGATCTAAGTCTAAAAATTAACAACATTTTAAACCATCATACAACTTAATCGGGCCAGTATCTTCGGAGGAGATAGCGAACAAACATACACGCAAACATACAAAAAGTGCAACTATTTTTTGTTATAAGATGATGGTGGATACTAAATATTATAATTTTGAATGTGTACATCTTCGCTTTTTCTTGTACTGTACTGATGAATCTGATTATTCAATGTAAATTTAGTATTATTGGCTTTTACAAACAAAGCACACTTACATATATATAAGCCGTTCACGACCTTTTTGGGACAGAGTTGGCTACGGTTTTTTCTTTTCATGTTGGACTAACTGATTCGATGATGTAGCGGATGCAACTTTTTTTTTTCTGTCAGTGTCAGTTCGACATTTTCGTGCCACCACAATGCCAGATTTATTATTTTAATATTCGTAAGAAATTAATGATTTATCAAAAGTGTATAAATAATTTGAATTTCCGTCAAAGGAAAAGTCAAAATGCCCATTAAACGATGCTACTTCCAATTTAAAAACGACAGACCAAATTTAAAAGAACGCGAGTCGATGTAGAGACTAGGGAATAACCGAAAAAGATCGTGAACGGCGTATGGGTCAGGTGAGGCTATGACCATCTAGTAATTTTGTTGGCAGAACCTCTGTTGCAACTAAATTCCCTCATGGAAATTGACACTTTTTGTGTTAGGTTAGGTTGTTTTCAGCTTAACCCAGCAGCGGTCGCATGATATTTGCACACTAAAACGGTCGCTGCGGGTCACCATAGCCCGCGTTCATAAACCCATTAAAAAAAATCAGTAATTATTTTTTTAATCTTTTATTCTATTAGGATATCCTTTAATAATGTATTTATAATTTACAAAAAACATTTTCTACAAATAAAACTTTATTTTTCAAAAATTAGAAACATTTTATAAAACTAATAAAAAAAAGTAGATTATAAATCTCGTGCTAATCTAGGCCTAAAACTAAGTAATATAAAACATAAGTAAACGAAAACTAAACATGTCAAATTGTAAAATAAAGTAATAAGAAAGACTTATAACATACACACACACACATACACACGCACACACACACGCACACACACACACACATATATATATATATATATTTACTTTAGATATTTTCTAAGCAGTTCATGCAAGTAAGCTTGCCATGATTCCCACAGACAGGTGTCTTACAAATTGCACATGAATGATATGACTTATTACCAGTCCTAGGGCACAGACTGCATCTCTTCCTTTTCCTAGGTCCTTCCTCTTCAGGGACTAGTTCTTCATCTTCCTGCAGAATTTGAAGAATGCTCGACTTCACTATCTTAGGAAGACTTGTTATCTGAAGCCGGATTCTCAAGAACGGAGATATAAGTTCTTTTGCTAGGTTCTTCAACCATTTTCTTCTCACTAGGCGCTCTTCCTGTTTGTGGTTAGATGCCGATATGACAAAGGCATTTACACCAACCACATCTAGAAGGTGGAAAAAAAGCTGTAAGGGGCCACCTGTTGGTTTTTCTTGCAGTGGAGTATGTCCCGCACATCTCATCGACGACATCCACCCCACCTTTGGTGTAATTATAAAAAGTTATTATCTCTGGCTTTCGAGCGTCGCCAGTGGTAGGGTCAATGTCCTTGCTGTGGTGCATCGTTGACAATAACACAACAACCTTGCCTTTTTTTGGTACTTGTGATACTAGGGTTGTACCATTGTTTCCAAAGCCAAAAATCGAAGAGCTTACCTCTCGATCTGTGCTATTGACGAAACAGCTAGGAAGTTCCCTCTTATTTTTTCTTATAGTTCCGACAGACGTGAGGTTGTGATTATCTAACAGCTCGTGAGCAAGGGGAACACTGGTGAACCAGTTATCATGGGTAACGTTGCGCCCACTACCACTTATTGGTACTATTAGCCTCTTGACAACCTCGGCCGGTGTTTGAACGATCTGGTTGTAAGGACCTGGCGGCTGTTTACCTAAGTAGACTTCCATGTTTAGCACATAGAAAGTTCTAGCATCAACGAGTGCAAAGACCTTGATACCATACTTCGCAGGTTTATTTCGCAAGTACTGGCGAAAGGAACACCTGCCGCGAAAACCCCACAACATTTCATCTATAGTTGTATACTCAGCTACTGAGTAGTTTAGCTTGCATCTTGCTACAATAAACTCAAAAACTTCTCTGAGTGGAGCTAATTTGTCTTCAGCAATTCTAGCGGTACGACTCCCTTTATCATCAAAACGCAGAGCTCTGAGTAAAAATCTGAACCTCTGCTGAGACATTCCACACCGGAAAATTTGCACACCAGTTCCATCGTTACTCCACAATTCATCGGTATGTAAGTGCGAAGATTTCAATACCCCTGCATAATACAGAAGCCCAAACAAAGCCTTTATCTCCTCTAAAGAAGTGTTTTTAGCATCTCTTTCGCGTGCATAATTTTCTCTTATGACATTTATATATATATTTGTGTAATCTACAATTTTCTGAATAATCTCATCAGTAAAAAAACACTGCCAAGCTTTCAAAGGTGTATCAGCCTGCTTAGCTGCTCCCTTATTACCTGGTAAATGGGTCACAATATTTCGCCGTCTAGTGCGAATCGATTGAGTGGGCTCTGCAATCTTCCACTTAGTTCCATCTTTTCCTGTATAACTACCTCTATGTATCAAAGGAATGTCATCATCAGAAGTAGAAGTATTACTCTGACCATCACTTTCTTCAACATCACTCTGTTCTGTGTCCGTATTTTTTTCTTGGTCGATTCTGGTCTCTTCTTGTGGGTCAATGTTACTACCAACATCACTTTCGTCATCTCCCAGTTCTTCCTCAACGTGCAGGTCATAAAAATTTGAACAAGAAATGGGAGGGAATCTGTCTATTTCTTGTTGGTCCATTGCATAAAATAATTACTTGACGAATCTGTTATAACAAACACCAAATTAGATGTCTATCTAAAAATATACAATAAAAGAGCTTGGCGCTCAATAAATAATGAATAAATATCAAAATATACTTACACAAGTCACAAAACAACGTCAAAAAAAAACAGAAACGAAAAAAGATACACAAAAATTTGTAATCACTAACGGTCGCTGCGGGTCATGGCGATCCCCAGAGCTCTGTAGTGCAATGCAAGTAAATTCAAACTGACTTGCGGTTATGTAGTTTTGTAGGGTAGGGGTGTCTAGGAAGGTACTGTGACGGAGAGCCAATCATCTTGAAGGGCGGGGAAATAAACGGCTTACACAGGAGGCTGCGGGTCACAGTGACCCGCGGCGACCGCTGCCGGGTTAAGGTTATATTTTCTGAATAGGTACATTGTTGCCGGATATTCTCTAGTCTCCACATCGACTCGCGTTCTTTTAAATTTGGTCTGTCGTTTTTAAATTTCCATTAAACGATGCTACTTCCAATTTACAATGTACCTATTCAGAAAATATAACCTTAAGCTGAAAACAACCTAACCTAACACAAAAAGTGTCAATTTCCATGAGGGAATTTAGTTGCAACAGAGGTTCTGCCAACAAAATTACTAGATGGTCATAGCGTCACCTGACCCAAAAAGATCGTGAACGGCTTATACGCCGTTCACCATCTTTTTGGAACAAAATTATTTTGGGCATTTTGACTTTTCCTTTGAGAGAAATTAAAATTATTTTTACACATTTGATAAATCATTTATTTTCTTACGAATATTAAAATAATAAATCTGGCAATGTGGTGGCAAGAAAATGTCGAACAGACATTGACAGAAAAAAAAGTTGCATCCGCTACATCATCGAATCAGTTAGTCCAACATGAAAAGAAAAAATCGTAGCCAACTCTGTCCCAAAAAGGTCGTGAATGGCTTATAAGTAGATCAATAAGTGTTAAAATGTTTCTGTTTTTAAATACTTCTCGACAAGATTGTCTTGGTTGCAAATTAAATATTAAACGCATTTTTTTTTTATAAATGCAAGAGGTTTTTTGCATATTTACTATTTCATTAATTCCACCGCACCAGCTTTTAAGTACTACCGGTATTTATTTTTTCTATTAAACAGAATAAAATTATTAAAAAATCCTGTGTAATTTGTAGTAAAAATGTTGGTACTTTTTAATGTACACTGCTGGACAAAAGAACATGGATACTTATATGTTTAGCTTTAATACTTGAACTTATCCTATTTCACACTGCCTCCACCGCGGTCTGCCATTCCTGAGGTATTGTTTTTGAGTTCCAGGCCTTGTTAAAAAATTTTTGGAATAGGTTTGTCCCTTCTTTACCCACGTACTTTATCATTTCCGGCTTTATATTATCTATAGCTCCTGCTTTGCCTGTTTTTAACTTCTTTATGGCGCCGATACTAACCCGAAGAAAAATTATTTTGGGGAAAGCAAACAAAGGTGGGGCAGTATACAATTCATAAACAATGTCAATGTAAAATAGCTTTTTACATTATAAAGATATCATTTCAAATTCCAAATATTATGTTATACCTTTACTGTTAACTATTATCTTTGTTTGAAAATTACTAATATAAAAAAACGTAATATATTTATTACATTTTATAACATAACTTTTTAAAATCTATCTTTATTACATTTCACAACATAAAATAAAAAAAATCTGTCTTGGAAGATAAGTAGACTAGTAAGAAAAATACATTAATTATAAAAAAAGCAAAAATGTTATTTTCTAAAATAATATTTTTTTATCATTTTGCGCACTGTCTATCAACGACTTCTGTTCTAGAGCTTTTAAATATGAGTAAAATTTTTCGCAAACCATGTCGAAATCCTTTATCTAATAGACTTGCCTGTCCGTCCGGAACGCTGTTTCAGCAGCCAAACCGTAAGAGATAGAGAAAAAAGTTATTAAAGTTATATGTTTGGAATGGTCATGTCAGGTCAGGAACCGAATTTCAGTCTCTAACACTAATTATTATCTTAATTATCCTAATCCTAACTTTTTAGGTTAGATTCTAGGCAAATTTTATCAAGACGAATGCGACTGGTAGTTTGCTACCAACAATTGACGTCATATACATACGTGTGGTGAATACGCGTTCTATTTGCAAAACGGTCTTTTTTGTTTTATTAAATGAGACATTTGTCTCACTGGACTGCTAGTTAACTCTAATGGCAAGTTCAGCTTATACTAAATTTAAACGCAGTCGGTTTCTATCACCCCTCCAAACACATTCCATTATAGAAAAAATGCGTTCCACAGATGCATTACTGAATGGAATAGCCATTGCTTTAGTAAAAATTTTATTTATTTCATACATATTATCGAACGTTTTAAAATGGGTAACCCAGCATATTTGCTCCTGGAGCAGTTGGAATCATTTGGTAACTCGGCCAGATTTTGTCTAATTAGGTTTATTTCGTCATACAGTCATCTTCGTATTTTAGATAATTTTTTCTTATGTTCTATCACCATTAAAAGGTTTAATGAATTTAAATAATAAGAAAAGTAGCAATGAAGCTGATGCAACACTTTCCGATTCATCACTCATATCAGCTTGAAGGGAAAATAAATCTCTAACCTCTGCGTCCATCATAGTGGACAAAAATAGTAATTAAGGTGTAGGCTAGGGAAAATTAGAAAAGTTTGCGAACAGTACTCACTGTCAAGATGTCCTGATGCACACCTATCGGGTAAGATTTCGGACAGTTGGCGTTCGCTGGGAACAAGGCTCCTCGGGGGAGTGACCAATACCCCTGTCAACTGGCTAAGAGTTCTTGGGGTGACAGGTCCTTCAGTTAAGTGTATAAACACAACCACCGTACTGGAGACCGTTGTGGTACTGGAACAGAGCATTGACCACTACGGTAGACATTGTCTCCTTGCTTGAAGGCTGATGTATTTTACTTCTGACACCAGTTCATGTTGTGTACTAAAATACACAAACTGTTTTTTTTAAGTGTATTCTGACACCAGAGCAGTTTTGGGTAGGATTTGGGCTCCTGGGGTCAATATAGAGAATACCTATGAACTACCGGTTCGAGAGCTAGTAACATAAGAGGGAGGCTACACAATTCAGAACCGCTTGAGCAGCTTCAACTTCAAGTAAACTACACAAGTCGAATTATAGTATTAGCAGAGAAAAATATTTTGCGCAATTATACAACAATACCAAGAATGTGGCCAAAGCTTAAAATGCGTAATTCAGGTGTCATACAACGTCATTGCCCCCTAGAAATAAAAACTATCATTGTTAATATGTGTAATAACAACGCTTTTTGTCTATTCATTTTTATTGTATTAAAATAATAATTATTATAAACAATAAATTAATTAAATAATTTAAAAAATCTGGTGTGATACACGCACACAACTTCCTTTTACAGTGATCTTGTAATTGGGCAAAAATTTGATTTTAAATTTTTAAGCATTTGTCAAAATTTTTTAAAAATTACAAATTCTACAACAACGGTACAAAATAGAGCGTTAGGTGAGGAGACAAATTTTCTCTATAATTTTAAGCTGAATTCAAAAATGTAATAATATACCGGGTGATTTATTTAAAATAGGAGTTAATAAAAAAAATAGAAAAAAAACAAAAGAAACCCATTTTAGAGGTATTCAACTGCAAAATCACCTATCTCACATCAATACACATTAAAAATGTAATAAAAATGAGAAGTCCGGTTATGCGATTTTCTTCAAAAGCTTGCTCTCGCATCTAGATAGTACACAAAACTTATACAGTGTGTCCCCGGATTGAGTTCACTATAGGTATATTCGACAAAAAATTTTACAATTTTATTTTAATGTTTTGGGATCCCGCCCTGCTTGGTCTGAAAACAATTTTAAGCAGAGTTTTAATTTTTAGAAATTAAGTCGGCCATGAAAAATGTGGAAAAACTATTTTCTATTTAGGTAAACTACCCTTTTTGTTCATGATACGGCAAAATTTTATTAAGAAAAGTTGTTTAGAATGATAAATTACGGCCCTATGCAAAATTTCAGAAAGATCTGTTGACTTAGAAAACACCGTTATTTTTTAGATAATTGTATTTTATTTTCAGGTAAACTACTTTTTTTGTTCATGATACCGAAAAATTGTATTAAGGAAAGTTGTTCAGAATGAAAAATTATGGCCCTGTACCAAATTTCAAAAAGATCTGTCGACTTAGACTAAACCGTTATTTATTAAAAATGACGGTTTCATCTAAGTCAACAGATCTTTCTGAAATTTTGTATAGAGCCACAACTTCTCATTCTGAACAACTTTTCTAAATACAATTTTTCCGTATCATGAACAAAAAAAGTAGTTTACCTGAAAATAAAATACAATTATCTAAAAAATAACGGTGTTTTCTAAGTCAACAGATCTTTCTGAAATTTTGCATAGGGCCGTAATTTATCATTCTAAACAACTTTTTTTAATAAAATTTTGCCGTATCATGAACAAAAAGCATAGTTTACCTGAAAATAAAATAGTTTTCGCTTCCCTGTCAAGGCCTACTTGTTTTTCAAAATTTGAAAATATTCTTAAAATTCTTTTCAAACCAAGCAGGACCGAATCCCAGAACCTTAAAATAAAATTCAAAAATTTTTAGTCCATCTCACTTCTTGGAACATCAATCCTGGAACACACTATTGTATTTTCTTTTCAGGTAAACTACCTTTTTTGTTTATAATACGGCAAAATTTTACTAAGAAGAATTGTTCAGAATGAGAAATTATGGCCCCATACAAAATTTCAGGAAGTTCTACCTACTTAAATCAAACCGTAATTTTTAATAAATGGGTACAATTTTAACGGTTTAATTTAAGTAGGTAGATCTTCCTGAAATTTTGTATGGGGCCATAATTTATCATTCTGAACAACTTTTCTTGGTAAAACTTTGCCGTATCATGAACAGAAAGGGTAGTTTACCTGAAAAGAAAATAGTTTTTGCTTCACTGTCAAGGCCTACTTGTGTTTTCAAAAACTGTAAATATTCTTAAAATTCTCTTCAGACCAAGCAGGGCGGAATCCCAAAACATTAAAATAAAACTGTAAATTTTTTTGTCAATTATACCTATAGTGAACTCAATCCGGGGACACACTGTATATGAAGTTTCAACATATTTTTCTCTGCTAATACTATCATTCGACTTGTAATTTGTGTAGTTTACTTTAAGTTGAAGCTGCTCAAGCGGTTCTGAATTGTGTAGCCTCCCTCTTACGTTACTAGCTCTCGAGTCAGTAGTTCATATGTATTCGCTATATTGAACCCAGGAGCCCAATCGTACCGATTTACTTACATTTCTGAACCTATACATCATCTGACTAAGAACCCATGACATCACCTAACGATTATTAAACGGTAGATACCTCACGGTGTAATTTTCGAAAATGCCTTATTGGCATTAACAACTGCATTAAAAACCCATACAGGTATAACCGACGACGTCGCCATATTAAATCAACTATCACTTCTATAATGTTTTGGTCTACTTAGGTGCATAGGAGCTACTCTATTTAAGTAAGGCCATGGTGTAAAGAATAGTGTATCCCTTACACTATGTGTAAGTAGGGTGACCACCTCTCATTCAGAGAACACCTGTCAGGGTTTCACCCGAAGTCTCAGGTTTTCTACACTGCGTCTCCGCGCTCCGGGTTTTGTAATATTTTCTCAGGGTTGCACTAATTTTGTAATAATGTCTAAATGTAACTTAACCGTCAATTATATCAATGAAATAAGATACGTTTCATATAATAGCCGCAAACTTCGCGCGCGGCTCGTACGTATCATGTCCTCTTAATATTTGCCTTTTTCTTAAATAATAGGATTATATTTCGAATTCAACCTTAAAAGCAAAACTGCTACTTTAGATTCTTTCTAGGTTCAATCGTATTCAGCAACCAGGAGAAATTTCATATAGGTAATTAGGTACAGAATATTCGTTTCGTTTTTAATATAATTTCATTTGATACTAGAGGTAATGTACTTATGTATTTTTCGTTCTGTCGTGATTCTTATCTCTTGAGTCAATAATGGTTACATTTTTCTTTTCAAACCTCGTTGTTTATTGTGTTCGTATTCAAGTGTTGAAATTGCCATTTCTCACTGTTAAAGTAATTTACAAAAATCATCATTTTTAGATAACATTGAGTCTTTTGTGAATAAAATCGTTATTATCTCCAAAACCGTTAACGTTAGGACAGCGGTTCTCAACCATATTTATTGACGCATCCCTTAGCATATTAGCTGTTTCTCAAGTACCCCTGAACAATATTGTATGCATAATATTAGCATAAGCTTTATTATTGTATGTATGTAGGTATGTATTATCGATAACCTTATTTTACCTGGCTGTGTAAAGGCTGGTGCTTTATGCTCTTGCATCTGTTGGTACAATACTCAACTTGCCCCGGATTCGGAATACAACGTTGGAGCGCGCATTTTGTACTTGCCCAGCGACCATTATGTGAGGTGTGATGTGTTGACCTTGTTACTCTATGTCTTAGCTTTATTATAACAAAATATAAAATCATAATGGTTGAGGGAGTATTGTACAAATACGACAAAGAAATACAAATAATGCCTATTCTAGTTATATTTTTAGTAATTTAAATTACAAAAATACCAACTCTACTCGTATATAAACAAAAAAACACAATAGAAAAACATTTATAGAAAATATATGGATAATAGTACTAAATTTAATGAAACACTTGTCAAGGAAATATTTTCTACCAATAGAAGACTTACTTCAGATTTTTAAAAAATGTATATGGCTTTATGGTGTTGAAATTGGCAAGCCATAATGTATTTGTTTTATAAAAAACTATTTGTTTTAAGATAAAATTAAAACGAATTAAAACATTTTCAAAAAAGGTTTTCCAATACATTTTTAACCAAATTTTTGTCCGTTAAGAATTTTTAATAAAAACATTTATACGAGTTGCTAATTTTAATCTCTTAAAGCCGTACGTAAAAATTAAAAACTATTTCATAAATAAGCCTTCTAATGGTAGAAAAGGTTTTCATTAGAATATCCTTTCCCAATTTACAGTAAAATTATATAAACCTCATTTTAACCCCCCCTCCATTACTATCCCCGTAAAGGTTGAGAATAGAAACTATGCTTATACGACTATGAATTTTTTTTACCAATTTGTGACGTACGATATGGGCAAGTATATTTGGTTACACCCCGTATTATATTTGCTAACCATTAATAGTAAGGAATAAACACATTGTTTTTATTTGCTTACTTTTTGTTTTCTATGTATAAACATTTTCTGTAATTTTCTCATTGAAGAAAACCTTTTTTTACTCACGAAGGATCTCAGGGTTTGTATAAATTTAAAGGTGGTCACACTATGTGTAAGGCGATGCATCGCGTGTTTCAAAAAAACTCATTCGCAGCTTGCCATGATCAAATTAAAGTTTGCCTAAACCATATATTTATTATTTCTATATTGCTAGCGCCTATAAGTGGAGAGGTCACAAGGTAAGTGAGACAGACAGCCAACTCTTCTACGTACTTGGTGAGCTGTGCGCAAGCGTCGTCCGCGCGTTGGGGAAGTGAACTTCATGGTCAAGTTTAAAATTCGCTTGTAAAGGCGGCTTCGAATTTTCAGACGTGCGCACGTTCGCGGACTCTACTAGCAATATAGAAGTAATACATAGATGACCTAAACTTGATTCACACCCATTGAATCAAATGAACTACCATAAGTCAAAGAGAACTAAATTACATCTTGATTTAGAACTATTTTTCTAAATATATACAAAACACTTAATAAAAACAATTTTTATTCACTCTAATGATTAATTCACTAGTTGTTGTGTAATTATTATTTTATTGCTGAATACAAGTAAACTTAATGCAGTTTAAACTTTTGCTTGTCACAGTGACAATTGTTTTCATAAACAAAATGCAATCTGACATTTACCTACAGACTTAAGTTAAGACATGACTAGATTTTGACTCTCTTTTACAATAAAGAAAGTATTGGATTCACCACAAAAATTCGAAATTGAGTTTTCAACGGATCTTCACGTTTTCGAGTCCTCTGAACCCAAAAAACATGTTTTTTTATTGGTCTGTATAACTGTCTGTCAGTCAGTCTGTGTGTGAGACAGGTAATTTTCCAGTTGAATACCTCTAAAAAAAATTTTTTCTTTTTCTTTTTTTTTAGTAACTCATATTTTATAGAGCATTATAGAGAACTAATGAAATTGAAAATCTGAAACTTTGACCATGAATTTTATGTGTAAGAGCGACTACAAGTACAATATTTTGACTGTGATATCACTTCCGACTATATCGAAATTCGCTATCAATTTTGTTATTTGAAATAGAATACCCGGTATATTATTACATATTTGAATAATGCTCAAAATTTTAGAGAAAAATGTGTCTTTTCAACTAGTGATGGGCTTATTCGAATTAAAAATAACCGATTATCCGGTTATTGAAATAACCTATGTAACTCGGTTTTCGTTCCAAGTATACGAATGAAAAATAACCTCATACTGATAAGTACTACGCTTTGAATATAAAGCCTCTATTCAAAGGTACTACGTGCCATATCTCAGCGATCTACGCAGTACTCAAAATTCTGTAAATATAAATACGTCATAACTTATAAACAAAGCAGGTTGTACTGAAAACACAATTTGGTTATCGCGTACCTATCTCCTATTATAAAAAATATCAAATTCTGGGGACCTGAAACCTGAACGCCTAAAAACTGCAAACGCATCAAGCTATAAAACAATTTTTTATTTGCTTACATCTCCAAAGCTTCAAAACAAGAGGCGGCGCGCCGGCGCCTTTAACCCGCCCGATCGATAAAGATAAACGTTTTACGACTGTTGTTATTGCGATTAGCAAGCAGTCCCGCATATTTCTTTCTTTCTACACTTCTTAATAAATACCTCTTAATTTCCAATACATAACACATAATGTACGGTCGTCGCCTTAGAAATCGGGCACTACACACTATTATGATATATTTTGCATGTATTTTTTAAGTGTATAAACTGGATTTTTACAGTTATTATAGTTTTAATTGTTACGTCAGATTGTTTATTGTTTGTCAATTATGAAATGCCATCTCACATTAATGAAGTAACCGGAGCAAGAATACTCCAAAGTCTAGAAGAACATATTACGTGTCCCGATTTCTAAGGCGCCGACCGTATATATTATGTTTTGGTTCCTCTGCTATCTGCAAGTTACGATGTCGATGCAGATGACGGTGAACCGATGTCGATGCAGATGACGGTGAACCGCCAACCGGCAAACCGGCTGACTTAATCGAAACGAATCGAGAGCAAAAATTTATTCGAATGATTATTCAAATAATCATTCGGTTATTAATATCATTCGAATTAAATAATTCGGTTATGAAAATTGTCCGGTTATACCCATCACTATTTTCAACTATGCTATATTCAAATATAAACTGTACGGTTTCTGTCGAATTTATAATTTATGAAAAATAGGAAGGTAACACGAAAAGAACACGAAAAGAACACCACCGGAGCACGACAGGAACATAAAAAAAAACACGACAATAACACAAAAGGAACACGACAGGAACACGAAAGAAGTTCATCAAAAAATTTAAAAAAGAAATCATAAAAAATAATCATCAAAAAGTCATCATTAAAATTCATCTTCATCATCAAAAAAGTATCATCATTTAAACAAATCATCAAGGAACACGAAAGGAAGACGAAAGGAACTCGAAAGGAACACGAAAGGATCACGAAAGGAACACGAAATAAACACGAAAAGAACACAACAGGAACACTAGAGAAAATAATTCAATACATTCTAACTTCAAATTTACCCCTTCTAAAATTTTATTTGGACATACAGACAGTCATAATCTCATAATCCATTTGAATTATGCGATGACAAATATTTTGAAAGTTACATTAATGACCATAAAAATAAAATGTTGCATTTTACTTCCTTTTACAATAAAGGAAGTATTGGATTCACCCCAAAAATTCGAAATTGAGTTTTCAACAGATCTTCACGTTTTAGAGTCCCCTGAACCCAAAAAACATATTTTTTTTCATTGGTCTGTCTGTGTGTGTGTCTGTGTGTCTGTCTGTCTGTCTGTCTGTGAACAGAATATCTCAAAAACGGAAAGAGGTATGGGGTTGAAACTTAATATATAAGTTTTGTGTACTATGTAGATGCGACAGCAAGCTTTTGAAGAAAATCGCATAACCGAAAGTAGGTGTTTACTCTTGTGATTTTTCTTTTTTTTTTTATTTTCTCAAAAACGGCTCTAACGATTTTTTTTAACTTTACATTTTTATTACATTTTTAATGTGTATTGATGTGAGATAGGTGATTTTCCAGTTGAATACTTTTAAAGTGGGTTTCTTTTGTTTTTTTTCTATTTTTTTTATTAACTCTTATTTTAAATGGAACACCCGGTATATTATTAAATTTTTTAATTCAGCTTATAATTCTAGAGGAAATTTGTCTCTTGAACTAACACTCTATTTTGCACCGTTTTTGTAGAATTTGTAATTTTTGAAAATTTTGATAAATGCTTAAAAATTTCAAATAAAATTTTTGGCTTATTATAAGATCACTGTAAAAGGAAGTTGTGTGCGTGTATCACACCAGATTTTTATCCAGAAATTCAGTCTAAACGAAATTAAGCCAAAGAACATATAAATAAAAAAACGAATAATTATAAAGAACTTGTATCTTCTAAAATTAATCAAAACGTTTTCCTTAAAAATGACAGACGAAATAAAAGGAGTATGAAATTTAATGGACCCTTCAAAATTATTAAAATCCTAGATTGTATGCCAAAATTGCAAAGTCCTGCTGTGATGTTAAAATGTCCCGGTAGCTCTTTATGCCTGGGCCCTGGTCTATTAATACATCCAAAGAAAAGTAGTCGAACATAAACGTATATTGTACCTCATATGTATTACAAAATAAAAATAAAATAAGTTTTCTTAATATAACAAAACTGTACAATATTTATTTTCGTTTGTGAACGCCTAATAACGGCTGCAACCCTTTAGTCTCTAGTAGCGGCTCGTAGTTTCGCTAGCGTCACATGAATGATGAAAGTTTTTGTTAATGATGATGATGATTTTTTGATGATGTTGACGATTTTTTGATGATTTTTTAAGAATCTTTTGATTATTTTTTGATGACGATTTTATGATGATGATCTTTTGATGATTTGTTACGTGCTAAAAGCATATTGTACTAATGTTAGTAGTTTACGGTATATATAGTTGTGAATAAACGATCAAGTGGGAAAACGCGGCGAAAGCTTAAAAAAAATAGTATCAGAGTTGCAAGGTTTGTTAAAAAAGAATCCAGATTTTGTTTTCAAAAACGAGTGACAGCATTTAATTGTGCAAAAGGTTTTCGTGGAAAATAATGTGACACTCGTAATTTCTCGTGGTTTCGGTTATAGTATTTTGATAGTGGCCGACCGCGCTAGAAGCGGATATTGGGAACGGAACGAGGTGTCACTTCCCGTCGGACGGAGAATCCGAAGTCAATTATGACTATATAGGAACCACGCAAAACATTGCATAGTTTAATGCCTGTTAAGTACAGGGTATGTATAGTTATGTTGCATCGATCTCAGTCTATTTCATAATTCAATGTTATAGCAACAAGTATTAGGCGGAAAACATACGGGAAGCTCGTCTTCTGAAATTCGTCATGCAGTTTTGGTGTCTACTTGCGGTAGGTGACAGCCGGCTGACAGTTGTAGCAGAAGACTAACCGGCGAAGCGAAGTTAGTGGATTTCTAGAGCTTCTTAGGGCCGGTCATCGATAATACAAGTATAACAACAAAACAGATAAGTGAATTAACTATATTCTGATGATATTTCGCATATAACTGAAATAAAAACCCATTAGAAATATTTGGTATAAGTTAATTTGGGGTACCCCGTTCGAATATTAGTGCATTAATGAATGCTTGTCCAACTTAATGAATACAACGAGTGTTAACAATAAAGTTAGCTAAATGTATTGCTTTCTTTCATTTTCATTGAAACTTTGGGAAGGTTCAATAATTGCATTGTAGATATACAGTATGTCCCCGGATTGAGTTTACAATAAGTATGATTGACCAAAACTTTTCGAATTGGAATTTCATATTTTGGGATTCCGCCCTGCTTGGTGTGAAACTTATTTTTAGTTTACTTTCCCTCGACAGGGAAGCGAAAACTATTGTATTTTCAGATAAACTACCCGTTTTGTTCATGATACGGCAAAATTTAATTAAGAAAAGTTGTTGATAATGATAAATTATGGCCATATACCAAATTTCAGAAAGATCTGTCGACTTATAAAAAACATTTTTTAGAAACTTGTATTTTATTGTCGGGTAAACTACCCTTTTTGTTCATGATACTGCAAAATTGTATTAAGAAAAGTTGTTTACAATGAGAAATTATGATCCTATACAAAATTTTAGAAAGATCTTGCGACTTAAATTAAACCGTTATTTTTAAGATTAAACAAATTGCATTTATTAAAAATGACGGTTTAATCTAAGTCGACATATCTTTCTGAAATTTGTTAAAGGGCTATAATTTATCATTATAAACAACTTTTCTTAATACAATTTTTCCGTATCATGAACAAAAAGGGTAGTTTACCTGAAAATAAAACAGTTTTCGCTTCCCTGTCAAGGCCTACTTGTTTTTCAAAAACTGAAAATATTCTTAAAATTCGTTTCACACCAAGCAGGGCGGAATCCCAAAATATGAAATTCCAATTCGAAAATTTTTGGTCAATCATACATATTGTAAACTCAATCCGGGGACTGTATAGTAAAGTTATCAGTTTCTTTACCTATATGTGTGCTTGAGTCAAACTTGTTGGCGTTCACCTTTAACATATTAGTAATTAAAGAATTCGCGACGTCTTCACTGTAGCTAGAGACGGGCCTCAAGTACACTCTTAGGCTGAAACCACTCGAAGCGGTTCACGCCGAGTCGGCAGCCGACTCTGCCCATGATTCTATGTATTTAAAGTGGACAAAACACACCCTGCGTCATGTAGCGCGTACGCCGTGTGTACGCCGTGTGTTCGTCCAGCTTACACCGCGCGTAAGCCGCGCTTACGCCGACCGTACGCTCATCCAGAACAAGTGCCGAGCGCGGTTTTCTTACCGCTTCGAGCGTACCCTCAAGTGTGTGCTATCTTATGACTGTACACACGACAAGAGGTGAGTATCAGAAGCGGTTGTCAAATATCTTTGTCATATATGAAAATATTTTACTTAAATGAGTAGTATCTGACTGATCATTTGTTTTGAGATTATATATGTACTAATTTAATTTTAGTGGTAAATATGTGTTCCAATATCGAAACCGAAAAATTAATAATGGAAATCCATAAAAGATTAGCCATATGGGACATGCAGCATGTTGATATGCAAATAAAATAAAATAAAAGCGAATCCATTGTCTTCAATAGGAATACTGGCAACATGTCATCGTTATGTTTATCGCGGCGACTTTTTAGCCGACTCGTGTGTTTTATCGCAGGCGGCTGCCGACTCGGCCGCCGACTCGACGTGAACCGCTTCGTGTGTTTTCTGCCTTATAGCGAGCAATTTTTGAAGTTAAAAATATAGAACGCCGACCTAAAAGTAAGTGAAAAGCTAACAGATTTTTGATGATTTTTTTATGACGTTTTTATGATGATGATTTTTTATGGTGCTTTTTTGATAATGGTTTTTTGAAGATGATATTTTTGATGATGGTTTTTTGATGACGATTTTATGATGATGATTTTTTGATGATGATTATTTGATGACGATTTTATGATATAAATTTGATGATGATTTTTTGATGATTTATTTTACGATTTTTTGATGATTTTCTAAGGATGATCTTTTTATGATTTTTTATTATGGTTTTTTGATAATTTTGTGATGATTTTTGAATGACGATTTTATGATGATTTTTTTATCAAAATAATCAAAAATTTATAAAAAAAAATCATAATCAAAAAATTACAAAATTATAATTTAAAAAATTATAAAATTCGAATGCGAGTGCGAGTGCGGGTGCAAGTATGGGTGCGAGTGCCAGTAAGACTGCGAGTACGAGTGCGTGTGCAAGAGTGTGTGAGTGTGAGTGTCAGTGTGAGTGTAGGTGTGAATGCGTGTGCGATTGCGAGTGCGAGTGTGGTAGCGAGTGGGAGTGCGAGTGCGAGTGCGAGTGCTACTACTAGTGCGGGTACGAGTGCGAGTGCGAGAGTGTCTAAGTGTAAGTGTTAGTGTGAGTGTGGGTGTGAATGCGTAAGAGAGTGCGGTGCGACTGCGAGTGCGAGATCGAGTGCAAGTGCTGGTGCGAGTGCGAGTGCGGGTGCGATTAAGAGTGCGAGTGCGACTACTAGTGCGAGTGGGAGTGCGAGTGCGAGAGCGAGTGCGGGTGCGAGTGCGAGTGCGAGAGTGTGTGAGTGTCAGTGTGAGTGTGGGTGTGAATGCGTAAGCGAATGCTGTGCGACCGCGAGTGTGAGTGTGGGAGCAAGTGTAGGCGCGAATGCGAGTGCGAATGCGACTACTAGTGCGAGTGCGAGTGCGAGTGGGAGTACAAGTGTTGAGACCAGTTATTTGTTTCTCATATATTTAGCATTTTCACGAGCGAAAGCGCCTAATTTGCAGGCAACTTTTGTTGTTTTTCGAACAATACAGATCGCTACTTGAAACATTTCTAGTGGAAATACAGGTTTCTATGTTCTATTCGAAATATTTGTATTTGAAATACAGGTTTCTATATTATCGGCACCAACTTCCGCCGCTGTCGTGAGATGGCGTGATGGGGAAGCGTCGCTTTTGTGAGTTTTGTTAAAACATGTCGAAAGATTAAGTTTGGTCGTTGGGAAGATTTCAAGGTGCATCGGCTCCTATAACGAAGGTAGTACTGGTTTAAGGGTTCATAAAGATGGCCCATAGAGCCTAGCGTTTGTGGCAGAAGCTATTTGACCATCTCGTCGGCTACAGGCTATGTAAATTTTGAGGTTTTACAACCACATGTTCTTGGTGTAATCAGGCAGGCATTTTCGCTGGTAAGCATATGTCATTCTTCCTTAGTCGATCGCTAATTTGTTGTGTATCTACTTAGCCTTCAAATTATGGACTAAACTTACCCCGAAGCAGTAGCACACGGCATCTCCGAGTGACCTGAATGCGAGCTTCTGTTTGTCGTAGCCTGCGACTTCGTTGAGGACAGCCTCCTACCTTGGTAGTAACATCGTGATGCCGAATCTGGTTTGAAATATATAGATATGCTATTTTGGTGATACCACCTATGATTGATAACTCACTTTCAAACGACCTCGCTGTGTTCGTTAGGTAGCATTTAAAATGATTTAGATAACGGCTTTTGTACATTGTAATTCTTAACAGCCTTGCCGTATTTGTTTAGCAATTCACATATGGTTTTAGTAGCGGCTTTACCGCAGTTAATTTATTTGTACTCAGGTGTTAAATGAACTGCCAGCTCTAGCTCTGCTATTTTCAATTATTTTTATCGAAGCTCATGTTGCTTGAGAATTAACTGAGCGAATGGTAACTTCAAGGTGCGTCTGTTCCATACCCTTCGAGTAAAAATTAGAATTAGCTGGAACAGTGACCAGCAGAGTATTTAAAACTCTATTTACATACAGATCTGAATGAATAGTTGGGTGCTCGTGGAATAACAATTTAATTAACATATTAATGGTGGAACGCAGCACCGTACTGTCATTCCCTTAGCATCCGGGTTGTTGTTAAAGCACTTGTTTCGGCCAGCTTACTGTGGAAAGTAATCCACTTAGAAATTAGCTTAAAATGCCATCAGCATAGCTGCGATTTCGAATGCACCCTGTCGAGCTTGTAAACTAATTAACACTGTGATATTTGCTAATGTGATATATTTATTTTTTGTGTTAGTCTTGTCTGTGTACGTTTATGCCAGAAATTACAAATCGATTTTATGCCTCCCTGTTACCTGATTTAATATCTATTGGAAATATTATACGATTTATCACTCTGTGGGTTTTTCATTGATTATTTGGTGTTGCTACCTTGAGCGATTTTATTGGTTTGTTGCTTAAATGAACGAGTGGGGCATGGGCTGTAAACCTCTTGGCGCCCTATGAGTTCGATCGTTTAGTTTGGAAGGTAAGTCACTCACGCCCTTCTCCTGAGCTTAGTGCGGTTGCATGTTCCGAATTACTATCGGCAATTGATAATGTAACAAATGGCGCCCCTGTCGTGAGGCATGTTTTTTGAGGAATTTTTCTAGTTAGTGATCCCGTAATTACTGGCAATTATTTAGTTAGGATTGTTTGATGTTACAATAGCCCCATTAGGTTATTTATTGAGTATATTACTGGTTACTGTTTGTACCTTAGCCCTTGTTACTCCTTGTATCCTTTTCGTCTTGGCGAATTTGTTTATTTCGGGATATGTTTATAGGAGTCTTGTGGGAATTCGGTTTTGAATATTTTTTTTGGAGCTAAGAGGCACCTATTGTTGAATACTTGTACGGCTTGGAATTGTGCCGTTGTTGCGAGATTTGTTTAGGACATTTTCCATCCGTGTATAGGATTATATTGTTTGGCGTTTGGGCCATTATTTGAGATTTAGGGATTCGTATGGTAGGACTTTCTCCAACCTTACGAACGTTTAGATTTTTGCTTGGTAGCATATTTAGCATTCGGGCCATATTTTGTGATATATTAGGTGCATGATAGATATTGGATTTTGGCATTTTGGTATATTTAGGTATACTTCGGAATATTTAGGTGTAATTTGGGATTTTGGTGAACCTTTGTTAAGGTATAAATAGTTAATGGATTAGTTGTCGTTTGTATTTATTGATTGTGATCATTGATCCTCATCGTCTAGCTCGCGACGAACTTATTTATGAATTAACGGTTAGGGGTTGTACCAGCTTGAAGGGGGAGACTGTTGCTACTATGAGAAAGAAATTAAAAGAATTTTTAGGAAACTTCCACTAGCACCGAATTTTGTGGCCGATGTTGCGAAAGAGATTGAGGTCTGCGATAAGAAGACCACTGAGTTGGCAGACTTTGTTAGTACGAGTAGGTCTCCGGAACAAATTGAGTTTAGGGTTGTCTCATCCAAACTTCGACATTTATATGGCCGTTTGAGTAGGTTGGTCGTTTCAGATGAGGCCGGTCTTGAGAAGTCGATCAACAAGGTGGTAGATCAACTTAATTGCATTGAGGATAATTTAGACAAATTAGGTCAACCGGCAGGAGATCCTTTGGTTCCAGTAGGAGTGGGGAGTTCTGCCGCTTCTGTTAATGTTAGTCAGCCACCTTCAAACAATTCTAGCGCTAGTTGTAAGGTTGTACCAGTACACAAGTGGGGTATTTCTTTCAGTGGGGATAATACTGGATTTAGCGTAAATGCTTTCATTGAGAGAGTTGAAGAGTTGCGGGTCGCCCGAGAAGTCGCTCCAGCAGACTTGAAGAATGCCATCATCGACTTGTTGTGTGGTAGCGCATTGATCTGGTATCGTTCTGTTAGGGGTCAGATCAACTCATGGGACGACTTTATTCGTTGTTTGAGGGAGGAATACTTGCCGTTCGACTATGAAGTCGAACTGTGGAATAAAATAAGGGCGCGGGTCCAGCGTCCTCAGAAAAAAGTTGGAAATTACTTTGCTTGTATGGTGAACTTGTTTTTTAGGCTATCTCACCCACCATCAGAGCAGGAGAAATTGACGGTGATTCGACGTAACATCGATCAATTTTTTATCTAGGGGGTTGCTTTACAGGATTATCATAGCGTCTCGGAATTATTGCAGTTGTGCAAGAAGTTGGAGGTTACTAAAGATCTGGCAACTAGTTATCGAACCCCTACGGTCAATAAGGTTGATTTTTTGGAACCCGACTTAGCTTGTCCAGCTAATGGTAAAACTCCCAAGGCTCGTGTGGATTCTATTGATACTGTGGTCCCAGCGAGGAAGTGTTGGAATTGTCTGGAGACTGGTCACAATTTTACTAGGTGTTCTAAACCTCAAACCAGACGTTTTTGTTTTTCATGTGGCGATACAGGTGTAGTGAAGAGTACTTGTCCGAAGTGTTCGAGAAACGAGGCACGAGGTCGTCGGGTAGCCGGACGTCGATCTTAAGAGGGCAGTCGGCCAATTCATCGTGGAGTTCGAGTTCTGTTAATTTTCAGGGCCGGAGGACCAAAATTTTTTAGTGCTTTCTCTAAACGAAAATGGGATCCTCGTCCTTATTTACAGATGGAGGTTTATGGAATATCATTCGTGTGTCTGTTAGATTCCGGGGCTAGTCGAACTGTGATTGGAGGAGCCGGTTGGAAGAAATTACAGGACATCGGACTTACATTAGAGAGCAGTTACTCTTCGGTTACGGTAGCTGATGGTCGATCTTGTACAGCGCTGGGAGAAATTTATGTGCCCTTTAGGTTAAAAGATAAAGTCAAGGTTATTAAGGCCGTGGTAATTCAAGATGTCGCCGAGGACATCATCTTAGGCATCGACTTTTGGAAGGGAATGGATCTGGTTTGAAACTTTAGGAAGAACACTTGGGATTTTGGTAATAAGGCGGTTGTCAACGCCATCCGCATGAAAGAGGAGCTAACCAGCGGGGAGGCTCAATCCTTAGATGACTTGGTAGCACATTTTTTCCAGCAGATGAAGCCAGGCTTAGGATGTGCCAAAGGGGTTAAGCACGTTGTTACGGTCTTAAACTGACTTTACGACACCGCACCGGCTCATACAATAACGAAACGGCCGGCACGGACCGTAACTGACGAATTCGGGACGAAATATCTCCTAGGCCGCTACCCAGCCGCAACAAGTTAGGCCGAGCTAGACTTTCAGTGGAGATGGGCGGGTCCTTTAACGAGATTATCTGAGGGTAACGGCCAGAGGGTCGGTAACTAACGGTGAAATAATGAGGGCGCCACCAAGCCTGTCTTAACCCGGATAACCGGGCCTGGGCGGTTAAACGGGAGCGAAGTATTCAAGATACTCCGTCGATAAGACTTCTCATGAGCTGCAAGCTCAAATAACAATTTCGTGATCGCAAATACTGAAATGGTAATATTGGGTCTCTTTGGGCCGAGACTGCGCAACCACTGGACCTACCTGCACGCTCTGGTCTCTCACGTCTCGCCGTACACCAATCTTTACACTGTAAAAGGCGCTATCTGAAACAAAGCATGCACAGGTCGAATAGGAATAATACGTCCCTTAATTAAATATGCGTCTATTGGTCGATAACTACATCTGGGCAGCAAATCGTGCCGCCAAGCTTGTTATTTCTTACGTTAAGCACCAGCTGATGGACGCGCTATGCTAGTAAACAACACACTATGGGTGGCCGGCCGCAGTGGGCTCGACACTTTACATATTAGAGTACAGTTTAGAGATATGCACTCCGGAAAAGGGCGCGTTAGTTCGCGATAACAGACGCCGACCTGCAAAGGCAACGGGAGCAGTGTATCTAGCAGCAAAGCACGACGCCGCACAAATGCGCGACGATTTAATTGAAGGCCTAACTCGTTAGGCAGCGGGGCAGCGTGACTGCAATATTTGACCAGGAAGAGGGGCTAACATAGCCTCACTAAAGCATGCGAATTTGGAATAGTTGCCAGCCCCTGCTACGTCGCCCACGCAATCGTTGGCTGCGGTTAACACCTGATAAGCAAAGCACAAAGCCCTCGCAAACATAAACAAGGAGCTCGAACAGATTAGGGCGCGCCAGGCTCAACACGGCGAGGCATTGATTCCATTTATGTATTAATCGGTACAATATAGCGAAGCTCGCGCACCTAACGTTACTGAATTAAAAGTTAGCACAAACGTAGCACCAAAACATAGGCGCAGACTTCTTTAGCTATTTAGGCTATGAAACGCGAAACTCGCGCACATGAACTTACTAGTAGGCTACCAAAGTAGCGTCTTGAAGCATGGTGGCCTCAAACCGGCATTAAAAGCCGAGACAAGCAAGCAAGGGGCATGCACCCGCCCACACAAAGTTGAGCACAAAAGCACCGCCGCTCGCACAAGCGACAGTTAATATGTTTCAATGGTTGTAATTACAAATACCTTAGTCCGTAGACGGTCTATAAGAGTTGCGTGCAGTCAGTTGGTAGAAGGCGACAGTCTGTGGCAGCTAAATCGCCGAAACACGGCATCTGGAGTAAACGGGCTGGAATCCGCCAAGATGGCGGCGTTAGGACGCTCTTCTGAGAGCACACTTACGGCGGCAAAGAGGCCTACTTCGTCCTACCTAGAAAGATCCTCGAAAACAGCGAGTTGCAAAGGGAAAGCCCCCTTTCTCACAAACGCAGAACTGGCCCCGTGAAGTCCTTTACACACCCACGCTTTGGCGTAAAGACTTGCCACTCGCACAATCACACGCGACCTCTTAAAGGCGAAACAGTTTACAGCATATTCGCTGTAACAGCACGGGAAATAGGAAGGCTTTTACAGCAACGGTAATTTACACAACATTCGCTGAAACAGCACGAGACGGGAAAAACAGGCTGGCGTCCCCGCCAATGGCGGGAACGCCGCGAAACGGCACAATCTGCGACTTCTTCGATCAACGGCCCTCGGCTGAATGCCCAAGCAAGCAGTGTTACGACCCCTGCAGTGGCGTGAGCCAAAACGGCGTTACCACGTGACCCTCGACAGCCAATGGCGATGCGCTCAATAAAACAAATAAGTTCCGGTAACGAAGACAGCACGCCTCAACGGCGTGATTTCTAGAAGGTTCGGAATTCTTGCGAGCGATAACACCCGGCTGCCAAAGTACCAACAAAGGGGTGCTCCAACTGACGAGAAATACTGCGTTTGGGGCCAAATATGTGCAAAATAATTATTATGGAATTAGGCGATGGAGCCAAATAAGTAACTAAAAGGGTTTAGCATACGGGCACGCTGCCCTAAAGCCTGGGTGGCTAATTAAAATACCAAAATGACCTGACACTCCCCTTACTTGAAAGAGAGTTCCCCGAAGTCTCTTAAAATCAACGGGGCATTTTGGCTGCGGGGCCACGAGGACTCAAACGAAAACGCAACAACGAAAAACAAACAGAACAAAAAAACATTCGATACGATAGAGTGCACCCCCAAAGGGATTATGCACACTGGCTACCAGGTAGGGTGCAAAGGTGGGTAGAGAGAAGAGGAAGAAGAAAGACCGGATACGCCGGTAGAAAATACGTAAATTTGGTCAAAATCGAGTACAAAATAGGTCTTACACCTGTGGACACTTCCGACCAACCGTTCCAAAAGAACACAGGGAGGGGGGGTATAAAGATGGAAGTCCAAAATCCCACTCAAGGGTTACCTGAAGAGGGCAGGCTGCGCGTCACGAGATCGGCGCATTGTGTGAATCCCCCAACTGGTATGAGTACCCAAGAGAAGAGGATGAACAGCCAAGAACAGAAATGGTAGTGACAGAAACTGTCAAAATAGTCATGATCAGTAATAGGAAAAACTCAGTCCACCGAAATCCTCAATCGATGCCGATGCCGGAGCCAAGTCGACTATTAAACCGCAAAGCGAGAGCTCGAAAATGACTCCAACACCGAACACCAAAAAAAACTCACGAAGAAACAAGTCTCCAAGGGTGTAGGCGTTCGATGACGCATGCCCAATAAATCCTTTTCAGAACTCCATGCGGCCCAAAGGGACTACCTTACGACGACAGGGTACGCACGAAACAAAATGACCAGAAACACGCTCTCTTTAAGTAATCCCACACAGGTGGTTGAAAATGGCGACGGCCAACGGTACGGTAAAAGAGCGCCAGGCCAGGGCATCACTATACAGAAAAAGTCCAAAATCTGTTGAACACTCAAACACTATACACTTAAGAAACCTTATGCGAACAACCGAGCCCTGGTGTCCCACAAAGCTCAAAAGCTTCAACGAAACTGTTCACAAAGAACAGGATACTTGACAACATGCCGTCATCAAACAAAAAGGGTACGGTAAAAGACAACAAATCGTCAACAAGGACGAAACATTCCGACCAGCGGTAAAAGCTCGTTAAATGCTAACGGTAAGTGTACAAAACGCTGCGATAACTGTTAGGGGTGTCCATGAAGAAGTCGGTAAACAAAGTTGGGCGGTACATGCTAATAATGAGTATGAGATAAAAGTCCAACGAAAATAACTACGCCAAACTAACTAAGAAGATGGCCTGAGAGACGTAATAACCGCACGAGCGAATCTCCCCAAGCACACCAACAACACACCATAACTTATCAACAAACCAAAACATGGTAATGAAGGTGAAAAAGGATTCCAACCTGCTTACCAAAAATCAACGCGGCACAACACCAAACGATAAGAAAGAAGAATTGTCAAAACCGGTAATCATCAACGTCAAAATCGATAAACCTCGCTAACGTGAACGTCAAAATCGATAAACGTCAGTTCGGTACAACAAAAGTGTCAACTTAGCCCAAGGCTAAACAATGTAAACGACAGGGAGTCGAAATTCCAACTAAGCTTTCGAAAAGACTTAAAAAAAACAAAGCGAGGCCAAGCAAAGCAAGGCCAGCGCAGCCAGAAAGGCCAGAACAGCCAACAAAAGCCTAAAGGCCTGAAAAGCCTCCAAAAGCCTAAAGCCCCACGTCGGGCGCCAAAAAGCTTGTTACGGTCTTAAACTGACTTTACGACACCGCACCGGCTCATACAATAACGAAACGGCCGGCACGGACCGTAACTGACGAATTCGGGACGAAATATCTCCTAGGCCGCTACCCAGCCGCAACAAGTTACGCCGAGCTAGATTTTCAGTGGAGATGGGCGGGTCCTTTAACGAGATTATCTGAGGGTAACGGCCAGAGGGTCGGTAACTAACGGTGAAATAATGAGGGCGCCACCAAGCCTGTCTTAACCCGGATAACCGGGCCTGGGCGGTTAAACGGGAGCGAAGTATTCAAGATACTCCGTCGATAAGACTTCTCATGAGCTGCAAGCTCAAATAACAATTTCGTGATCGCAAATACTGGAATGGTAATATTGGGACTCTTTGGGCCGAGACTGCGCAACCACTGGACCTACCTGCACGCTCTGATCTCTCACGTCTCGCCGTACACCAATATTTACACTGTAAAAGGCGCTATCTGAAACAAAGCATGCACAGGTCGAATAGGAATAATACGTCCCTTAATTAAATATGCGTCTATTGGTCGATAACTACATCTGGGTAGCAAATCGTGCCACCAAACGTATGTTATTTCTTACGTTAAGCACCAGCTGATGGACACGCTATGCTAGTAAACAACACACTATGGGTGGCCGGCCGCAGTGGGCTCGACACTTTACATATTAGAGTACAGTTTAGAAATACGCACTCTGGAAAAGGGCGCGTTAGTTTGCAATAACAGACGCCGACCTGCAAAGGCAACGGGAGCAGTGTAGCTAGCAGCAAAGCACGACGCCGCACAAATGTGCGACGATCTAATTGAAGGCCTAACTCGTTAGGCAGCGGGGCAGCGTGACTGCAATATTTGACCAGGAAGAGGGGCTAACATAGCCTCACTAAAGCATGCGAATTTGGAATAGTTGCCAGCCCCTGCTACGTCGCCCACGCAGTCGTTGGCTGCGGTTAACACCTGATAAGCAAAGCACAAAGCCCTCGCAAACATAAACAAAGAGCTCGAACAGATTAGGGCGCGCCAGGCTCAGCACGGCGAGGCGTTGATTCCATTTATGTATTAATTGGTACAATATAGCGAAGCTCGGGCACCTAACGTTACTGAATTAAAAGTTAGCACAAACGTAGCACCAAAACATAGGCGCAGAGTTCTTTAGCTATTTAGGCGATGAAACGCGAAACTCGCGCACATGAACTTACTAGTAGGCTACCAAAGTAGCGTCTTGAAGCATGGTGGCCTCAAACCGGCATTAAAAGCCGCGACAAGCAAGCAAGGGGCATGCATCCGCCCACACAAAGTTGAGCACAAAAGCACCGCCGCTCGCACAAGCGACAGTTAATATGTTTAAATGGTTGTAATTACAAATACCTTAGTCCGTAGACGGTCTATGAGAGTTGCGTGCAATCAGTTGGTAGAAGGCGACAGTCTGTGGCAGCTAAATCGCCGAAACACGGCATCTGGGGTAAACGGGCTGGAATCCGCCAAGATGGCGGCGTTAGGACGCTCTCCTGAGAGCACACTTACGGCGGCAAAGAGGCCTACTTCGTCCTGCCTAGAAAGATCCTCGAAAACAGCGAGTTGCAAAGGGAAAGCCCTCTTTCTCACAAACGCAGAACTGGCCCCGTGAAGCCCTTCACACACCTACGCTTTGGCGTAAAGACTCGCCACTCGCACAGTCACACGCGACCTCTTAAAGGCGAAACAGTTTACGGCCTATTCGCTGTAACAGCACGGGAAATAGGAAGGCTTTCACAGCAACGGTAATTTACACAACATTCGCTGAAACAGCACGAGACGGGAAAAACAGGCTGGCGTCCCCGCCAATGGCGGGAACGCCGCGAAACGGCACACTCTGCGACTTCTTCGATCAACGGCCCTCGGCTGAATGCCCCGCAAGGAGCGTTACGACGCTTGAAGTGGCGTGAGCCAAAACGGCGTTACCACGTAACCGTCGACAGCCAATGGCGATGCGCTCAATAAAACAAATAAGTTCCGGTAACGAAGACAGCACGCCTCAACGGCGTGATTTCTAGAAGGTTCGGAAGTCTTGCGAGCGATAACACCCGGCTGCCAAAGTACCAGCAAAGGGGTGCTCCAACTGACGAGAAATGCTGCGTTTGGGGCCAAATATGTGCAAGGTCATTATTATGGAATTAGGCGATGGAGCCAAATAAGTAAGGGTTTAGCATACGGGCACGATGCCCTAAAGCCTAGGTGGCTAATTAAAATACCAAAATGACCTGACACCCTTTTGACCCGCTCTATTTGTTATCGCTGGCCGTAGGAATGCGAACTTTCTTTTTGAAGCAAACGTTTCGGGCCCGGCACTTGTTTTCTAGCCCCGGCCGTCGCGTTTTGCACGGTCGAGGTTTGATTTTTAAATAAGTGAAAAGTACGTGCGCTCAACCAATTTTTACAAGCATTTTGTTTCCAAGAGCTGATAATTTGATTCAGGTACGATGAGTTTTTCTTTCTGTTATCCTCATATTAATTGCATTTCTTTAGCTTTTACCAGGAATTATTTTTACCTGAATTCACAAATTGCACTTGAGATTAACAATTTTCACCGGATGATTCTGGACTTGGAGTCCGGTTTCCTGTCCTAATTCGAAACGAACGCCTGCTGTTTTCTGCATCGCTTCTGCTTCTGCACCGAGGGCCGGCACACCCATGTTGCGTAAGGCTGATTCCTTGCTGCATGGGGGTTACCAGTTATAGCAGCTGCCGGCTAGCGTTTATACCCTAAACTTGTGGGCCCAGAAGATCAGTTGGTTCGTTTTTTTATTACAACGCCAATCAAGGACGGGTTATGTACCTACCATGTCAATTTTGTGCTGGTGATACCGGATACTAAATTTATTACTAACATGATAGTTTATTCACTCAGCAAATTTAATTAAAGATAGCATTTAAAACTATTGAATTTTTATGTGTACTCTATACCCTTTTTTGTAAAAAGAGCGCCCACGTTTTTTTCTCTCATCAACCTAGAAAGAAAGGTTTTTATGAATGACAGCGATATGGATATCTCTAGATTTACTTTGCAAATTCAAGTAATTTAACGACCCTAAAAGGGGTTATTTGTGGTAATGCGTGTGGCCACCTTCAATTAGTTTTGGCTGCATAGCGAAGCAAAATTTTCAAATATTTTATGAAATACATAAATTACATTTGGTGATACCCAGATTTTTATTAATTTAATAAACCCTATTAAACAGTAGTTGGTTGAGTATTTTCGGAATCATCTTATGATTCCTGGTCCCCATTTTCTTTTGTTTTGAAGTATTTCCAGGATGGTACAGTTGATAAGAATCTACGATCCAAGGCCGCTGACATTGAGCTAGTTCGGCCTACGCGGTAAGTGTCGGGAAATTCTTGTATTTGCCGTGTAGTAAGCGCAGCAAGCAGGTTGATCTGCTGTCTTTTGCTATCACCGTTAATTATTTTAATTAATTAACCGCAGGTCAGCTTCTTTGTTGTGTCAAGCTATACAAGTAATTGTTTTATAATTCGTATTCAGGACCGTATAACCGCCGAAGGGTCCAGTTAGCCTGTGTAGTGAGTTGTATAGGACAGGACATGACATGTTGCAAAATAAAAATTCTAAGTCAAACTTGAAATTCATACTTTAACTGTTTATGTGTACTGTAAAATTCGATGTTTGTAATTTAATAGTGGGTGACTTTACAAGTTTGTATTTTCGCTGCAAAGTCAGCTTACAAGATACATTTATAATTTTGACATTGAGCATTTGAACGCCTAACGTAGCGTTAGTAATTAATAATATTAGCCTGTAATGCTAGAAATTCTAAGCTACATTATTTCGATGTTTAATTATGGACAATATTTTAAGGTTGAATGTTGGCTTATGAATTCCATATTTAAAAATTAGCAGTGTAAATTTAACTTAATAGCGCTAGATGGTAAAGTCTAGATTATAAGTTTCAATCAAAGAACTTTAAGTGTTGTAATGTTTCATTGCAAAATCAGAGATTTTTATATAAATTTCAATGTCAGATCTTCAATACCATGGATCCAGCCAAAAATGAGCCCTGCGTAATCGTTACTCGAAGATAGCACAGAAATCGTTTGTTTTATGCGTCACTCTCATTATTTACGGGTGCGAAAAGCATAGCATGGCATTAGCACGTCTCTGTGTCTTTGGGAGTGGATTTGACTAGCGTGGCATGCGTCTGCAAAATACAGTGTTGCCGACGTTAATAATGAATCCCTAGATTAAATAAAGGTATTATCAGTAAACAGTAAATAAACTAGATATATCGGCAAAATTATTTTGAAAAAATTGGGTGTGGTTATTTCAGAAATTACAGATAAATTACATTAATTTTACGAAAAATTTAAGATCTTGTACAGATTTTTGTAAAAAAATTCGGAAATATAGGCAACGTTATATGCGGCCACAAACATATGATAAACATCTGACTTGTCCTTCACATTTTTCGAGGTTAGTTCCAGTACAAACGTGTTTTGACAGTAGGTATTTTCAGGACTAAGAAAACGTGGTATTGTACTCATAAATATGTCAGTGCAAGACACTGCGTTCATAGTCTCAGCAATTGTTGGTAAATCTATTGAGTTATTTAGAGAAGGAAAAATAAAATAGTCATTTACTTCCTGTATCTTGTGTGCAAGAGGTATGACACGTTTATTTAGTACTTACGATCTTATTGTACAACTTTTTGTTTACTTCAACCAGCAGCTGAGGCTTTAGGAATAAGCATTGCTACTGTGAAATGGATCAATGCTCGTAGTAGAAACCAACAAGTTTTATTTAGTCCTGACAAAAAGATCTCGCAGGCAATCGAAAACTGCAGAGCTGTCAGAGTCTTCTAAACTGGTTATCAGGAAAACTGTATATAAGATGTACAGTGAAAGTACTTATAAAGTTTATTTGATTTTATACATTCTAGTTTTTATATTTATTCCAGAAAACCACATTACTCTCAAATCTTTAAATGATGATCTTCAAGAGTATCACAGTCTAATAGGCAGAAGCAGTTTAAACGTTGTTCTACATGATCTTGGATTTAAATTTCTCAAAGACAACAATCGTAGAGCATTAGTTGAAAAAATCAACTATCGCCAGTTTGCATCTTCAGTTTTTAAAGAGTTATATGGCAAACCTCATTTTATCGTCTCCATAGTTTTGTTGGGCGTAATTTCTGTCTCCTTCAGTTTGATATCCAGATATAAATATTGGTTGCAGTAGACTGTTAGTCCTCATTCTTACCATATACCAATACGGAGACCCTCTGCGTCTTGTTCTTTGTGGTTGTGATCTGGTTTGACGAATCCTTTTCGCTATTCTTTCTTCACCCATCCTTACTGTGTCCAAATCATTTCATATGTTAAATAATATTTTATAATAAAATGTCATAAGTATTGTTGGAAAATGCCGTTTCTTTAATTTTAATTAAAAGCTAGAACCGCATACTTAACCTCAAAAAGGCATATTGTATGATAACTCTGTCAAGTTCAATTAATTGTCATACTATGGATGCTGATTTGACTAGGAATTTTTTAATCTTATACCACACATACAGCATTGATGGCCAGGGCTCTTGTAAGGGAAGATAATTGGTCGGCCTTACCTGGTGGCGAAAGTTATATTTGTTATTTTGCCGGCTGGTAACTATCGGCCTAATTGGGCTAGCTCGCCGAGAAGGTCGTAGGGTTCCAGCTATGCTGAAAGAGAATACACACAAAAAAAATAAGGAGAGGGCGCCAGGTCCTCGACTCAGATCTAATCCTGGTGCCGGACCGTTCACAAGGTCGAAGATAAGTCCAGCAGATCAAAAGTAAACAAATCAACGACCAATGAAAATATCACAGCTTTATTATCAAACAGGTAGGTGGGTAGGTACTATAGTGCAACTACAAATACAAATATATGGCGATTCGAACAGACATTAAAATGTATACATGTATGTAAATATAATATGCATAAATATATCGAGCATATGCAGATTGAATAAATGTTTCGGGCCGAATATAAATAGGCAGTAACAAATTTAAATATAATATGCGGCAATATATATAGCGAGCACTTGCAGATCAAATAAGTATTTCGAGCCGAATATAAATCTTTACCATGCAAATTAATTTAGGCCGCAATACGGCGGACAATACAAACATTATAAAAGAGAGAGACAGCAAAGTTACGAAGGGCGTCGAGGAGGCAATTAAGAAAAGAGATATTGATTTAGCGGAGGACGAACCGGTACTGAGCGCGAGACGGGTTCCAAAAGCAAATACGTGGGTACAGAGCGATACAAGCCTAACCGGGCTAACGTTCAACCCCGAAGGTTAGCTCTAAATGACGTTGTAACGCTACTCAAAATAATTTCTAAGGGTCGGAGCAACGTACGTTTGCTTGGCCACACTAAACATGTCGATGTCCTTAATATTAAATCGCATCAAGGTATTCCCATAAGATATTAATTATAGCAAACGCTTGGATCTGCTCTATATCCGGTTTTGGCCGATACAAACTAATTAATCAATTCGCGGCGTTTCTAGGGTGAATCAATCGGCTCCCGTAAGAAGGTCATGAGCCACAACCCAAAACTACTAACTTCGCGTCACACGGCTGACGTGCAAATAGCGGTGACCGGGGACCGCAAAGAAATGTAAGTACAGATTTAAATTTGAAATAAATAAGTGAAAGACCTAACACACGGTTTGCAGGGGGGTTCCACGGAGGGCAGCGGCCAGCGGGGCCGCTAACAACTCGTAGCTCCCGCGCGAGGGGGATCTACACCTATGCTGGATAATTGAAAGCGCCTACAATACAGGCAACGACCCAGTCTGGAGCAGAACTCTAAAACTTGGCTCCGGTAGGTCTATCTGACATTCTTTTACTATTTAATTAAACTGCACAAGATGGCCGCTTGAAATTTTGCAACAGCCCTATCATAACAATTAATCTAACATAATCAAAATTATGCACGGGGCAGAACACACATTTTTAACTATACGAAGCGCTGCTGTTCCATTACAAAACTCAGCAGGCGCAGTGGGCAATAACTTAAACTAACGTCTTGCCTGCAGGAAGGTACGTCGAAAGCCAATTCTTCCGATCGCTCCCAGGCAATCTGGCACATTTGGGGCCGCAGGGGGGGGGGCGAAGGCCACGACGGCAGCGATCGAAGGCGAGGCAAGCTATGGACGCCGTGAGCGACGTAGAGGTAAGCGGGACACTATCGTCTATTCCCAGGCGTAGCCCACGGGGGTTGTAGATTTTACAGGCATTACGTCAATTTCAGGGGCCCAGATCGACGGGATGGATTCCAGCCAAGAGCGACAGAGCGGGAAGTATTCAATCTCCAACGGGAGGTGTCCAACCCGACCGGAGGTGGCTATAAGCGTACAATACCCATATGTATTCCCGAATAAGGAAATAAGGCCTTTTCTTACCTGACGATGATATTTAGCCAAGGGAAAGTGCAAGAATAATGCTGGCCTTAGACGAATCCGCAGTTGCGGACGACGTAAGTACAGCCAAATCAAATACGAAGGTCTTAAGGGTACATCTGCTTTGTAGATCCTCCAAGGAATCGAAACGGAGCGAAGCTATACTAATTAGCTCATAAATTAAGCACACAGCCGAGGCACTAGCAGCCTGCACCAAGTTTAAAATGGGAAAGAGCTCAAAAATCCACCAGTTACCAGTTATTAAAACTTTCAAAAATTTTGGCCAGAGATACAAAAAACCCTGAAGAAATAGTTCAATATAAATGTAATAAGGGTTGCCTAGCTGCTATACTTAAATATCTGTAGAAATGTAATCCAGAATAAATTTAATTTGTAAAATATGGGTAATTATTCGAAGAGTTGCTTATGAAACTGCTTGATAATTATAGGGAAATATTTAAAACTAGTGTACCGCTAACCAAACCTAATTTAAAGCATGCGGAAAATTCCAAAAGCCACCTATTAATACTTAAGGATAGAAATTCAACTAGCGAATGTTTGCACATACAGGGGTCGCTCCAAAAGTACCGTAACACTCTTCTTTCGTCGGATGCATAGTATGTGGGAATTTTTAATAAATGGTACGTCAAACTAAAAAAATTCAATCACAAATATTTCATCTTTACATTGGTCATACGACAATCCCAAACAGTAAGCACTCCCTTAATTAAATTAATTCACTTTAATCTTTATTTTCTATCAGTTCTTATTTAATGCCTGGATTCATTTACCTTTTATTGAACTTAGCATTCTCCTCTGCTGAAACCAATTCGTCTAACTCTGCATTTGATCACACCACAACTGCTCCACTCAAAACCACGGTGAAGGCCTCAACTAACAACCAAACTGCCAAAATGTCCAGAATCAGGATTCAAATTAACACAGCAAACTAGTTTGCCCCAGAAATCAGCATACACAGCCCCATCACAACACAAATCTAAACAGACGCCAGTCTAGTTGTGTTTCTTTAATATTCAATCCAAATTACTCATTTGAAGTACGTTACAGCTTAGCACCAAGAATCCTGACCAGAGACAAGCCACCAGACATCACTTGACAAGCCCTGCAAGCATGCTCACTCTGCCAACGACTTCCATGCGATCCTCTTCCTTTGTAAATCGTTCCTTGTTATCAAATTCAATCGACGCAAATGCTCAATAGTATATTTCTAAAAAGTATTTGTCATCAATTTTCAATTTCATTTTAGATATTAAAAAAAAGTTAGAATCCTTCTGTTTCTCAATCAGCTTTATTTAATTAAATTATAAATTGTATTTTGTTTCTTTACTAAATGCATCCTAATAATTTTAATATCCAATTCACATTTAAATTCATCTTTATAATTTTTAATTACTGTATTCTTTTAATCTTATTAATCTGATTTTTAGACCCCTGTAGGTACCAATATCATAACAGTATGTAAAAAATCTAACTTGCACTGTTAAAATTCTATGTTGCACATAACTAATTAAATTTAATTTAAAATAATAAGCTTTAGTTTTCCTCAGTTTTCCCTCTAGTTATTGTGATGTATTTAGTTCAAAAACAACAAACATTAACTTGTTTGCTTCAATAATACGTTCGAATGAAAAATTTTTCTTATTCTAATTGGCGTTTATTAAATCCATAAAAAAAATTATAGCGTTTAATCGTACAAATTATTTATTCCTTGTTATTATTGCTGTAGCAATTGCGTTCTAAAGCAGATTATATAATTATTGTAATGATACTGGTCTTTGATTGTCAAAACGAAGCTCTTAAAGATAAGTACTAAAATTAATCTGGTTAAGAGTCTATCACAACACCGATGAAAGCAAGTTCCACAAATCTACTTAATAGTAATATATTTTCAAAATATTGCGTTTTTCTATATTAAAAATCTGGTGTGATACACTCACACAACTTCCTTTTACAGTGATCTTATAATTAGTCAAAAATTTCATTTTTACTTTTTAACCATTTGTTAAAAATTTTCAAAAATTACAAATTCTACAAAAACGGTACAAAATCGAGTGTTAGTTGAAGAGACAAATTTTCTCTAGAATTTTAAGGTGAATTCAAAAATGTAATAATATACCGGGTGTTTTATTTAAAATAGGAGTTAATAAAAAAAATAGAAAAAAAAACAAAATAAACCCACTTTAGAAGTATTCAACTGGAAAATCACCTATCTCACATCAATACACATTAAAAATGTAAGAAAAACGTAAAGTTTAAAAAAAATCGTTAGAGCCGTTTTTGAAAAAATCGAAAAAAACTGAAAAATCACAAGAGTAAACACCCACTTCCGGTTATGCGATTTTCTTCAAAAGCTTGCTGTCTCATCTACATAGTACACAAAACTTATATATGAAGTTTCAATGCCATACCTCTTTTCGTTTTTGAGATATTCTGTTCACAGACAGACAGACACACAGACAGACAGACACACAGACAGACAGACCAATGAAAAAAAATATGTTTTTTGGGATCAGGGGACTCTAAAACGTGAAGATCTGTTGAAAACTCAATTTCGAATTTTTGGGGTGAATCCAATACTTCCTTTATAGTAGTAAAAGGAAGTAAAAATGGCATTGTAAGTTTTTATGCAGAAAATTATTAACGACGCACTGTATCGACGTAATATGACAGCAAATAGAAAAAATAATTTAAAATTATCAACTCTAAATGAAATGAATCTAGACCTAAATATTGTCGTTAAAATTAGCAAAGCATGAGCTTAGACCACTTTCAGGCACGTACAATAATTTTTAAACCAGCATAAAAATCGGTCGCTCCTCTTTAAGAAGGTTTCGGCATTAAGACCCTACGGTTGTTAAAACCGCATTTTGGAGAATCACAGTAGGCTCAGTATTACATTTTTGTGGCCGTCCAACGTGGGAACCCGCATTTCTTGCTCTAGGACCAGAGGCTCTACCATTGCTTAATTGCTTTTTTCTTTCAAGTACCTACATTGTCATCTCTAGGTCAAAATAAACAATGCCCCGAAATTGAATCTTAAGGGAGCCAGAGTCCGAGATGGGTATATCGTCAGTGGAATCCCAGTTTACCTTTTCGGAATTATGGCTACGAACATCGCCACCCATTGAAGTCGCCGTTTCGAAAAGGTGAACGTTGCCATCGGATGTTGTTATATTGCTGAATTACGCTATAATCGTCCTGTATTGTAGCTGTAATTCCAGCATGTGTATAATCCCTTCTCGTAGGTGCAATAGTGTCGCCTCTTTTGTAATGGATATTTATACAGTTTACATAGGTGTTATTGCTAATTATTCGCCCAATGGGCACCTGGTTTGAGTTTCCCCTTCTGGGAATGCTAAACGCCATTTGAATAAAATTACTTTATCTCATAATGTAAAACCGCGACGTCACCTTAGAGAATCGCCCCTCCCGTAGCAATAGCTTGGCAACGAGCCAGGTCTGGCTGCCCGCTGATTACTTTACTTGTGTTCTTGTTTATTTTATATAACGTGTTAATTTTTATTGGGTTTATCTTGCTTTGTAAAGCAATAATGCAAACTCGTTTAAAGTTGATTTCAGCACCAAGCAGACCAAGGTAAGGTGAGTTTATCTAGCAACTAAGACACGGACGCCTCCTTCTGAGTTGGACGCGTCGCAAAGAATTCAGTGGTGCCCTCAAACAATAATAATCATCTTCCAGGTCTCTACCAAACTGATTTTTATACCTAGGTACGTAAGATTTCAGAGTAAGGTGCTGCTCATGTTATGTGCTTGTTAGGGATATTAAAATAAACTATGCGCCCATAATAAATACCTACAAATCCCAAATTATAATTTTCACTCTGACTTGACTCAGTAATAGGATGCTTCTAGTTTCAAATTCAACATTTCAGAATATACACAGGGATAGAGTTTCGACCCGTTAAGCAGTTTTCAGACTTTTACTTAAGCATTACGACAATAGAAGCCAACACTGGCTATTTAAGCTAATAGTTTTGGTAATAAACTCTAAACTCTGCTTTTTCAATAAAAAGTCTCAGATATTTAAGATCCGAATTTGAAATTTAACTGTAAATTTTTGCTTTTACAACAAAAGACAGTTCTTTGGTTGCCACCGCGCGCTGTTAAATGCAAATTCTGAGTGCTGATTTTAAATAATAATTTCGTACTTAAGCCAGACTTCAATCTTTATACCTACTTAATTTTTTTCATAACTAGCTTTGCAAGTTGACATTCTTAATTACTAACACTCAGTTACGCTCACCCAAAAGATTTAAACTTAAATTTCAAATTTAACTTAGAAGTTTGACTTTGCAGCGAAAATTCTATAGCAAAGGCTATAATTTCTTTATACAAACTCAAAACGACACAAATGGCGTCCGTTCGTCTGTCACGCAACATCGTCACTGATCGGACTTGTTTCGTTCATCTAACGCCAATGGGACAATCTTGGCTGCTACACCGCTGTAGGATGCTGTGCCATTATAGAACGTAGTATTTGTGTAATACAGAAACTGATCCAAGGTAGTTGGTTTAACTTAATTTAATTCTGAAATTATGCTATATAAAGACTACGTATTTCAACAGTAAAAATTATTTTTGCATTTGCACCAGAACTGCCGACTTATCTGCCAAATGGTAGTTTTAATTGTACATACTGAAGAATGCTGTTCAAACAAAGAGTACTTTAAATATTGAGTTTCAACAGCATTTGTGATAATTCACATTTGAGTCAAATTTGAAACTGAATATCAATAAGCTGATTATTTATTTCTGCATAAACATCTTTGAAAATATGTATTAATAATTACTAAAAATTCAAATTTAAAAGTATTCCATTGTATCAATTCTTTAAATAATTTTTAAGTTTTTAACAATGACCAAAGGTGCAACTTCAACATTTGGAACTTGAAGGTTTTACTAAATTTAGAGAATTTTAAAACCTTTGTTTTGCACCTCTCCAATCCAACCTTTGCATATCCAAATTTCAAAATAAAGAAAAAATAAAATAGGTAATGTATTATTTGATGCAATATTTCTCATTTTTGACACAATTTGGTTTGTAGTAGTCTTTGTAACTTAGCTAAGCCAATAAATCTTAACTATTCTGAACATATTTAGATAAATATGCAGAATTTAGTGTTATGAGACTTTTACAACGTTCAGGAGCAATTTATTTAGGTTTAAATGCAAGCTTATGTCCACCGGTAAACAATTCTTTGTTATGTTGAAAATCATTTGTAAAAATTTAACTGTGTTTGCTATTTACATTTAAAAAGAGTGTCAAGAATGTTTATACAACACAGATAGACATCGGGATTAAAATGAAAGTTAAATATTTATGATTAAGCTACAATTTAATGCTCGATTTGTACTCGAAATCGGTTTTACAGCATTGGCCAAATTGCCAAATCATCGCTATTATGCATCGTCCCGAGTAAGGTTTAATGTTGAAAGCACTTCGGTTAAACAATTTTCATGAGAACATCTTTAAAATCGGCGCAGCTCGCGGAATGCCAAAACAAATAGAGGCATTGGACAAACCTCTGATATTTCACGAGGCGAGAACCAGGATCGGAATTCTTCCTTGATGACGAGAAGGAGGAAGCAGCTAAGGTCGCCTGGGTCGTGACATAGAAAGGATGCACCAGCTTGTAAAATCCTATCATTAAAGACGCCTGCAGGTCTACAAATCAGCAGCAAATTATGTATCCATTTTATTGTGAAACCGTTTATTTACGTTAATCTTTCGCCTGCCATAAAAATCTGTAAAGGGCTTTACTCAAAACTTCCCTCGTCGACATTGTGACACTAAATAATTTAAAAATCAAATTAAAATAGGAATAAAATTATCTTCACGTTTCTAATAAATTAAATACATTTTCAAATTAAAAAAAATGTATTCCGCTGGGGTTTGAACCCGCCACATCTGCAGCTCTGCAGATCGCTCGACCCTAACCGCATATCCGCAGCGCATCTAACTGCAGCGAAATTCTAACTGCACTACCGCGTCTCTTCGGGAAAAGTCCGGTGCGCGCGTTTCTTGAGGAGCACGGTGTAATGGTTGAAACATTTTTACTCTTTTGTGACGTTATCCTTTATCGGTTGAGTCTTATTTTCGGCAAATATAAAGCCTGACCTATGTGAAAGTTATTACAGGTTGACGGAAGTATGAGCATTCAGCACTACCGAAATACTGGTTGGTAACTAGGGATTTTTTTTTAAATGTTGACAAAGTGATAAGGTGTGTTTTGGACACTCCGAAACTAAATCCAATTTCTGGATCGTATCGAGTGATTTAAACCACCAAAGTTTTAGAGAACAGATAGCAGATTATATAAAGATAAGATACGCGTAAATGCACAGAAGAATACTATCAGGTCAGTGATACATTTAATTATAACCTAAGTGTTGAAGCAGTGATAAGAACCGTGACCTTTTGAGGAGTCGATCCTATAAAACGGCGCTACGCGCGTGTGCTGGATAGGCAACACACATTGCAGAACAGCGTATAACGGGTTGCAAATACTTGGAAAATTTTATACCGTTAAGAGTGCGTGATCAAGTCCGTTTTTGGGGTCATAACAAGCAAATAAAAACGCTAAGTTCCCTAAAGAGTGAAGAACCTAAAGCGATAAAACTGTGTAATTGAAAGGAAGGCAAAAATTACGGCGGCGGAGAAACAAAAGCAAAATGTCCGGAAATAAAGACGACAAAATAGATGCCATACTAAGTATGATGACGAATTTTATTGGTGAATTCAGAGAAACAAGAGAATAATATAAACAACAAATACAACAAATACAAGAAGTAAATAACATCCTGCAGGAAGAAAATTACAAAATGAAAAAAGAAATGCTACAACTGACACAAAGAATTGAAAGAATGGAAAAGGAAAACGAAAAAACAACTTAATAGTGATGGGAATGGAACTGAAAAATAAATTGGACAAGAACCCGAAAGAGGAAATTGAAAAATTTGTTAAAACCAACTTGGAAATCGATGTCAAATTGAAAGAGACTTACACAATCGAGGAAAAAGCATGCGTTATAAAACTAGAAAATTTCGAGGATAAGAAACGGATCCTAACAAACAAGAGAAAACTAAAGAACATCCCAGGACCAAAAATCTATATCAATAATGATCTAACGCCGTCCGAAAGAAAGATGCAAAAATTGATCAGAATAAGGGCAGCAGAAGAAAGTAATAACGGAAACAAGGTAAAAATAGGATTCGGGAAAATATTTATAAATGACCAACAATTTTCATGGTGCGACCAAGCGAATACATTGATAGAAAATAAATATGTTCCAAAAAACTGAATAACAATACCCCAAAAAGAACAAAAAAGACGACATTGGCAAAGGACAAGGACAATGGTAAAAACAAACTTGATAAAGCAATAAAAGATAAACCGAAGAACATAATAAAAGTCGGAACCTGGAATATAAGAAGCATGAACGGGAAAGAACAAGAACTTATAGAAGAATTTGAGATGGCTGAACTCGATATACTTACAATTACAGAAACTAAGAAAAAGGGTCAGGGAATGTATGAAACAAATGGACATAAGATAATATACAGCGGCGTCGAAAATACTGAGAGAGCGGCGGAAGGAGTAGCATGCATTATACAAGAAAAACACGTGGAAAAAATAAAGAGTTGGGAATATGTGTCATCGAGAATACTTAAATTAAAAATGGAGTTAGATAAAAAACCTAACACTACAATAGTAATAATATATGGACCCAATGAAGACGAGGTAACTAACAATAAAGACAAATTTTGGGAAGAACTAGTAGACCCGATAGAAAGAGAAAATGGAAGAATACTAATAGTAGGAGACTTTAGTAGCACAGTAGGAATAAGGACACAAGCAACCGCAAACGTCTTAGGACTACATGGCGAGGACACCAAAAACAACAATGGAGATAGAATGCTGAACTTCTGTATGGAAAACAACATGATCATAACCAACACATTCTACGAACATCGAGACATACACAAGTACACAAGAGAAAGCAGAAGCCGAAACGAAAAGTCTATAATAGATTATGTGCTTGTGAATGGAGAATACAGGAAAGATATCCTAGATGTGAAAGTCAAACGAAGCGCGGAAATATACAGCGACCACTATTTGCTAACTGCAAAATTGAGAATACAGATGGAAAAACATGAGAGCCCAAAGAAAGAGGTGCCATCAAATAACACAAACGAAAATATAAGAACGTACAAACTACAAGAATTAGAAACGGCAGAAACATTTAAACAAGAAACAGAAACAGAAATGGCATTGGCAACAAATAACTGGCGGGATCTAAATCTAGAACAAGCATGGAACACCTTCAAAAATATTATACTAAAAACCGCAAGAAAGGTATGTGGAATAACAAGAATAAATAAAAGCAGGAAACAAACAAGATGGTGGAATCAAGAAATAAAAACCGAAATAACGATCAAGAACTATGGAACCAGTACCTAAGTAACCAAACAGAAGATGCATATGCCAAATACAAAAGCCAAAGAATAAAAGTAAAAGAAATGGTACTACAAGCTAAGAGTAAGACATGGGAAGAATTCGGCAACAAAATGGAAATAGACAGCAAAATAAACCAAAAACTATTTTACAAAGTTCTAAAAAACATGAGAAAGGGGAAAAAAGAGGTAATAAAACACGTAAAATCCAAAGATAATATACTGCTAACAAAGGAAGGAGATATCATGGCTAGATGGCGAGAATATTTTCACGAACTATTAAACACAGAAACACAAAACACAAATACCATAGAAGAAATAACAATACAAGACGAAGACCTAGGAGAACACATCCAGGAAGAGGAAGTAAAAGAAGCAATAGCGCACATGAAACTAGGAAAGTCAGCAGGTCATGATAAAATTACCTCTGAAATGCTAAAGAACCTGGGATGCAAGGCAATGGAAATATTAACAAGAATATTCAATAAAGCGTGGGACGAAAGCAAGGTGCCGAATGACTGGAAAATAGGAATAATAATCCCGATATTTAAGAAGGGAGATAACCGAAACTGCGCCAACTACAGAGGCATTACACTGTTAAGCACCGTATCAAAAACCTACGAATACATATTAGAAAAAAGACTGAGAAAGGCAACAGAAAACCAACTGTCAGATATCCAAAGTGGATTTAGAAAGGGAAGAAGCGCACAGGACCATATTTTTACGACGAAACAACTAATAGAGAAGACCAGAGAAAAAGATTCAAAGTTATTTTTATTATTTTTAGATATGGAAAAAGCATTTGACAGGGTATCACAAAAAGCCCAGGTGAGGGCTCATCAACGAATCAACGTGTTTATGTAGTTCATTCAATTGAAACGTGCACAAGAAATACGTACACAAATTTTTGGCTGGGCTCATCAATGGTATGTTTACATATCCCTTATACAGCATCTAGTTCAGGGTACCGCTCACCAGGGGGCGCCTTGTATATACACGAAAAACGTATACAGACATTGTGAAGCCCACTACACTCACCACTCGTTGTGTGGCCCGAAATTAGGCAACACTCTACGGTATGCTAATAGTCTGACTTATCGATGTAATCTTACACCAGTTGATTAAATGAACGTGTCGGAATTCTCTATTAAACTAATACATTACATATAATGTAGTCTTAAGGTATATGTATTAATAAATGTTGAATTAATTAGTATTGTGTATTGAAATATTATTTACTTTTTTAAAGGATTTTTATATGACAAATATTTGATATTAGTAGGGTAAATTTAAAATAAAAATCTCGTACAATAATAATGGATCGTAAACAATGAATATAAGTAAATGTCTATTTATATTAAACGGAATCATACACTTTGTTTGTAAATGCTTTAATTTTGAACTCAACACTTTAGTACCTATACATTTTACTGTACATTCATTACATATTTTACAAGAACACGCATGGCAACGATTTTACTGCTGCAATGAAACTGTAAATTGCTAACGCATTTCTGATTTTCAACGCTACTCAAATCTAAGACTTCTTAAGTTTCGTAACCTATAAAATAATTTTCTTTATAATATACCCTATACATAACTCAACTTTTATATTCAGCTACCACAATCACATACATTTCTGGCACATGACTGTATAGTACTAGCTTACAGAAGTTTAAGATTGAGCTAAAAATAACAGTTATATATTTAATATACCTGGTGACAATAATGAGACCAGGGCCATGCCTCTATCTCCTTTACTTATGGATGAATTTGGATGAAAATTGATACAAAGATGCTAGATATAATTTGGGATTGACATACAAGTATAATCAAAATGACCGACTTTCGATTAAAACCGGAAATAACACTAACATTGATTTTTTAAATGCATTTCCTTATATATTTTGTTTTTCGCAATCTACGACTCAAATTACATGCAAGAGTGGTGTTATATTACACAGAAATATTAAAAAAAATTAATTAATAATTCTTCAATTTTAGATAACGAAAAAGTAGTGCACGATGCATATCGTTAGATTGGTAATTACATTTTCTGTTTAATGACAAAATGGCCCTTCGTAGGTGCCATTTAAAAAAGTGACTTTTTCTTTAAAAAATGTGTTTAGCAAATTTTGTTCTTTTATTAAGGGTTTGTTATTAACTTTATTGATAAAATAGCTATTATTATTAGTTGCTATAGTTAATTAGAACAGATTGTTTAAGTCACACTCTTCTACCGTAAAAATTAAATTAAAATCAAAATCAGTTTGAAAAAATGAAAATTTTGCGAGACTGTTAGTATGTATTTTGACTTGTAGATTCCGAAAAACATAAAATATATAGGGTGATTAATTTAAAAAATCAAAGTTGGTGTAATTTCCGGGGTAACCGGAAGTCGGACATTTTGACTATATCCATCGGTCATTCATAAATTATGTCTAGTACCTATCTACATTTAAAATCTGATCCAAATCGATTCATAAATAAAAAAGATATAAGCATGGCCCTGTCTCATTGTCACCCGGTATACTAAACCAATTCTTAAACCACAGATTTTTGCTTGCGTATTCTCGCTTTTTTGGAGGAGGGCTTTACAAATTTGCAGCTGTAATAGTGGGAATGGAATTTTATTTGAATAATTTATTTCTTATCGCTAATTCTTTCAGATTCAAATTCCTTTCTTTCAAAATGAGCCTGAAACAAAATTATGATGCATATTGATGAAAGTCATTTGTGTGTGCGGAAATGTACTTCACAAATACTTGCTCTAAGGGGCAATTCTCCTCTATCGATACATTTTAACTAGATATGCCTCCCTTCTAGATTATTGGTTCCTTGGAGTATGGAGAACGATCTAACCCCATTTTCGGAACGATTGCTGCAACAGGACACACTGCAGCCCGGCATTTTCTATCTATAATTAATACTTGTTAATTTTTAAAATATGAAGTATCTACTGAATTCATACAAAAAATGAAAAGAACACTGCAAATAAGCACAACTTCGAATTCGAACTAAATTATTTGACATGCGCACAGCTGTTGATTTATGGTGCATTCGCCATATTGCCTCCAAAAATACAAAACACTGGCGCAATTAATTGCGGTACTCGATTAATATAGGGACTCTATCCTTTATCTGAGCAGTCGAAGAAACCCTTGGTTTACAAAGTACCGCAATGGTGGCCATATTGTTTCAGAAATGACATCCTTCAAAGGAATACGAAAATTCATTAGATACGATATTTTGCAATTTTTTCCGTTATACTTATGGAAACAACAAGAAACATAGCAGCGAATCATTCTTTTAGGTTGGGTTTTAATAATTTACTTGCTATTTTATGACACATCGACAACTTCTAACCATGCAATTTATATACTATACTTGTCAAAATGACATTACTTATACTCTGACAGAAATAATTGACCGAACGATGCCATTTCTGAAACAACATGGCCGCCGTTCCGGTACTTTATAAACCAAAAGTTTCTTCGACTGCTTTTTTTTTCTTTATGTGCATTTATTTTACCAGAAATTGTACTCACGATCTTTGAAGCAGGAGTGAGGAACTCAGGATGCTTAACCACGGCTTAGTACATTGTCACCAAGCCCGACAGCAAGTGCATGCTTTGAGTATTTCCCAGAATTTTTAAAAATGATTTTTCTTAAAATATGTTTTAAGTCGCACTGCATTTAAAAACTCACAATAGTTTCGTAACTAGCCTGTAGGAAGTTGGATGAACTTAACACATTAAGTATGCATTCAAAGCAAGCTTGTATTGTAGTAGGTACTGAAGCATTTACGAACATATTTTATTTAAACATTTTGCATATACCCCTAGAAGAAATTATGCAAGTCGTTTTTGATAATTTTAATAGTTAAATTTGACCAGAAGTACTCGATTAAAGAAAAGTGTGTAAGCGGTAGGTGCCGAAGAAGATTTTTACATGCAAATCTTTTAAAAACATAATGGCTTGAAATTAAAGTCACAAATTGTGAACTACGGTCCTGGTATACAAATTTACATAGAGATAGGAGAAAAAAACTGAGGTAAACAATGATTTTTACTCGTATAACTCCACAACGAGGCATTGTCCTACCACAGTTTACAGATATTTGTCTTCCTTACCTTGTATTAGAGTTTGCAATCCCGCAGTAAAAATGCAATACTTACCGGGATTTCGGGATCGGCTACTATGAGTTGAATAAAATATAACAGGTAGATACAGTCACAGAAACAATATAGCTGACACATTCGTTTTTCCAGTGCAAGTCTATCAAAGTCCACCAGCTTAGCAAGAGATAATGCTAGAAAAAGCTAAAAAGCTATAGTCGGCATGAAAAATGAAAGGGCTCCTGAAACTGGTGGCATCTCTGTTGGACTTTTAAGGCACGGACCAGAAACATTTTATAAACTTCTCACTTACATATTAAATTTGTTCCGAAGAGGAGAAGAACTTCCAGTTGAGTGGAAAACGGCATACATAACTAAAATCTACAAGAAAAGGGATAAAACAAACTCTGGTAATTATAGACTACTGAGTGTTACAACTTTGCTACAAACAATATATGGAAAAATAATAAAAAATAGGCTCGAGAATGAAGTTGCAGATATAGATGAGCAAAGTGGATTCCGTGCTGGACGATCTGTGGTAGACAACCTGTTTTGCTTAAAGCAACTGACAAACGACTAGCATGTAATCTCGAGACCCATATGTATTTTACAGACCTAAGGAAAGCCTACGACAATGTCCCATTATTTAAATTATGGCTGGTTGTGCGACAAAGAGAAATTAAGGAGATTTATATTCAGGCTATACAAAAACGTTACGAGCCCAGAATCATATCATTTGGGCCAGATCAGTATAGCTCTTAAATTTTCAGATGTAGTATTTGGAGTTCGTATATTTCATTCACTATAATACAATAATTGCAGTTGTTTGTAAATTTTGCCACAGGAATTACGAAAATTCAACAAATTGACAATAACTTCACCACGTACCATTTTTGCAACAAGAATACAGACACCAGACTGCTTATATGTTATTAAACAACAAACAGCTTGTTTCACTTCATCCAAAACATGTTAAGGTGACCGAAATGGTATTTATTTGATCATATGATCCAAACGAAATGATTCGGTAACTTATTTTTAAGTTAGTGTTTCCCGACGCACAGTGCGACTTTCACTCTGATGATGCAAGCTGCAAGGTCTTGCGAAACGTTAGTGAATATGGATGCACAAACAGCAACACGGCCAAATCTGCCTAAGTATCCTCGTTCTCAAGATACTCAAACAACACGAGCCACCAAAGAGCATGGCCATCGCGCGGGTTTTTGCTCGACTTCACAAGGTGCAAGGCACATTAAGCCAGAAAATGCTGGGTGTTCATACACAAATACTACGCGGTCTAAGCCGAAATTCTATGCTAAGGAGAATAATTCGAGTAACCGCGAAAGCCTCAAACGATACTTAATATCAAACTGTACGAAGACTTCGAACGAAAATGGGATGTTTTTACAGAAACATGTATGCGACGGATTACGGTGGAATAGTCTTATCAGAGCCATAGCTTGAGCATAGTGTATGCAATTCTGAACTACTCAATTATGATTACGATGTATACAGATGCGATAGAAATTTCTAAATAACAGGTAAAATCAGAGGTGAGCGGTGTTTTAATGGCTATACTAAACAAATATACATTTAAACTTCTTAATCTTGAATACATTTTTCTTGGTTGTATGTGGGTGTTTTTTAACATTGCTGGTGAAATATTTACAATAACTGTAGTTTACTTTGAACCTCAATCCAAATTTGATGTCTATAATTAATGATTTGATGGTAGTAACGTTTTTTGGCTTTACCCTTTTTGTCTGCTGACCTTTATCAACTAAAGTTATGTTGAGAACGTTTGGATGATTTTCAAGGCGTTTTCGTGCTGCAGGTTGTTTTTATTCGTTTTTCGAAAACTATCACACAATGTTGGCACGCATTTTCATTCTGTTTTCGACGAGCGAAGTGATTCATTTTCGTAAACAGGGACGTTTAAATTAATTTAGTAAATAAAATGAATCTACACTCCCCTCCAAAAAAACTGGATCATTGTTTTTAAGTATATTTTTATACAACAGATACTTTTTAAATGTCTGAATAGGCATTTTAAATGTATTTAAGTATGACTTAATAATATAGTGACCTTATGTCACGCTTAGTAACAATTAAAATGTGTGTTTGTTTCGCTTAAAACAATTTATTAATTGTTTGCTGTTTTAGAAAGTTTATGCAAGACCTCATAAGCAGCATGCCACGACGAATGGAAACTGTAATAAGAGCTAGAGGTAGAAATACACAGTACTAATCAAAGTTGAATTGTTTTTTTTTTTAAAATCAAATTGTTGTTTTTCATATTACATATCTTTTCATTTTCCTCATGTTTTTAATAAAAAAAATTGCCAATTTTTATTATTATTATGTCATTAAGCAATACTGACATAAGTATAAAATGCATATTCAGACATTTGGAAATGATCTGTTCTATAAAAATAAAATTTTAAAAAATGATTCGTTTTTCTTTGGAGGGGAGTGTATACTGTATATATTACGAAGGTATTATTTTAACTTAAACAGTTAGTTTTCGCAATATTATTATACTATATAGTTAATTAATTAATTAGTTTCTTGCAATATGTAAATTAAAAGTTTCAATATCACTATGACAATCGTTTATTAATTATTTATAAACTGTCAAATAAACGCATGTTGGCAGTTCTATAATGTTTAATTATAATTTTCTTAATATTACTGCAGTTAAAAAAATTTATCTCGAATGTGAAATGCTTTTGTATTATCAAACGAATTTTTAGGCTCGTCTTCGGTTCGCTAAAAAATCTGTCATTTCGAATGCAAAAGTAGCATTTCCTATTGTAGATAAAAAAATATTTATTTGCGTTTGGTCACCGCGGTTCTATTTTTTGAAACTAATTGGCTTCAAAATGCCCGTGTTCTGGTTCTTCGAAGTCCATTGTAAACATTGCGAATATCGTTGTAGCTGAGGTGTGAAATGCATGTTTGTATCATAATACATTGTATTAGGATTTGGTTGAACTCATTGAAAGTATTGCAGTTGTCCCATAGAACATTGTCCGTTTCTTCGATTTGCACAGCACACTGATAAAATGCTACAGTGGCGGTTTGGTTTTACGATGAGACTAAATTCATTACATAAACAAGACTACGTTTTTGGCGCCATTTTAATATTCTCCCGTTTTGGATTTGTTCTTGTTCTTGTATTTGCAGCAACTTCTGTATTATAATCGTCTTCGAACAGTTGATGCAATACGTAACGCAATTAACACTATTAATTACCAAACAACCATTAAGTGGTGCATTTAACAGATTTATAAATATTTTAGGTCAATGTATTGTTAATGACGTCAGCCACCTGGATTATGTAATTAAATGGGTTAACTGAGAAAATGAAGAACTCAGTTATGGTAGTTATTTGGAATTTTGCAGTTCGAAGAAAGATAGAATACATAGAAACTTATCCCTTTTGTTCTCAGCAGCTAGCGCTACCATATGTCTACCACGCCTTCAACAATTTTATGGCACTACACTTTACTTATAAGAAAACACCACTCATTTAATGCTTTGGAGTGGCTTGATCGCTTCCTCAACTCTGTGTGGAAGATCTGTATTTTACCACGTGATGCAATAACACATGGGAATACACTTGGCAACACCGACGGGCTACACAACGTGCAACAAATATAAATTTATACACAAACGGGCTAAATATCGAACTAATCATATCAACGGACTCACATGGCCTTATTAATATATAAAAAAACCAAACTTCTAAAAACGTTACCCCTTTGAGGTTGCTTTGAGTCGTAATGATAAAAAACCGCATATAAAGTGATTTATATCTTTCGGACTGAATTTTTAAGGCCGGGTGGAACAACGGCCCAATAATGTAAGGGGCTCAACAAGATACCATTTAGCCCTATATATATATATATATATATATATATATATATATATATATATTACATCTAAAATGAAGGATGATATACATTTACAATTACACACACATGAAATGGGTAATTACAGCTCAATGCAGTAATTTAACAATAACTAATTCTGAAGGAATGGGCTGGTTTCCAGCTTAAAACAGTCTCGATGAATGAAAGTATTCAGGATCTTGGCTCGATGGGAAGCCTGGTAAGTTACAAATAATGACAAAAGGGGTTCGGCGACAAATTTGGTCTGTCTGGAAAAGTTAGGGCAGGAGCTGCAGGTCAGTCAGCATTGGGAAGAAACCAAAGGCAAAGATTTAGTATATTATTGTTTTTGTATTTCGTATTTACTTTTTTCAGTATTAGCACATAGTATGTTATACTCTAAAAATTATTTACCACAAGCAGTCAAACCAAAAGTGCACGCAGCTAGTAACAGTTTGACACAGGCGCGGGTCTATACTGAAAGCGTATATGTTTCTGTCTAAGAAATGTTTGGTAGGAACCTAGAAAGTATGTAATAATAATTTGCTAGGCGCCGTTGGATTATAAATTCTCGCCTAACAGATGGTGGCATCTTCCAGAAGGAAATGTTTAATTCGCTCATTAATTCACTTACATACGGTTGTACAAAGTACAGTCAAACACAAGAGTAAAAATTATATTGAACATACAAGACTATAGTGGAGATATTCGACGGCAACTGGAGCTGGTCGCTATTCATATTTATTGCTATCAGAAAAAATTATGCCAACGGTGACGTCATGAGTTACAAGCTATTAGACTGGTCATAATCCAACTTGTACATTAATATTTACTGCTCTCCCTGACGGAGAGAAACTCAAAAACAGTATCAGTTTGGTGTAAGTAACGAAGTTTAGAAAGCTCCAGCTGCGTAAACATTCATTTAGTGCTATATAGGAGGACTTTTACTAGACCTGGGAGTTGAGCTGTTCCCCGGAAAGGTCGACGAAAAGGCCAGCATTTCACTAGTGGCATGACTTGGATTGTTTCCCGTGCCTACAAATTATTTGAAAACGTGCTGATCGTCATTATCAATTTGTAGACGCTAGCACAGTCATAAGAGCCACCCAGTCGCTGCATGAAAGCATCTGGGCCCCAGCAGGGGTTACATAAATCCAGATGTCCATCGCTCAGTCGCCAGAAGATGTACCTGATTGCAACCAGTATTTTGTGTGCGGTAGCAACACGCGAATCTCGCAAATTCCCTATTTTCCCCACTTAGGTTCCCTTAGGTAAACAAAGTGGAAGGAGATCGAAAAGCATAAGAGAGCGATCCCAGGCCAGTCGATAGAGAGATCTAACCCGTTCTTTACGGAGTTCAGACCAGAACCTGAGCCTCAGTCAGAAGTTACTCCAACAGTCACCGCCATCTTCGCTTAGTCCTAATAAGCGAGGAACCTCCAGTCTGTAACTAACTTCTGGAGGTGCTGGCGTTATTGCTTTATTTCCGCCAACCGCGTTCATGTAGGAAATGTTCTACTCTTAACTTGAGCTGCCTGAGAATTGTAACCAGACCTGAAACTTTCCTTCTTGCTTGTGTTAGGCAAACTGTATTTAAGCAATCCTGTCCAGAACAACCCTTCATTCCAAGCATACGTCGCCCGGAACTATCGTGTGGACTAGTTAAAACGACCCCCTGCTACCTAAACTCTCGTAATCTATAAGTCTCTGGAGCACCCGGAACCATTCGTGTTGACAGAGTCTATAGATCTTCCTTAATCTCTGCCTATCCAGGGTTCAGGCGCTTAATCTATAAGTATCTGACTCCCGGAACTAGTCGTGTTGATAGAGTCTATATATCTTCCCTGAATCCCTGCTTACCCAGGGTAAATCGTAAATCGTTTATTTAAACCAGTTTTTAGTCAATTTGTACCCTAGGTGTAAGCAATAAAAGATGTTTGTACATAGTGACTCGTAAGTTTTTATTACTACAGCGAAATTCGAACCTGGACCCTGCGCTACCCGTGAGCATTAATTTAATAACGTAAATAAAAAGGCAGAATTTGATATTTAAAATTGCATCAAGTAAATCCTGTAAAGTAATTTTTATCCGCCGGTAAATCCAGAAGTCCATGACCCAAGAAGATGACACGGCAGAGATGCGGAAATTTTGCTGCGAGAGAAGCTTATTTACTGAGACGATCAATCGGCGGAGCCAAAAATCTACAAGGATCACTTATTTAAGTGTAGTGATTCGACCACATTCGATTGTTGTGGGGTCGGACGGCACTTAATCTACGATAACGGGGCCGTCTAACATTTTTAAGCAGTTAGAAGTCTAATGTAATTAACTTCACTGCGTACGTTATGTGAAAATAGCGCTCTTCCACTCTTCTACGTCTGGCTTCGTTGCCTATCTGCTTCCAAATGTTATCTTCTGCCCTCAATCGCAATAACAAACAAATCAACGAAAATAAGGCGTTCAATTAGCGTTGATGGCGAGATCGGGTGTGAAGCGCTTGCTCAACGAAATTCGGTCTCCTCTAGGTGGTATTTTATACTAATGGGCACGAGCCGACGGTGCCGAGCAATAGCAAGCCGCGATGACAATCGGAACTAAAATATCGTCTCTGCCATCGATCAGGTCGCGAAAATCACGAAGTAGTTAAAAATTCTAAAAGAACATAACAAGTGCATTGTTTATTTACTCCATTCTCAATGACCCGCCGTGGATCGAACTGTCATCAAAAACAGCTGTGTTTTAGATTAGACTAATATTTATTTGTAGCGTTTACCAAGTACCTGAAGGCATATTTTTAGGAGTTTTCTATATTGTTCCCTTTCTGCTGTTTTTGTCTCTTGCTAGTTCTCTGGAAGACTTTTTTTTTATCGCGGTACGATCATGCTGATTTAAACAAGTCAATTTCACATTTTATTAGACTTTGGTTAAATACATTCAATAGGAAGCAAAACATTGAAAAAAAGAGATGAGATGGTAGCAGCAAAGTCAGTCAAGCCTTTGAGAGATTATTCATTGCAATGCAAAATGAGCAGAAAGAATTTCAAAGACTAGTCAAAATCAAATTTTTTTTATTAAATTCGTAAGCAATGGTACAAGAACATAGGGAAGCACACCTTTGCAGAAGTTTAGTTAGAGCGAAAAAACTGAGTAGTTTTCAGTTTTATGTTTGTTTACATCAAGAAATACTTTTCACTTTTTTTAAATGGCTATTAGATATTTTTAATTTTTTTTTTCTTAAAGTTACCAAGTTGCTTGGAAATCCTATGTTCATCTAAAATCTATCACATTGTGTCAAATGCAACAGCACTTAGCAAAATTATTCAATTAAAAAATCTCCACATTTACACACCTTATTATTTTTAAATAATAGTTATTTGAATGGTAAGCTTAGTAAATTAGTCTTTATGGGCAAGCCGGATTATTTGCAGGGTGAGCGACGTAGGAGCGAGCCCTGTAATCCGGTGAGCTCAAATAAAGGCTAATTGCAAGCGAGCCGCGTAGAACGTTTTATTTCCTCTTGCTGAAAATCCTAAACATTTATATTAGTGATTAATAAAGGATGTATCTATTAAAAAACAAGGTGCTTGTAAAGTTGCGATGGCAGCATTTTACAGGCACCGTGCCTGTAAAGACTCATTTACCTAGTCAGTTCAGACAACAGTAAACGACCTTTTAACAAGTCAAGAGGAAATAAAAAGTCTTAATATACTCGTACACAATTCCATTACATTGTCCCAAAGGCCCGTTAGAGTACTGTCTCATTGGCTGACCCAAGCTGAGACTTGTATAGTCTGTAAGGAAAAGGGTAGTCATGAGCTCCACTCTGTCCAAGTCCATAGATGGCTGCATTTGGATTCGACAGCAGTTGCTGCCCTTTGTAACTGATTTGCTTCCATAAGTAATAAGGGTTCAAGTAATTCGCTATGCCATTATTCGGGTGGGGCGTCAGGGTGGCTGTGATTCTGTCTGCAAGTGGACGGATTATGTGGGAAGGGTTGAAGTACTCGAATATATTCGTTGGTAAATTTTTGTGGACCATTTTATCGACACAAGTAATTCCTGGAGGTTTGAACATGCTGACTTTATGAAGATTTGTGTTATGGTCGGAACTAGTACTTTGACTCGTGGCTGTAGATGCGGTTTCAACTTCAATACTGGAATTAGCTAGAAAAATAATGTATTAAAAAACTAAAAAGTTATATTTATTTGATTCGATTCAATTTGATTAAGCAACATGGTCGAATGTGTTTTATCGATTCTAGTCGAAATATAATATATAAAATTAAATAAAATATAATCGATTTAAACGTAGTATAACCAAACACAATTTTTCGAATTATATTTTATAAAATTGAATGGAATTTAATACAAAGAAATTTAACTGAATTTTCTGGAATAAGTACAAGCTGGGGTAAATAATCGATGGGTTGATTTTGTGTGCTTTGATTAGATCAGATTCAATGCCATTTGATTGAGCCACGATGAAATTCGGTGGAATATAATCAATTTTTAACAAAATCAAATCTGAACTGAATTCAAATCAAATCAAGTCGAATTCAGTTGAATCAAGTAAAATTAAATTGAATTTAATCGAAGTTAGTTTAATAATATCGAAATATTGGATTTGATACAATCAATAACATTTATTTTAATTCAATTTAACAAGATCGAATGCTGTTTAATCAACTTAATCGAAGTAAATTTAATAAAGTTATATTCAATAAAGATCAAATCGAATTGAATTCAGTGAGACTACATACGTCCAATTTAATAAAATTGGATCAAATTCAATTTATTACACTCGAATGTAATAACTTAATTGAATAGAATTTAGTAACATTTTTCGAATTTAAATCAAGCGAATTCAATTGATTTTTATGAAATTGTTGCAGGCTTTGATAAAAATAAAAAAAAAATATTTTATGAAATTCGATTCAACCCAAATGGTTGAGCGACAGAATCGAAATTGATTAATACAATCTGGTCGAATATAAAAATATCGAATTAAATTTAATTAAAGGGAATTAAATTCAGTAAACTATAATCGAATTGAGTTCCATAACATCAAACTTAATAAAATTTACCAAAATTACATCTAACTCAATTTAATAGAATCGAATCTTATAAAAATCAAATCGAATTGAATTCGATTAAATACATTAAATTCAGTTTAATACACTCGAATATAATAACAGGGAATTAAATAAAATGTTAGCAGGTTTAATGTAATCGAATTAAACTAATTTTATAAAATAGAAACCAGCTTTGGCAAAAAATTTGAATTTTACTTGATTCGATGAGTGAAATGGCTTATTGCGGTGGCAAATTCAATATATTTGTCTGTTCATCAAAGAGATCGAGAAATTAAAGATATGAAAATAATCACGATTCGAATCTATTTGGAAAAAATCGATATTTTGATTAATCTAAAAAAATCGGGGTTTTCGATAAATCGATTGTTCATTCGCCAAGGATTAAATCGCACAAGCCTACATAATATATAAACAGATAGTAAACAATTACCTTTTCTGTTCATATCCACCGTTGTTACATGCTTCTGGTTATCGCTCGTTATTTCCTCAACCAAATCCTTAGAACGTTTAGAGTGTGCTAAATTATTAGTCACAATCTACAATGAAAATATATTTTAACGTAAATAAAAGAAATCACATTGTTAAACTATTATTGCTACTTACCAAAACAGTAAAATACAGAGCTAACATTATGGTTTGCTTTTAACGTGAAAGAATGATCAATACTAATTACTGAGAGAAAAAGTGTTAACTATCGTTATTAATGCGCAGGTAAAAATAGGTTATCACTTAACACTTTTACATATTCCAAATGATGGTACCTTCATATCGAATTTGAACGCAATCACAAATTACTTACCCAATTATTAGATTTGACAAATTAGTGCGATAGCTTTCACCCAATTCTGAATCTAAAACAAACATCATGTAATTATTGCAATTGTATGTAGTAGGTACATTCACCTGAAATTTACTTTCTATCTATTATACTGTTGCGACTGTAAAAATAAAAATTTCGCATACATAAAATCTCGTTCGTTAAATTCAAAGAAATCCCATAACCTGATTATTAATATAAACATAAGGGCTATACCGCGTTCATAAAAATCAGAAAAACTATTTAGAAGTTAAATGATTAAAATATGTGTTATTGCAACAAATTCGTGAAATAAATACTATGCGGAAATTATGCAAGCAAAAAGTAAGTTGAATAATTGTAAGCCCAAATGCGAAAAGCCCAGGTAGGAATTCCTTTGCGCACTTAAAAAAGCTATGTCCTTACGTAATCTGCAACCGCGTCGCTTATTGCGCAGGCCTCGCGATAACTGAGCGCATGATAAAGCAAGTCTTTGCTAGACGCCCTGGGTGCTAAATAAAATAATCGCCATACAGTATTTTGACAATTAAATAAACAACAGCGTCGTATGAATTCGTGAAACTATGCAAAATAATTAAGTTGACAAGCAATAGAAGTTACTAATGGTTAGAAACAAATCGCCAAGAAAGAAAATTCATAAGCAATCAATGAATGAATGCAAGTTCTAATAATTTGGAATGCATTACATTGACTTTGATGAACAACTTATAAAACATATGCGTTCTTGGGAGCTCTGAATGTAAAAAAAACTGCGACCTTCTACGTGCTGCATAGTTGGAACTGTGCGAGCACAATAGGGCTCTGTTGTGATGGTGGTAAAAGAATCTGACTTGTGTTCCCCACAAACTACCAACCTCTCTAGCTGCATCTAGGGGAGACATGCGACGACCTGGGGCATGTCACTTTCATCATCCGCGGAACTACTACAGGGCCTCTTGGGGGTTACTCACGATATTGGTTTTAGTAAGGAAAAGCGAGCGTGAAACCGCTTATATATGGAAGAGGCATACAAACGAATTCCCCCACGGTATACCAGGCATAACCAACCAGAAAGCTGGAAATGCTAGATTCGCTTTTCATTACTACGCGAGATGATAACGACTTACAAGAAGGGATGTCCTCGTTTAAGCCAATGGGCTACGTCTCTCCAACTTAGATGGCAGCAAGAAGAAGACTTGCCATTTTTAAGAGAAAGCAGCTGAAGACTTGCTCTACTCACCACGAACGAAGTATTAATTTGAAATTTTCAAAATTGTCAAATACAAGACGGAAGACAAATAGGCAACCTGCTCCACATATAGGCGCTTAAAGTGACCTAGTTCCAAGCACAGCAACACTATACTTGAAAGAATACAGTTTGAAAAATATCAAAGAATGGCAGCTCGCAAAGCATTTAGAAAAAATAGCGTAATGGAGGAAGCCATTTTAGATCGTTATAGTTGTTGAGCGTTTTTAACTCTAAGGTTGATTTTGCATAGAAAGACTTTAGTCCAATGGAAGAGACAAACTCTTCAAGTAAGTTTGAGAAGATACACGTATTAAACGCAAATTGTTATTTTGATAGACATACCACTAACGAATGTTTTTGATTGTATAAAAAAAGAATAAAACTATATTTTCTTTCTTGACATTGTGTTTCCAGTAAATTCCGGTGTACGACAAGTAGGTAACCAGCTAAAAGAATGTGCTCATTGGCTCAACGTTTATTTTGAAATAAGGTTGAACTCACTCTCAATATTCATACCTTGGAAGATATGATGGGGTACGGGAATTAATTCGTATTAATATTGGTTTCATGAGATACAGTTTTCATCATAGAAAACCTCCTATGCGATGAAAAATATTGTGTGGTGCTCAGCTACGAAATTTCAAATAAATTTATTAAGATAATGTTACATTTAAGCGGGTCAACCTTGCAGCTATAACTGCAACAAAAGGTTTCCTAAACAACTCTTAAGAATTATATCCGCTCGTTATCAGCACTAGGGACGGGGATGTGCTCCAAAGCATTTTCCATAATAACAGCTTACTTTTTTAAAAACATGCCAAAGTTGACGATAATTTACACGTAACAAAGCTTATTCTAGTGAATTTTAAATTAGCGGTAAATTACACATACAACATAAACCAATAACCCATAAATTACTTAGCTGAAATGCAGTTCAATATGAAATGCGAAAACCAAGAAAAGTCACAGACCTGGGATGTCGCACAAAACATTGGCCGGACGTACTTAATCGCTCACCGCCAAAGTTAAACCACACAGTCTTACAAATGATGAAGCTCCTGGTTTGAAAACGAAAGCAAAATGGGGAGCTTCCCCAGGGTGTTCACAGTGAAATTTGCCTGGTTCTACAAGCGATGTAAGAGAAGCTTGCCCGAAGATTCTATTACAGAGCAATAAAGAATGGACAGCGGCTGCCCATCGATATTCTACGAGCAATTAGCGTGAATCCACATGTGGCCAACGGAATATTTTTTAGGGTTTGTCGGGATGCCCAACAGTTTCGAAACGATAGATTCAGGTACAGGGTATCGATAAAATTGGCACGGTAAGGTCTCCTCACACGGCGACATTTACAGAACAAAACATTACTCATCGGTCTTTTTGAAATTTGACGAGATAAATTGCATGGTTTCTGCTGGCGTACGCATCCAAAAGTTAAGAGTGGCGGAAATTTTTAAACGATCTTAACAATTGTACAAAGTTAGTGATGAGTTTGAGTAAATTAAACATTGGACATTTTAAATTACTTACTGGGCACAGCCTAGTGTTCTTAAGGCCGTACTCTTGCCGTCCAGCGACAGAGCTGTTCCAGCTTGATAAGCAGAAAAAAACGTATCGACGGGGCGAACGCAGGTCGGCACTTAAATGGCCGGGCCAGGCCTAGTAATCGAGGCGCGTGAGATATCAAAGCCATCGTTCGAGATGTCGGTCAGGTAGCCTGATGTATTAGTATCTGAGACGCGTCAGCCCGTCGTTTGAGGTGTCGGCCAGGTTACTGAAAACTAGTATCCATGACGAACTTTCCGAAGCAGACCGGTCGTTCACCCAGCAAAATTACATGACGGGCTACCCTGTCCTACAAATGTGGGTCTCTGGGTAAGCTGTAAATGTTGCAAATGCAAACATGTGTGGCAGCAAAATGTGTGATGGAGAGTTTACTCTCGACGGTTACTCGTTAAACGTTTACACGAGTACTACGGGAGATCAGCAAACCCCGAATACATCGGTGTCTGCGCACTTCGGTGCCTAGGTACTCCATTGCCCAGCTGGCCAAATGCGAATAAAGACTTGTAGTGGCAGTGGTTGGCCATATGCTGGTTAAAGGCTTTCGTTTCGCGCTTGCTTTGGCAGGTAAGTTGGGCATTAATCAGCTCTTGACCTGGTGAGTCACCAGAGGTAGGATAAGCCTCGAACCGTACCGGCTCACAACAGATAGGCATCTGTTCTAAGATGGTTGTCCCTGTCGCCTATGCTGTTTCATGGGTCCCGCCTGTTGGTGGCCGTTGTGGTTGGTCTAAGGTACGCGATGCAAAATAACCTGGCGAGGTCATGCAAAGCTTGGGTCCATTCCCAGGCTTTAAAGGATCAATCGTTAGGAGGGGTTGTCTCGCGGGCGACCCAGGAGAGCATGGATGAGCGCTTACCAGCCTAGTGTTCTCAAAACCGCTGTCTTGCCTTCTCGTGGCAGAGCTGTTCCAGTTTGATGAGCAGAAATGGACGGATCGACGGGGTGAACGCGGGCAGCCGCTTGAGGGGTCGGACCAGGAGCAATCCTAGTCTAGTTAATCGAGGCCCGGGAGATATCAAAGTCGTCGTTCGAGGTGTCGGTCAGGTAGTCTGATGTACTAGTATCCGAGAAGAGTCGGGCAGTCGGTTGAGGTGTTGGGCCAGGATCAATCCTGGTCCTAGTATCCTAGACGCGTAAGACCGTCATTTGAGGTGTCGTTCAGGCTACTGAAGAACTAGTATTCGAGACAAGTTTTCCGTCCACCCAGTAAAACTGCCTGGCGAGCTACCCTGTCCCACACATGCGCACCTTTGGGTGCAGTCGTGGGTGAGGATGCTGCAACTGCAAGAATATGTGGTAGCAAAAATATGTGGTAGAGAGTTTACTCTCTAGAATTACTCATCAAACGTTTACAGCAATACTACGGAAGATCATGAAACCCTGGTTACAGCTGTACCTGGGTACTCCAATGCTTGGCTGGCCATTTACGATAAGGACTCGTAGCGACAGTAGTTGGCCATATGCTGGTCAAAGGTTTTCTTTCGGCGGGTACTTCGGCTGGTAAGTTACATATTAATTAGTTCTGATGTTGAAGTAGGATAGGTCTCGAACCGTACAGGGTCATAACAGCTAAGCATTTGGCAAAGTATGCAAGGCTTGGGCACATGCCCAGTAGCTAAGCTATCTCTGAACAATGTGCATAAAACTGCTGCTAATTTATCTATTTCTTGTTGTAGTAATGGAGGGAATATGTCAACTATACAATATCGCCCATTAAAGTTCTGAGTAATTAATTATATTATTTTCAGTTTGTAGCCTCGATGTTCGGTATTGCGTTTTCCTCGTCGGCATTTTGTGATACCTTAGGGATTGTTACACATCCTGGAGAGTGAGTGCTGGGCAAAAGCTATAGTGTCTCCACCTATCTAGTTGTATATTTCCCTAAGGTTTTTTTTGTTTGTGTTAGTTTTCTTTTTGCATTGTTTTTTGACGTCTGGCACATTCGGGAGTGCTTTCCACCTCCTCACAGTACCTTCTCCAAAAAGCTCGAGCTGTGTGATTAAAAAGGCTGCATGATTTTCTTCTGAATATAGAGAGTTTACTTCACGATCTCCTTCTTTTGCGATTTAGGGGACAGCAGCTGCTTTCATAGGTTGATCGAACATAATTAGTGTTAGTTTGATCGTAATTTGAGGTTTTAAAGGACACTCGCCTGATTTCTAGCTCCCCAGTCACAGGTTTTTGGGTTTCTAATCAAGAGAACTCAAAATAAAGTATAGCTCGTTATGTCAATGACCTCCTTTCGAATGTGTCACAAAAGTTGGTTCTTTGCTTTAATTGTTTACTTTTAGCTTATTGCTAATAATTTAATAATAAATTCTAGAAGCGATTCACCTCTGTTGTTGATTTCACTGTACCCCCAACATGTGTGGTTTGCATTTGAATCGCAACCTAAACTGAGTTGGGTGTTGTTCCTCCATGACATTTCCTTCAGGAGGAAGACGAGTTACTGCCTTCTCATTGAGTTTCTCATCGAATATCTTTTAGGTCGTGGTCTCTAGCTCTGGATTTTGAATTTCTAGGCGATAAAGTACCTTTGCTGGTTCTGCTTTCGGTCCCGGCACCAGATGGTTTTGGTAGGTCTTAGTCTGTGCAGAAAACCAGCAAGTAGCCTACTCGGTATCACACTTCCAAGAATCTCAATACCGGTGTTGTCTACCTTCATAATTAGATCAGCTTGTTCATGCGAGATTGTGTTTTCAGGATATCTTTCTGGTATGATTACTATTCGGATATCCTAGCATGCAACTTCGTATGATTTAGGTTCTACAGCCCTAATTATTTTAGACGGATTTTGCCTTTGTGGGTACTTCCATCTCACTGGGTCAGCTCTTGCCCCCTGTCACGCCAGTATTGGGGGTATCTTGCATATGTTGAAGCTTCTTCAGCTTCCGTTTCGCTGCGCCTGAAAGGTGTTTTCTCTCTGGAGGGGCGGACCACTTAACCAGTGCTCTGTGTATCTTTCGGGCATCTGGAAACGGTCGGCACCCATCTCTATGTTAATTAAGCCATATTCCGGGCACGATTCTACATAAGAAACAATTCAAATGCAACCATTTTATAGTAAGTTAGAAGAAATGTAGTGTTTCAGTTATCACAGTAATAATTACAGAAATAATGTGATCACAGCACCGTTATTTATTCATTAAACTTTCACTGAGACATCTGAACAGGAAGCATTAATATATTAAAAAATTACATTATGTAAATGTTACATGATACCGTAATGAACGTATATAATAGTATGTCAGTTCTAAATAACGAAAGTTTGTTATATTATGAATAGACAATGGTCTCCTGTGTAAAACTGCAAGCTTGCAACCTTGAACGATAAATAGCTTCTTTATATGAATTGCAAGTCTGCAACCTTGAACGCACGTGGCTTCCTGTCTCACGCTCCCTTTTAGAGATAACGCTTATCTTAGCTGATTAGGCATAGTATATATACTAGTAGCTTGCACTTCTAAGTTAAGCTCCAGTCAGTCGATAAGTTCCATTGTGTTCGTATCATAGCTAGATGTAAGAAATTGTCCGGCGGCTAGCTGTGTGCTTCCAATGTTATATTTCATTGTAAAATAAAAATAAACGTTTTTTAAAAAGTCGTTTCGGCGGCCTTTTAATAAAACTGGCGCAGTCGTTCGGATTTGTGGAGGAAAACCTGGAAAACTACAAACATCGAGTCGACCAGCAACTTTCCTTGAGGTTCAGCTCTTTGCCGCAAATCGAAACCTACCACCCAGCGGATCTTCGGACATCTCCAACAGGGACAAACATCGCCCGATCGTGAGAAGCGCCCGTCGACCCAGCTCCTGCTCCTCCGTGGTTATTGGAACCATCTGGTCATTGGGACCACTCTTGATCATTGGGATCAGTCTCTGGTATTGGCAACGTCAACAACGACGACCCCAGGACAACTTTTGGATAACGCTCTAGCGCAAAGCTGGACTATCCAAGTCGGACTTCAGGACCTCTGTGCAGGCCAGCCGACATCAATAGGATCGACGCATCCTTTTTGAAGACAACAGGACGTAGCTTGATCGCACGCCGTTCGTCAATTTTAACGCACAATGTAAGTGCATATTTTTATAATAATTTTCAAGCTTTAGAGAAAAAGCAAAGGTATATTTTTAAAAATAATAATTTTCAAGCTTTAGAGAAAAAGCAAAGGTATATTTTAAAGGCAACAAAGTAACGACTATTAAAGCGTTCGCCTAAGTAATAATTTACAAGTTTTAAAGAAAAAGCAAAATAATTAATTTTAAAGGCAACAAAGTAACGTAATATAATTTTCAAAAGTAATAATTATTAAAGCGTTCGCCTAAATAACAAAGTAAAAATTTCAAAGGCAACAAAGTAACGTAATATAATTTTCAAAAGTGATAATTATTAAAGCGTTCGCCTAAAACAACAAAGTTAACTAATATAAAGTTTTAAAAATTATACTAACATAGTTCTAATATTTATTTATAATATTAGGCAGAACGTAGTAAGCCAGACCAATTGCTGCACATAATAGGTGTGCTTAATTTGCATTTGTGCTTGCGTTCTTGCGCGTAGGACACCTACCCCTGTTAAGCACCCCCTAGTCATTAAACTGTTTACTAACATAAAACAAAATTAAAAATCAAGTGAAACAAATAAAGTAAAATTAATTTTTGTCAACAAAATTTTTATGTTAAAGGAGATCTTGAATCATTAGGTAAAACACTTATAATTATATTTTGAAACAATTGTAAAAATTTTATGTCACGAGATAGATCACGCTCACCAAGGAATTCAATCCCTAGAATTTTATTTTTAAATAATTGTAACAACATTAGCAACCCAAATATGGTTGAACAAAACGCATCATTGTTTCCCCCACATTTTAATGTAGCTTTATTAAATGAAATTCCCACATATGATGGTAATCAAGCCACTCTTTCGGAATTTATCAGATCCGCAGAAATCATTGCAACTAAATTTTGTACAGAAAATTTAAACGATTATATCAACCAAGTAATTTTAAATTCGATAAGGAATAAATTAAAAGGTCAAGCGTTAGAAGTAATCACAGGTTACGAGTATGATACTTGGAAAGACTTAAAAAATGTCTTAATTGAAAATTTTGGCGACCAAAGGTCAGAATTGAATCTTTTAATTGATTTAACTAAATTAAAACAGAATAAAGACTCTCCCATAGAATTTTTCAATAAAGTTAGAACTCATTTAGCTATTTATAATTCAAAAGTTTCTCTGAGTCAAGAATCAAAAGATATTATCACTCATAAATTAAAAGCTAACAAAGATTTAGCACTTCGCACTTTTACAAGTGGACTAAATGAAAATTTAGGAAGCTTCGTAAGAAGTAGAAACCCAACTTCACTAGAACAAGCCTTAAGCATAGTAAAAGAAGAAATTGATATCAGATATTCTCAAAATCAAAATAATTTTCAAAGTCAAAAATTAAACAAACCAAATTTAACTTCCAATATTCAAACACGAAATTCATATGAACCTAAATTTAATAACCCAAATTTCATGCAAAGACCATTCCAACAAAATCGAAATAATTTTAATCAAAATCCCAACTATTTTAAAAGTCCAACAAATTTTAACAATCCTAATAATTCTAGAATAACTAAAAATTCAAGCTTTAATGCATTTGCACCAAAACCAAATTTTTCACCAACAAATAAACCAGAACCTATGGACTTTAGCACCATAAAAAGACCAGCTACTCAACAAACAAATTTCCCTAATAAATATCGAGCTAATTCTCAAAACGTTAATAGAAATTTTAATCATTTAAATTACCATCAAGAAAAACCTCCTGATGAATATGAAGACTTAACAGAAGATTTATTTGAAAATGGAGAATTTTCAACTCCAGAAAATTTTAACGAAAACTTTCAGGAATATTCTGACCCTGATAATTCACAAGACTTAGATCACACATCAGATTATTATGAATTTCCAGATCCAAACGATACAGTAAATTTTCATTAAGAGCCTCGGAAAAGCATATTTTAACTTTTAATATAAATTCAAAATCAGATCTTCCTTATATTATAATTCCCGCCACTGGCGATAAACTTTTAATTGATACAGGTAGCTCACAAACAATAATTTCTCCAGAATTTGTACAACAACATTTTCCAAATTATATTTATGAAACAGAATTCGAGATAATTACATCTCATGGAATTTCTCAACATAACTTAATTGCAGATTTACCAATCCCCAGTCTTTTTTATGAAAACGGAACACATACATGTTATTTATATAATTTTAACCCAGACTATATAGGACTTATTGGATCCGACTTATTTTCAAAATTATCCGCACGAATAGATTATAAATGGATGCATATTCAGACAGAAAGAGCTACGATACCATTTTATTACAACCCGTAAAAATTAAACAAAAAAAGTGAAACTAATGTAATTTTTCAAAACCTAAAAATTAAGATTTTTATTTTTCTCAACAAAACCTACAGTTAACCCTGTGTACAGAACTTTTCGTAAAATTTATCAGCATAAAAAAATGTAACTAAAATAACTCCAAAATTAAAATTTAATGAAAAAGGCATGACTAAGCCTTCAGCAATTGAAACCATACAATAATCAATTTAAAACAAGCGTAATTAATACTTTAAACGAAATACAAGAAATTAATGTTTATAATCCTTAATCTTATAAAAATAAAATTATGAACTCAACAAAAATCAGTCTATCAGATTTAACAACTTTAATATAAAAACTCCAAACATTAAAAGTATCTTAGATAATTATTTTAAATAACAATTTAAAAAAAAACAATTTAAGACTAAAACCAATGCACATATAATTTCAAAACTGACGAAAAGTCAACTCATAAGGTTTAGTAATTCAAACATAAATTTGTAAAATATTTAGATTATATAGCTCCTTCTAAAGTAGGAATAAAATCAGATTCATTTAAAAATCCAACAATCAAAATTTCCAGCACTTAAAAATCGAAATAAAATCATTTTTAACCAAATAGTCTATTAAAGAACATTTATCAAAAATTTTGCCAAAATAACTAAATTTTTAACCGTGTGTTTAAAGAAAGAAATAAGATTGTACACACCCCTGAATTTTTGAAAAACTTTAAGTATTACAAATAAATTCTAATAAATAAATCAGTAACTTCAAATATCAAAAGTATTTTAAAAAAATAACATCTTAAGAAAAAACTTAAGACTAAAATCATTTAAATCAGAAAAAACTCAAATAAAAATTATACTTAACAAACAAACAAGACCTAAGCTTGTATTAATCTAGTATTTACAATTTTAATAATCACAATATTTCTCGCGTTAAAACTAAGATGTTCACAGCAACATACCTTTATAATTGATATTGCTAAAGGAAAACAAAGAAAAACCTTTACAACCATTTAAAATTAAATTCAAATTCAGAAAAGTCAAACATTTCAATTAAACGAAAAAGTATTTATTAAAACAAATCTCAGAAGTAAAGATTAAATTTAAAATTAAAACCCATTCAGAAAGATCAAACATTTCAATTAAACGAAGAAGTATTATTTAAAATAAATTTCAGAAGTAAAGATAAAATTTAAAATTAAAACCAATTCGGAGAAATCAAACATTCCAATTAAATGAAAAAATATTTGTTAGAACTAATTTCAGAAGTAAAATTGAAATTCAAAATTAAATCTAATTTTTAAAAAAAAAATATGGAAATATAAAACACCCTGACTAAAAGGAACTATTGCTCTCTCTTTTTCAGGATTACTACACTCTTCATCGCCTGTACCCTGCTGACTCAATCACTAGTTATACAGAGCGATATTATTATTAAAAATTTAAAAGATAATCCTGGATTATATCCTCTAAACTTAGGAAACGTAGTGCTTAAACAAAGCGAATGGACGCTTATTAGAAATGTAGACTATACCCCTATATTTGTTAATTATGACACACTTAGAACTAATTTAATGAAAATAATACCGTTACTTGAAAATAAAAGTTACGTTATTGAATATACAAAATTTAAAAGGATTGACGATGTTATTATCAATCATAACAATTTACTCATAATATTAAAACAATATCTTGAAAAAACAGATAAACTCTTAAGTCAATTATTTCCTGATGTTAAACACAAAATTAATAAAAGAGGACTTTTCGATGGACTTGGATCCGCTTTCAAATTTTTAACTGGAAACCTCGACGCCAATGATGGAGTCAGATATGAATCTATGATTACTAAATTGCAAGAAAGCAATAAAATTCAAAATGACGTTATATTAGAACAAACTAAAATTTTAAATGATACCATCTCAGTAATCAATGATATAGCAAAGAGTCAAGAATTATTAGACAGAAATATAAATAAAATAATTTTACAAAATGAGGAATTAGGCAAAAATCTCGCTACATACTCCTTAAAAACAGTCTTGCTAGAAGCAATTCAATTTTTGCAACTACTTATTAACACTTGTTTGGAACTAGAAAATGCATTAACTTTTGCCCAAAATCAACAGATGCATATGTCATTAATTGATAATGACGATTTAATTGAAAATCTAAATGAAATTTCGACGTATCTCAATAGCATATCAGAAAAAGCTTTAACTATTCCATATCCTGCAGAGTTACAGTATTTACATTTATACGAGTCAATTATCATTACAAAAGTTTATCAAGTTAAAAACAGAATTACATTTATATTCGAAATACCTCTTACTTCCAAAACTAACGATTATCAAATGATACAATTAATACCATTTCCGATTTTTATCCAAAATTATCAATTTCGTATGATTATACCTACTTATAGTACTTTATTATTTAACGTTAAAAACAGCATTCCCATTGAAATAAGTCATTGTAAACTTATAACTTTAGACACCTACTTTTGTAATCAAAATAACTACTTTGAAATCCCCAACGACAAATTGTGCGAAACACAACTTCTGTCATTTAATAAAAATAAAACATGTATCCCTTATTTATTCAATTTAACAGAAATCAAAATATCACAAATAAATCCTGCGACATGGTTAATATCTTCCCCATCTGAAGCAATATTGGACGTCAAATGTAAAAATCAGAATTTTAGAAAAGGAATATCTGGCACTAACCTCTTACACCTCAGTTCAGACTGTCTTGTTTCAATAAATCAAAAACACATGTTATTCACCGCAAAAAGAACCTCAAATGAAATTGTTAATTTAAAAATTTCAAACATTGACCGCTTAATAATTCCTGAATCAAACCACATAAATGTTTCAAAGATTGACTTGATACCTCTTGACACCCAGAAATTGGTTGAGGACCGAATTAAACTTAATAAATATGAAAATTTGTTAAAACCTGTTAATTATATTAAATCTGATAATTTAAGTGTGTCTGCAATTATATTTACTCTGTGTACTATTCTTATGTTAATAATTTTTATATTGTATTTGTATTATAATAGAAACACAATGAAGATTAAACTTATTAGATTTTTAAATAAAGATTTTGAACCGGTTAACGTAAATGCATAAGTTTAATTTTCTTTTCTCTTTGTAAGTTCAATGGAGGCATATTTGAATACCACCCATTGAACATTTTATCGGCGGACGTGTTATATTATGAATAGACAATGGTCTCCTGTGTAAAACTGCAAGCTTGCAACCTTGAACGATAAATAGCTTCTTTATATGAATTGCAAGTCTGCAACCTTGAACGCACGTGGCTTCCTGTCTCACGCTCCCTTTTAGAGATAACGCTTATCTTAGCTGATTAGGCATAGTATATATACTAGTAGCTTGCACTTCTAAGTTAAGCTCCAGTCAGTCGATAAGTTCCATTGTGTTCGTATCATAGCTAGATGTAAGAAATTGTCCGGCGGCTAGCTGTGTGCTTCCAATGTTATATTTCATTGTAAAATAAAAATAAACGTTTTTTAAAAAGTCGTTTCGGCGGCCTTTTAATAAAACTAGTTCGCGCTACGTAATTACAATTAATGCATCATCATATTATTAGTTTTTCTATGATTGTAGTCATCTATCGCACCCTCTGCGGCATTATAACCCATCCGTCCCGTGATTATCATCAGGATTCATATTTCTCATGGTTTCTTCTATTCCTACCATGCATCTGACATGGTAGGGCAACCATAGAAGAATGGCTGATGATAACTAGCCAAGACGGCCATGGGACTGGGTTCCTTCAGAGAAGCGGAAGAAAAGATATAGAAATACCTGAAATATATATTGAAACTTAGAACGTTTATTTGAAAGCTAACAAACGACAATACTTCGAAACTTTTTGAGTAATGGAGTACGTATCGAGTAGAACCACTTTTGTGCCTATTTTCCACATCTTGATTTACAGGATAAAAGCGACTCGGTCAGTTTTTAAACCTCTGAGAATTCAAGATGGTACTTTTTGAAACACATTGGAGGTGGTTCAGAAGTAGAACTGAAGTTTGAAACGGGTTATCTATATCCCTCATCAGTAATGTTTATACTATTCAAAGTTAAAGACCAGCTTCCATTTCTAGAAGCTTTTTTACTACTATTAAATTTAATATTGTATTTTAGAATTATAACTCCTCTAAAAGATCGTCGTGGATAATTAAAGCATGTGAATTAAAATTTGTATTTGTGTGCCGCGATATATGCAACGTTCCAGCATGCAGCAGGGTGAGGGGAGTCTTAACAAGGACAGATTTTACGAATAGGCGGACAGAAGGTACAGGCTTTTGCCCAAGTGAGGACGTGTCCATCTTCTGGTACAATGGTGGACAATAAATTTAGGCCGGAAAAATCGAAATTGAGGTTAGTTGGACATAAGCCAGCTTTACATTTTGATGTCAAGCGAATAACAGGCCGGCCTAAATGTATTGGCCGCCATTGTACGATGTCCGACGGTTAAGTGAATATGGCCATACTAAGAGCAAAGTAAATACAATCGGCTTCAATAGCTTCGCAGTGAGTAAATTGCTGCAGATTAGTTCTTGTGGGTTCACAAGATAATGTTTGCTAGAGCAGACGTCTCCTTCAGGTTTTACATTTTACATTTGTAGTGAAAGCATATTCAACGTGTACACGTAAGTACACCATTTGTACCATATTTCAAGAGTATATTCAAGGTGGCCGTTAGGAGACGCCCATTTACGCTGCGCATAAAGGAGCATTTAGGACGTTCGCGTACGCCGTCATGTCAGATAACAGTGAGTACGCAGCAGTCGGGGCTTCACCGAGCTACCGTGCAGTAGATCGCGGATTCCTAGTATTACGCTATCCAGTAATCGGGGTGAAGCAATCGAAGACGTGGCGTTTCCAAGGGTACGGAGCCGAGTTCAAGTAAAATGTTTTTGGATCAACGTGTTAAAGCTGCGTTCACCTGCGAACTTTTTCAAACTCCAATGAATGTGTTTTATCAGTGAATACTATGTGGTAACTTGCATGTGAATCTAAACAGGGCCGGACTTAAATAAGTATCGGCTTCAGGTAATTTTGACATTGCGTTTTTTCTAAAACATTTTGACATTTGCGTTTTTTTAAAAGACAATTATTTCAACGTTATTTTTGATGATGTTTTATGTTGTTCGTGTATGTTTGCAACATGCCTGCAGGTAGCCCTAAGCTATATCACGCATAGGTTGTTCAAGAATTTTAATTCTATTTTCTTTTCTTTTTTTGTGTTTTAATATGTGTTCTTTACATGTGTTTATTTGTGTTTGAAGTCAGTCGATTAATGTAAACAAATTGGCTTTTTTGTGCATTATTTAAATTTAAGTTTTAACGTACAAAACTCTACAAGGAGCAACCAGATTCCTGTTTTGGCGGACAGTGATCTTTTATAAGCCACTAACTGAGGTATTGAGACGGTTTCATGTTCACTGAGCTAGCTAACCAGATTTCAAGTTCTGGATTTCTAGTGCAGTATAGCTACTCTTGAAAACTGTGTTACAATAATCAACCAGCTGAGGACGTTGTTGAAGGCTATACTTTATGAGGTAATAAATGGGTTTGAATAGATAATATACTACTATTCGCACATAAAATCTATATAAATCAACCTGCGTTGTTTCAATTCTCAATGGCTCGCATGATCAAGGTGAATGTAGTTTAGCTAGCTTATCACAGCGTTGTGGTAATACTGCTTTTACATTTATTTAGAGTAACGTTAATGTTTAGAAAAAAGTACAGATTAAATAAGGGACGAAAGGCCTATTTTAGTAGGGGTTGACAAAATTATACATAAAAAGATATCTTTAAAAAAATCTGTTCAGCAAATTGACTTCCAAAATGATTTAATATGTACATGCAGTTGGTTTTATCTAAAATGTATTTCTGCAATCATATAGTAAAGAACTATATTAAATTTCAAAAAAGCATGCAGTAGTTGGAACTAAGTAGTAATCATAACTATGGCCATGATTGGTCATCATTAAAACCATTTAAAATCAAATATTTTTTCAAAATTGTCAAGTTGACATTTGGTGTAAATCCTAAAAATATAAAAGGAAAACTGATAAATAGTGGATAAAAGAAGCTGGTGTACAACATTTATTGGAATTACATAGGACGAAATTATTGTAAAACACAAGCAGTCACACCAATTTATATTTTCCTAGTATAAAACTGATTTTGAGTTGAGAGCACCATCTACTGTGTTCTTATTTGAAATTTAGTATAGTAAAGTGCAATAAAAACTAAGGATCTATTTTTTTGTTTACCGTTATGTTCTCTCATCTTTCGGTGTCGAGGATCGTCCACACTGTGCAGAAGGGCAACGTAAATAATTGGTCATGCGACTTACACTATGTTGCTCCTAAACCAAATACACAACGCATGCAAGTTCACTGTGTAACTTCTACGTTTCATGTATACTTATATGTTTGTGTGTGGTTTTGTTACTTTACCTCCTGAACTAGCCTTCCGCGAAGAGCGATGTTTTTTGCCAATTGTACCCAATTGTCCCACCAGTTGAATTGTCATCGGAGAAGTTCCGTTCATGCCACTACACGATTAAACATCCTCTGTATGTTGACTGAAGAAATATTTGTATTGCGAAAATACTATATCGTACATGTTGAAAAAATGTAGTTTTGTCTGTGCAAGGCGTGAGTTTTTTAATCGAGGCGAAGCATAAATTAAAACATTTTTTACGTACAGGAAGGAAATGCTTAAAGATTCTGATATAAAAATATTAAGTATTGTGCTTTTCAAAATTAAACTGAGCATTACTATGCAGGAAAACGATGCTATGCAGAAAAGTACCACTTTTCTAAACGATTTCTCGTTGCTATACATAAAAGTGTCAGTATGCGGAATCGTACTACTTTTTTAAACGATTTTGTATTTAGAAATACAGTACATTTCCCTACAGTAAGTGAAAAAATCATTAACTTCAAAAGCAAATGAGTAAAAAATAATAACAAATTGTTATTTTAAATGACAGGTTCAGTAATCACACTTTAAGGTTCAATTTCCTGCGATAAAAACTTTTGAGATGTTATTTTTGTCAATAAACATTTTATTTATAGAACCCTAAGTATATAAATCGGAACAGATGTATTTAAACAGTTACTTTTATAGAATGTTTAACATGTTTGAAGAACATTGGCTACAATAGAGAAATTTCGCACAACGTGGCAACACTGTGCGCACATGACGCATGTCGCTTATTGTTGTGCATCGATTTGAACTGTCAAAATCATATCAGCTATAACTTTTCAAAAATGCTAAAATAAGTAGCAAATCGATAAAACCTTAGGCAAGTTTTGCGCAAAACTACCAAATTAACCCAGTAAAATAATACTTCTATAGCTGTCTTGGTTGTTGCAGCAAAAACACCAATTTTGACAGTTACTACAAAAATGCTGAATTTACAATTACCGGACGAACATCCCGTTGAAATAATGGATATTAGCGGATTTACGCTTTGTTTCTTGTGATAGAAATGGATCGCATGTGATAGCATACCTTATCTGCTTACAATTAACACCAAAGATAGTAAAACTTGTTTGAACTGAAAGCTCGGATCCAATTCTAGAACTTTTAATTTTAGATCGTTATGCCAGAAAACGTGGAGCTACAGCAGCTCGTGGACGAGGAGCTGGAAGACGAGCCAAAGATCCATCAGCCGAAGAGTAGCACTTGCAACTGTCCATACCTAGGACTAATTTTAGCAACGCTAAGTTCCTTATTTTTCTCTCTGTGTTCTGTGATCGTAAAATGGATGACGGATGTGGACCCCATCGCCCTAGCAGCTTACCGATACCTGGGTGTGCTGCTGCCAGCCATACCCATTGTAATATACAAGCAAGACCGCGTTTTTCCCAAAGGGAAGCGCATCATGCTGCTTTTGAGGTCGTTCACTGGAACTGCTGCGCTGATGCTGAGCTTCTACGCCTTCAGGCACATGCCTCTTGCCGACGCCTCGGTAATAGTGTTCTCAGTTCCCGTTTTTACAGCAGTATTTGCCCGAATGTTCCTCAAGGAGCCCTGTGGGGTCTTCAGTATATTTTCTGTAATTTTAACATTAGTAGGTGTTGTGTTAATAACAAGGCCTCCGATATTATTTAGTGAGACCATCGATGCGCTAGGGAATTCGTCGGAAAAAGCTGAGATCTGGGGGGCTGTCGCCGCCTTCTCAGCCACTCTTTTTGGTGCTAACGCGTACGTGCTGCTGCGGGCGCTAAAGGGCATACACTTCTCTGTGATCATGACCAATTTCGGGTCGTTCGCTCTAGTTCAGTGTCTTCTCGTCACGTGGCTGATCGGGGGTCTGTGCCTGCCGCCGTGCGGCGCCGACAGGTACTTAATTGTGGCCCTCGCGCTCTTCAGCTTCGGGGGGCAGATCCTGCTGACACTCGCGCTGCAGATGGAGCAGGCTGGGCCCGTGGCCATCGCCCGCAGCAGTGACATAGTCTTCGCGTTCGTGTGGCAGGTTTGGTTCTTCGACGAGGTGCCCAATCGGTATTCTGTTGGGGGTGCCTTCTTGGTGATGACGTCGGTTATTCTCACGGCGCTGCGCAAGTGGGTGCTTGCCTTGCCTGATACTTCGGGCCTCAGGCTCAAGCTGGGCGTTTTGGCCAAGTAGGCTGCATTTGCAAGTGTCTTTGATTTAGTAATTGACCAGTGGCCTGGGCGAACCTGTGGTTCGCTTGGGCTTTAATGTGATGTTTCACGTGCTCATGTGGAACCTATAGTTCTAAATGCTTCAGTATTAAGAGTACTTATTCCATTTCAACTACTTCTCGTATTAAGTAGAACTTGGCTGTGCTGTAGTACGCTGGGGTACGTGTGGGTATTTTGGGTAAAAGGCAACTGGATCTAAAAACTACTACTAGTAGCTCAGTTTATTATTATAGTCAGTAATATAAAATAGTAATAATAAAAAATAATATTTTAACAAGCATGTAATGTAGGCTATATTACACCCAAGTGTAATCTAGTCATTATATGCACGTACAATACAATATTTCATCTACAACTATAGCTTTGATAATGACAGATATCTAACTGCTGTCTTTATTATTAAATTTAATCAACTTGATATTATATGTCACATTTATCAATTGATATTTATCTTTAAAAGTTTATAAACGTATCGATGAACAACGTGCATCAACACAATAATTTATTTAAAGTAATTATTGCAATTTCTGAAATTTATAGGAATGCACATGGATTAGAAGCATGCAAGTTATTAAGAGGATTTGAATTGATCTGTTTCAAAACCCTAGCGGTGCTCATTTTATTTCTTCTTGAATCAGCATTATAACATTCTGTCATTTCCATCCTCCATGGCATTCTAAAGCTGCAGTGGCCACTCCGGTAGTAGTGTAGTATGTTTCCACATCAGAAAATTTTAATACTCACAACCTAACCTAACATTTATCCGATATGGGGACATATAGTCCATTTACTTGAAATCTGCACTGTCAGTGTCAAATTTAAAGAATATGTCTTGACTATACCTCAAAAATAATGTGTTTTTATTAGACTGTACAGTAATTTAATTGTTAAAATGTGAAAAAATAGCAGTGGTGCCAACATAATGTCAGTTTGACGGTGCAGATGTCAAGTAAATGGACTATACTATACTAATACCATAGTCTGTGTCAAAACTAACAGAAAACCCAACCTGCTAACCTCGAATTTGATATAGTTTTACAGTGCCACCAACATATTATTCATGCAACAAATATTTCAAAGGGAACTTGATGGAAAAGCATTTATAATCACCCGGTATATTCTACTAGTGTAATATGAGCCGCTTGATGTACAGTCGTGTGCAAATAAATCTGGGACAGTGTTTTTTTCACATGCAGATTCAGTTAAGAATTGAAGAATATCTCCATGGATTTCCTGCTATCAGAAAGAGTTACATTAAACTTTAACAGGTACTGAAACCCGTAACTCTCTCTGATAAGAGGAAATCCATGGAAATATTCTTCAAATTCTTAACTGAATCTGCATGTGAAAAAAACACTGTCCCAGATTTATTTGCACACGACTGTACTTTGAGTAGGATACATAATGCATTTATTATTTGATAGTTGTATATACAATAATTTTTCTTCTTATAAAGTACCTTTTCTGTTATAAATACAGCTAAAGGCCATTAAGAAAAGTTATGCAGAATACAAAATTATGGCCGGCTGCAAAATTTGAGAAATATCGACTATTGTGAAACTGGTAATAAGAACTAGATAGATGTAATTATTCACTTTTATTCACATTTATGTAACCCAAAGCATTGTGATGGTGAATAAAAGTATGCTCTCTACTTTGCAAAAGTTTAAATATACATTAATACATTAATTTTTCTGGAAAAACTTCCAATAATGTTCTTATAATCCCACATGGGCAGAGCTGGGCAGTATTTGTATTGGTAAATACTTTTTTTTTATTTAAATACTTTGTAGTATTTAATTACTAGGTATTTAAATACTTTGAGAGTATTTAAATATTCTCAAAGTATTTAAATATTCTCAAATGATGACGTATTGGACGTTTAAAATTACGCAAAAAGTATTTACTAGTTGGAAATATATTTCGTGAAGAAATAAAGGTAATTAAATATCTTTGAGAGTATTTACCTAATTTTATTTCTTAAAAAAATATATTTCTATCTAGTATATATTTTTTGCGTAATTTTGAATGTCTTAGCTCATCATTTGAGCGTATTTGAGAGTATTTAAATCCTTTGAGAGTATTTAAGTATTCTCAAAGTATTTAAATATTCTCAAATGATGACGTATTGGACGTTTAAAATTACACAAAAAGTATTTACTAGTTGGAAATATATTTCTTGAAGAAATAAAGGTAATTAAATACCTTTCAGAGTATTTAACTATTTTTAGTTAAAAAAAAAAATTTCTATCTAGTATATATTTTTTGCGTAATTTTAAACGTCTCTTAGGTCATCATTTGAGCGTATTTGAGAGTATTTAAATACTTTGAGAGTATTTAAATATTCTCAAAGTATTTAAATATTATCAAATGATGACGTATTGGACGTTTAAAATTACACAAGAAGTATTTACTAGTTGGAAATATATTTCTTGAAGAAATAAAGGTAATTAAATACTTTTCAGAGTATTTAACAATTTTTATTTCTTAAAATAATATATTTCTATCTAGTATATATTTTTTGCGTAATTTTAATTGTCTTTTAGGTCATCATTTGAGCGTATTTGAGAGTATTTAAATACTTTGAGAGTATTTAAATATTCTCAAAGTATTTAAATATTCTCAAATGATGACGTATTGGACGTTTAAAATTACACAAGAAGTATTTACTAGTTGGAAATATATTTCTTGAAGAAATAAAGGTAATTAAATACTTTTCAGAGTATTTAACAATTTTTATTTCTTAAAAAAATTATTTCTATCTAGTACATACTTTTTGCATATTTTTAAACGTCTTTTAGGTCATCATTTGAGCTATTCTGCCATTATTAGGCATTATACGTTGAAATTCACACTATGAATTCGTAATCCAAATTTTTGCAAAAAAATACTTTGGGTGTTTAATAATTCATGTAAAATAGCTTAAGTTATGCCATCTGTACTACTTGGCTTACTACAATTATTACAAGTATTCGAATGAAAGGAAATTATGAACTTTAAATTTATTTTTGAAAAATTGTTAAACTGCTAAAAAATTATAATTTTAATTTAATTAAAAGATTATTATTTAAATATTTCACAAGTCTTTTTACATTTTAGTGATATCTAAAAACTTAAAAGTATGTAAATAATTTTAAAATATTTAAATACTTTTAAAATATTTAAATACTTGTAAAAGATTTAAATACTTTTAAGGTATTTAATTACTTTGATAAAAGTATTTAACTCTTAAATATTATGGGTATTTAGTATTTAACTACTTTTTGGTCATAAAAAGTATTTAGTAGTTAAATACTGTTTAAAAGTATTTTGCCCAGCTCTGCACATTGGGCAATGGGAACATCAAGATCAACTTTCCATTTGTAATTGAATTTTAGATCTGGGGAAATTAGAACACCTTACATAAATGTTCTAATAACTTCTTCCGGTTCCAGCAAAATATGAAAAATAATAGCAAAAATATTCATAACTGAAGATTAACTTGAAAAAAATACTCTTTTAATACAGTATTTGTATTTTATAAATATTTTATTCTAACAAAACTCATAAGAATGGAAATATAATGCGGAGTATAATGCTCTAGTCACCTTAAACAATATAGGCTACTTTTAAACAAATGAGGTATGTGCAATGCTAAATAAACAATAATTCAAAAATAAAATAAAATCTCTGCATTTTATTTAATAATGATAAGATTACATTCAATAATAGTTAAAGGACTATTTCGGATTAATTTTATGGGCTGATAGAAAATCAGGGTTGGCATGACTTTCCCCGTGAAACCCACATAAAAATTTGCAGGTTTTAAACTAGATGTGATCTTTTAAAAAAATATCAAGGAAAAATATTGTGTAGGTGGTATCAAATCGTCCATTAATAACAATTTTACTGGAAAATGAAGTCTCTCAGTATCTAATTGACAGTGTAATGCGTCTTTTTACTCAGCCCAATACTGTACTGTATTATTAATTTATATTGCCCTTTGTTTGCTAGTTTAAACAGTCGTAGAAGCACAAAACTCACCATTATCTTAAAGTGGCTACGGCAAAGTCAATATTGCACTGGCTGGCCTGCTTGTTGTCTCCTGGAATACTGTAATTGTGCATGCAAACACTGCCAGAAATGAAAACCAAAAAACTACGAGGCTCTGAACTATAACATGGAGTTAAATATGAATATCAAAGTAATGAAACAAATTGAATTAACTGAAACTTCTATTTTAATTGTAAAAAGTAAACAGTAGGGCAGATATGTGTATAGTCAAAATTATACCCATTCGGAGTCACGTAACTTTGGTCTGTCACTGTTCATCTTTAGTAAAATAGATGAAATGGAGGAAATTAAAAAATAGTAGTTTGCCCATTGGGCTAAGGCAAATAAACCACATGAGGGATAAAAAGGAACTTCAGTGCCGAGAAATCGTGAAATTACAACATTTGTAGGTTATGTTAACGTCGGTTGACGTTTATCTGTTGCCTCGCCACCTACAAAAATGTCGTAAAACAATGGATTACTTTACTTCAGATTTCTCGTGTTTTAATGACGATTTTGAGGTACTTCAATGCCGATTTTAAATAAAATCAGGGCTAACGACGGTTCGAGTCTGCCCTTTTAGATTTAGGGGTTGTAGTCATAAAATGTCCAGATGTCGACAAACAAGTAGCCGGCAAAAATAGCAACGCAGTTTGTACACTTCTTAATACTAAACACACAATACAATTCAGAAAGTTTTATAAGAATAAACAATTATATAATGATCTATATTTAAGCAGTATATACTGGGTGATTGATGGCGAATAGTAAATATTTTAGGGAGTGGTAGTCAGAGCTGGGCAGTGTTTGTATTTGTAAATACTTTTTTTTATTTAAATACTTTAGTATTTAATTACTAGGTATTTAAATACTTTTTGATGGGCTGTATTTGTATTTGTAGGTGCAAATACTTTGCAAAGTATTTAGTATTTAAATACTATTTTGGAAGCATTTAAATAGTTTTAGGCTATTTAAATATTCTCAAATGATGACGTATTGGATGTTTAAAATTACGCAAAAAGTATTTACTAGTTGGAAATATATTTCTTAAAGAAATAAAGGTAATTAAATACCTTTAAGAGTAAACTAGTAAATACTTTCTGCAAAAGTCTTTTAGGTCTTTAGCTATTCTGGCATTATTAGGCATTGCACGTTGGAATTCACACTATGAATCCGTAATCCAAATTTTAGCAAAAAAATACTTTGGGTTTTTAATAATTCATGTAAAATAGCTTAAGTTATGCCATTTGTACTACTTGGCTTACTACAATTATTACAAGTATTCGAATGAAAGGAAATTTAGAACTTTAAATTTAGTTTTGAAAAATTGTTAAACTGCTAAAAAGATTATAAATGCTGCATTACTATTTAAATACTTCAGTCTTTTTACATTTTAGTGATATCTAAAAACTAAAAGTATTTAAATAATTTTAAAATATATAAATACTTTTAAAATATTTAAATACTTTTAAAAGATTTAAATACTATTAAAGTATTTAATTACTTTTATAAAAGTATTTTACTATTAAATATTATAGATATTTAGTATTTTAACTACTTTTTGGTCATAAAAAGTATTTAGTATTTAAATATATTTGATTTTCATAAAGTATTTAGTAGCATGCAAAAATATTCATTTGGGAATTCATACTTTCCAATCTAATCTGGTTTAAACTGGTGTACAATCCTAGTTCAATCCGGTTTTAAACCTGATTAAAAACTTGTAAAACGGTTTTTAAACCAGTTTGTAAACCGGTTGTTAAACCGAACCGGTTTTTCTGTAAACTGGTTAATCGGTTTGCACTTTTTAACAATTTTGGTAGCACTACTGATTACATATACTTATTACAATTAATATTATAATCACTAAAGTTTATTGAAATTCTAAGTTGGTTAGTCGTATGCTTTGTTTCTCCGATAGTGGATGGGGGAGGCAATTTGATTTCTTTTAAGAGGCTGTAAATTTTACCGTATTCGTCTATAACAAAAGTGTCGGTTTTTTCTGTTTCTCGACTGTTTATTAACTTTCTTATTTATTTTAATAAGATGGCCAATAAAGTATTGAGTATGTTTTTCGCTATTGCATTGGGCAATTCCGGAAACCCTAAATCCACTCGTAATATTTTTTCGATTAAATGATGCCTCATATGCTTTAGCGGCCAACTCAGCCACATCATATATTGTAATAGGTTTACCTGCATTTCCAGGCGTACTCATCCACTCATTCATGGATTTTGATTTTATAATAGCTAGCTAGGATGGAAATATATGTTTCATGATTGTCTAGTATCAAAATATGTGCGAAGCAATAAAACACAGTAGTCTTCTCCACTTACATTTATTAAAAAGGCGACATGTTTTGAAACCAGACTGGTTTCATCTTCAGGCCAAAATGATCATTGGTAATAAACCACGTGTTCCAATTTGTAGGTTAAAATGAGGTTATGTTTAAGCACTGAAAGCGAGGTAGTAATGAAAATTCACTAAGAACACCACATTGGAGAAGAAAATTAATTCAATAGCCAGCAAACTACATTGTAAAGATCGTCATACTAAGAATTCTTAGTGCCTGCTCCTCCAGAGGATGGACCTACTTTACTTGTTTTAATTTTATTTGTTAAATTTTGTGTAATAACCAGTAGAACGATCTTTATAACGTAGTTTGCTGGCTATTGAATTAATTTTTTCTTCTCCAATGTGGTGGTTTCATTACTACCTCGTCTTCATCGCTTAAACATAACCTCATTTTAACCTACAAATTGGAACGCGCGGTTTATTACCAGTGATCATTTTGGCCTGAAGATGAAACCAGTCGCCTTTTTAATAAATGTACGTGGAGAAGACTACTGTGCTTTATTGGTTCGTATCAAGACACCTCCACTATTAGCGTGATGGATCACCTCCCTGTCAAAATATGTGGTTCATTTGTGCTCGGCCTAACATGCTTATAAAATGTTCAATAAATTGAATGAATATGTCCTCATTAGACCAACCATTGGGATTGGCTGTGCCAACAGCTCCAGCTGGTGCTCCTATAAGCATATGAGGCTTAAAGTGCACTCTTGGGAACACAAACAGAGGTGGGGCGCTATTGCCAATTGCATTTATAGCCGCTATCATTGTTACGTTTTGTCCTCGCTCTCCTGATGTCATACTACCTACTTGTTTGCTACCTTTGGCAGCAAGCACTGTGGGTGGCACGTGGATGTTGACACCCCCGTTTCATCAGTGTTTCATATTGGATAGGGCTGCAATGAAAAGTTGTACTTTTGCAGAACTTGTTCAACGGTTTCTTTGTTAAAAGCCGCGGAACACAATTTAACTGACAGATTCGCATCCAGCAACAAGTCACTCATCAGCTACAAATTATGAACTGTAGATGGCGCTGGCACTTGTATTTCCATAAAACCAGCTTACCCGCCTCATTTAAAAAAAAGTTATTAGTAATGTCCCAAGGTGCAAGTGTCCCTTGGAACAACATCTTCCCCTACCACGAAATGCTAGTTCATTAACAGCCAGAAATTGCATAAATTTGCAATCGACTTTATGTAATATCTATGACGTTCAATGTTGATCATAGCTAACACCGATAGACTGTCTCTTTTTCATGCTACATTATTAGAGCAGTTATATGAACTTTTAAAAATGCATGTTTTTCAAAACCTTTATCCTTACTTAAAGCCATTTTTTCAGTTACGAAACCCGGTTGATGTAAATGCGTTTTTTTTTGCTTCCTAGGAACGAAATCGTCAACAAGGATGGCAAAAAGCCATATTTATGGAATACTCCAACCATTTAAAATCTTTGGAAACACTCAGGTTTTCTCATCGGAAATTTATCCATGATTCAATATGATTGACTGAAATAGCTATTTATGTATCAAGTACTTACACAAAATATAGTTTTAGGGGACGAATCGTAATTAAAGACAAGGCGACGAAGGAGCAGAGTCTTTAATGAGAGAAGTACCGTAAAACTATTTTGCGTACGTGTTGCATACAAGAGGTTTTGGCACGAGTCTCAAAACCACCAAATTGTTTAAAAATTGGTTTTTAAATCAAAAATGATCTTGGTCAAGGGTGGTCATGATTTTAAAATAATATGTCGGAGCTAGTTGACGACACTGTAAGAGTATGTCAAATTCGAGGTTAGCAGGTTAGGTTTTGCGTCATTTAATCTCTTAAAAAGTGTTATTATTTGCTGTGCATGTACGCCTAATCACAGGAATTTTTCTAAATTCATGTAGTTTTGATAGAAATTATGTATGGCAACATTTTGAAATTTTTTCTTAAATCCGTGTCGTTTTGTAAATCTATTAATTCCATTTGTAACTCATCCGGAACTGTTTCCACTTCTATATTAAATGGTGAAGAAAAAATGTTAAAACTAAGAATGGTCTTTTCTGATCTAAATATTTTAAATCGCGATTCAAATTCCGTTATTAATTTTTGTAAATGCTGGGCATACTTTCGGGTTTCTGAAGGAGTTGAAATACTCTTTGAGCTTTGACTTCACGCCGTTTTCCGATGCAGCGTTTGCGGCACATATGCGTAGAGTTCCTATACGTACAGGGTACAAATGAAGCCGCCCGGCGTAAGATTTCATACCAAGAAATGCTGATGCTTAATTTTTGGAAATGATGGCATCAGTGCCTATTTATGATGTCGGCATTATTTCCAAAAATTAAGTTAACATGCCTAGGCTGCAATGAAGCTGCGGGACACTGTAGGAATTTTTAAAAGTTGTAAAATCTTTGAAGGGCCGCACGAGAAAGTGTGGCGGGCCGCGTGTTGCTCATCCCTGCTCTAAAGTGTTGTCATAGCAACTTTGGAGTGCTAGGTTCCTAAAGATCCATTTTGCGGCGTGTTTTGCGTTTGCAAAATAGTCATTTTAGAGAACGAATGCAAAAAATAATTTTATTCGCAACCATATCTGTAATAAGATCATTACTGACTTTTAAAAAGTTGGAAAATGAGCTATTACCAACTTGTAACTTTCCAACCGGTCGCAGCGGTTGGAAATGAATCCATTCCCGACCGCTGTGTAGGTAGGGACAATGGGAATCTCGTTCATCCATTCATGCGCGTCACAACCTGTCGTATCATAATATAATAATTTTTCCAATTATTGTTTAGAATAAAGTGGTTGCGAATAAGATAGTATACATACCACGGTGAAAAGTTTCATTCCTGTCTCGAGATAAAGTTGACCTCGACGCTAAGCGTCTCGGTTAACTACTTAATCTCTCGACAGGAATGAAACACTTTCCACCTCGGTATGTAATATACTATAATTATTTTTGTATTGTACTTGTAAATAATAATATTTTGTTACATGTAGGAAGGTGATCCGTCTTGCGTTTAGGGGAGATGCCTTGATATGAAGCAATAAAACTAAATAGTCTTCTCTACCAACATTTATTGTAAAATTATGGGTGGTGACATGTTTTGAAACCAAACTGGTTTCGTCCTCAGGCCGTAATGATTATCTACAGAGGCATATGGTTGTCAATGATGTAAATAATAAAGAAAATCACTTAATAATATAAGTAGTATTTGAAGCACATGTAAAAAGTGAGGTTAAAATTTTTACGCGTTGAAGACGAGATAGAAAATGTAACAATGAAACAATTAATTGTTCTGTTTTTCGTGTTGATTTTGTCCCTTATTTGGTTTTCATTTTGTCTTAAATTTTTTTACCCTCTGGTAATTTCATTGTCATTGAATCTAGGGATTTTTCGATTTTTAGGCTAGTTACTTTTGTATTTAATCTCATTTTGAGTGCTGCCATCATCAATGGCTGTCACTACTTTTCAAATTGTTAATTTTTGTGTATTAGCCAGTACAACCATCTTTATAACTTAGTTGGCTGGTTAATTAAACAGTTAAAGCACGTGTTTTCCTATAAAAATGTTCAAGGTCAAGATAAAATTGGCAAAACTTCTTTTTTTAAATAATTAGAAAATTTATTTTCGTCAGGTTTTTCTGTAAACGACTTGTCATTTTGACATTTAAAATTAAATTGTCAGCTTTTCTTTTTTGAAAATGAATATGCGTAAAAAACGGAATATTTTCAAATTAAATGCAAAAGAAGCAATTCTGAAGTGTACAGAGGAACTGTTGAATCTGCAGCCTAATAACATGCCAGAAGAAGAAGTTTACGAAAAATTACATAAAACAGGGTGTATACTTTCTAGAAAACAGGGAAAACCTGGAAAAGTCAGGGAATTACATTCTAACTCTGGAATCAGGGAAAAGTCAGGGAATTGGCTTAATTTATAAAAAAAATTCAGGGAAAATTAATTAAAACGACAAACTACTTTATCAAAAGTTTATTCGATTTGAGAGCCACCGTGTAACCGGATTATCTTCACTTGTCTTGCTTCCAGAGCATCATGTAAACGAGTAAGTACGTTGAAATTGTGCAAAATCAGACGCTGCACGGGATGCTTCTTGGCAGCAGGTGTAAGTACGTTAGACATGCTTCTCCTCGTTTATCTAATAGCTTGCGTATTTTTCTACTCTCTCGTAAAAATTTACTTTTAGAGTATGTATGTATTTAAAAATCTTCTGGAATTTTGATTGAAAAGTCCTGGAAAACCTGGAAAAGTCAGGGAATTTTCAAATTGTGAGTTAGTATATACCCTGATAAAAACAGAAGTCCTTAATGCCACATTTTAAAATTCCCACCAATTTTTAGTTCTAAAAAGTTACTAAAACAAATTCTACCAACATATATTTTTTAAAGGAATCCAAGTAATGCCAACATAAACCCTAAATTCTTTGACCTTCAAAATTTTTATATGAAAAAACCGTACTTTACTTCTTCATGTGGTGTGTGTTTTATTACAATTTTTATCTCGTCTTCAACGTTTAAAAATTTTAACCTCACTTTTAACATGTGCTTTGACTATTACCTGTATTAGTAATTGATTTTCTTTATTATGTACATCGTGATAGATGATCATTCTGGCCTGAGGATGAAACCAGTTTGGTTTTGAAACATGTCGTCACCCATAATTTTTCGTGGAGAAGACTTTAGTTTTATTGCTTCGTATTTCGTTACTAGTACTGTACAGCCCAAAAATTAAGCGTAGAAATTGCGATATCCTTAGCAAGCTCTGGCTATAGCAGCGGCCCTGCTTTGGGACATAAAAATAAATGGTTCTATTCGACATTGTAAGATGTAAAATCTACATTAACCTTCATTTCACGATATCTTCGTCTCGTTCCACCTATGATTTCAGGCTGTGGTAACTTCATTACTTCGTCTTGAGCTTGCAATTCATAAATGATCTCATCTCTCATCTCCCCACTTTTCTTTTTTAGATCTTTAGATAGATTGAAATTGTTTAAATTAGGTAAAGTGTTCGAAACTGTAGATTCATTCGACAATCGGGGCCATTGTGTTTCTTTAAACAAAAAGGAAAATCGTAAATTAGGCATACGTTGGTAAAAAAACACAGCTGGGGACGTTTGGAACACTGTCCCAAATGTAATATGAAATTTGTCACAAACGTGACACCTTTACAATTTTTTCTTTAAGAAGCTGTACAAAAAACAGATTATAGAACGTAACACGAAGTGATAATATTCCTTAATAATGCAGCAAGATACTGTAAAAATGTTGATTATAGCACACATAAGTACCACACAATTATGAGGTTGAAATTTTCTTCTATATTGCTAAATATTCACTTCTAAAATTTTAAATGTTCATCCATCGATTTTGACAAGTAAGTGGCAAGTTGGTGGTCCTGTAACAGCAATTTTTAAATGTTATTATCACAGATTTTTCGTGCTGTCCCAAACCATACGATGTCCCAAACGTGGCAACCCTCCCCTACTGTGAAGTATCTTTTCGGGTGTAATGAGATGGAACTCTGGGAAAAGAAATTATGTGGTCAGTAATGTATTGATGACTGTACACACTAAATTGACTTTAACTTTGTAAAGGACGCGGTTCACTGTGATCAGAATTGTTGTGATTCATTTTACTACTGTAGTATACCACATAGAAAACTAATTAACAATCAAAACACATCATAACCTCAAACACGTGATTACCACAACACTCACATGTAATGAGTTATTTTCAGCAGCTGCAATGCAGAAATCTGAATTATGTATCATTTAAAATACAATATCCAACCCCATGCGGTACCCAATTGCACTTCTGCCGTGCTCCACGTACTACAGTTCTGCCTAGAGCTCGATAGTCATATAAGATTCTTTAAGATAACGTAACATTTTTAGCAATTTTTGTTTTGCAACTTTTTAAATTTGTTAATTCGAAACGATTGCTTGTTCCGTCTTGAGTGTTATGAAATGGTTTACTTACTGTATTGTGGCATATCATATGTATTTATACAGGGTGAGGCATCGTTTCTGCCACTCTTGTTCATTTTGGTACATTTGTCAATGCTTGCAACTAAAGTGTTGTAGGTATCATGCTTTAAAGTCGCATAAACGGGATTTAATGTTGTTTAAGCAAGTTTTGCAAGATAAAAAATAGTTTTAATGAGGCTGAAAGCTGTTTAAACTAAATTTAAAGCCGTTTTTTGTTCTCCAAATATATATACCGGGTGACTATAAATGATTGTGATTTTTTTTCTTATGTTAGCACTGTTTATGTTGGTGGCATTGCAAGTCTGTGTCAAATTCAATGTTCGCAGGTTAGGTTTTGCGTCATTCTGCGTCAATCTGACGCAAAATCTAACCTGCTAACCTCGAATTTGACATAGACTTACAGTGCCACCAACATAAACAGTGCCAACCTAAGAAAAAAATCATTTATAGTCACCCGGTATAGTAAAAGATGATGGCGTTGCATTTTGTAAAAAAATATAATACATTGAGAAATGTTGGCGGAGAAATTCTGTACCCGCACTAATTTAGTCTTCTTTTCATCACCAAAATAAGTGACAGTTTTGCAACGATGCCTCACTCGAATATCATGTGCTCTTCTGTTGAAACTTGATCAGAAACAGAATCTCATTTTTACAACAGAAGTATCTGATTTGAAGCCAAAGCTATTTAATATTATATATAGGATGACACATTAAAAGCAACGAACTCGAACACTTGGAGGTTTGTACATCTGGTTTGTTTCTGATTCTGTTATCACAGCCGTATAATAAGGCTATTTGAATATGGACATTGGATATGTCTGGATTTGTAGGTACTTTTGTAGCTTTAAGGTGCCCATTTTTGTTGTTACGTAATAAACTATATGTACTTTTTGTTATCCGTTTTGAGTTTTGCTTTGACGAAACAAAGCTTGAAACGGACTTTTGTTTTACAGTGGTTTGTTTTAGGTGTTTACTAATTGTTGGATATTATTTTATGTCTAATTGTTGTTTGTTAAATGTTGATACAAGATTTTTGCAGCACACAATAGATATACGTAGTTGTACCGTTAGAAATGGATCGGTTCTAGTCCTTAGTTAGTCAATTTATTTTTATCACTAAATCAAGGGCTTATAAATATGTCTAGATAGAAATATACCTTGTAAACGTTAAGGGTATAAGGATTTTAAAAACACGTAAGTGACTGTTTATATGCCTGATGTAACCTCTCGTCAAGTGTTAAAGGGGCAAAGACGGAGATTTAGTTACCATTCCTACCAAAGACAATGAGGTGCGTATTGAATTCAGTCGGAACTCATTGCTGCTACAGTAAAGCGCGGATATGACAGTTACTAGTAGGTCCTGCGAAATGTGCTTGTCCTTATTTAAATTGGATGTAAACCAACGTGCCTACTTTGACTGTATATACCTACTTGCTGTACTTACGGCGCCGGTATGGAGGCAGGTTCTGTCATTTCTCGTAGTTAAGTAACCGAACGTGTGGCTGTGTGTTCACTTGCATATTACCTTGTTTTGAATTTTGGAACCAAACGAAATCTAGAGTGTGCATTAGTAGAGTAAAGTTGGTAGCGTGACTGATGGGTAATTCAGGAATAATTTTAATTTTGTTACTGATTTGAAAGAACTGTATCACTAATGCTAATTATCTCTGAAATATAGACAATATAGTATATCATTTGTTTTTTTATTTGATTGTTCTTTAGGGAAATATATACGGAGGTTTGAGATTAACCAAATTTACGTCCTTATGGCATTCTAATCGCTTCGTTGGATATGTGACTACGTCTTTATAAATCATTTTTGACTTTGTATATACAAAGCAATACAAAAATAAAAATGGGTCACTATATGTTCGAAGAAGTCAGCGGTCAACTACCCAGGAGTCTTAAGAAAAGAACACAAAAAGGTTATGAAGCGTATTATATTATTAAGAATATGAGGAGAGTTGAGGACAAGCCCTATAAAGTCTTAGAGGTCGGTGCGAGCGTTCAAGTTGAGCAGTCGTATGTGCGAACAGTGACCTCAGTGATAACACGATCCCGAGCAGCGTATCAGCCAACCGCTAATCGCAATTCCACAAACCAGGTATTTCTTATATTTTCGAAATAATCAAGCTTATATTCTCTGCCCCCTTGTGGGGGTAGAACAGTGTCAACCAGTAAGAGGAACGCTGACCACCTATCACCTATCAGTGATTTGCAAAAAAAGTATTTATGGAAGCCAACATGTTTACTAGAGCAAAATAAATACTATCTACCGACACATCTCGATCCGTCCGTAGACAAATCAATATAAAATGATAACGGAACAGCCCCCGTAACAAGCCAAGACAAAAACAAAGTTAAAATACCGCCAATATTCCTACATGGCCCAGTTAACCATAAACAAGTAATCTCCGATATCAAAGAGCTTGTTAAAGAGAATTTCACTACTAAGCTCAGTGGGACATCATTAAAAATTAATCTCACCTGCCAGAGCGACTACCGAGCGTTAGCCAAATTCTACCTATCAAATGAAGCATTTCACACTTTCCAAGATCCAAATGAAAAACCGCTATCAGTAGTCATTAGAAATGTACCACTTTCGTTATCTGACAAGGAAATAAATGAAGAACTAGCTGCATTTAATCTCCCAATACTTAGTATTACAAGACTGCTTAATGAAGAAAAACATCCTATCCCTGTTTGTGCCATACGCCTCACAACCAACGAGAAAGCAAATGAAATCTTCAAAATCTACAAGATCTGCAATTCAATAGTCAAGATTGAACCACGCAAAACAACAGGAGATACGCCTCAGTGCCATAGGTGCCAGCGCTACGGTCACACTAAGAACTACTGTCGCCTACAGCCAAGATGCGTGAAGTGTCTAGGCAGTCATATGTATAACAACTGTGATAAAGATAAAAATACACCTCCTACCTGCGTCAACTGTGGAGCAGACCATCCAGCTAACTTCAGAGGCTGTAAACACTTCCAAGAATTAAAATCTTCTAAAAACAACCTACGTACCCGGATCGGCCCACCAACCAAAACTACCCAAGCATCTCCAGTTATCAACCTTAGTAATTTCTCCCATCTTAACAAAAATTCCAATGGCCCATACCCCATCAATAAATCCTGGAAACCGACAACAGACATCCTTAACCTAATACAACCCTATCTAGCTCAAATCAAACATTTTATATTAAATAATCTGCTACCTCTCCTCCTAAATGGATCTTAATCCTAACAAAACCCTTATTCATTTAAATATCCTAAACTGGAATGCTAATGGCATTATTAAGTCCCAACAAACCTTATTTACTACCTTTCTTACAAGACACAACATAGACGTCGCTTGTATCACAGAAACACACTTAACTTCAACCGACAACTTCAAAGTATCAGGCTACCATTGCTACGGAGCTGAAAGAGTAGCAAGATTCCCTTCTGGAGGAGTTGCTATTTTCTTAAAACAGAAAATTACACAGAATGAAGTACCAACAATTAATGAAACTAATCTCGAGACGATCGCTGTCAAAATTAAAACTCATGATGGCAGCTACGTCAAAATTATTAGCGTCTATCGACAACCAAATAAATATATGAAATATTCAATAGCGCAGATCCCACTTTACTGATTGCAGACCTAAACTCTAAAAATACCTTATGGGGCTGTAGAACTAACAACCCAGCTGGAATCAAGCTTGATACCATCGCAACAGCTCTCCAGATAATGGCCCCGGAAGAGCCACCTTATTTTCCCTACCGGATAGACTACCTTCCAGATATTTTGGACATAGTTGTATGAAAAAATTTTACTGCAGATATCTCTCAAATAGTACATGCTAAACTTGACTCAGATCATCTACCGGTTATAATTTCATTTACTACAACCCCCTTCTACAGACCAAACGAACCCAGGTTAATCAATGGAGTAGTCGATTGGATCAACTTTCAGGAAACCCTTGGCAAAAATCTTAGATATCCCAACGATCTTCGAACCACAGATGAAATTGAGACAGTAACCGAAATAACAACAAGTAAAAAAAAAGCGTCCAAACAGCTACTCTGCCTAGAATCAAAAGAACAACCGCGAACCCTAGAATCCCACCTTCATACATAATCAATTTAATAAAACAAAAGAGCAAACTCAGAAGAGAATGGCAGCGTACCAGAAATCCGGCAACTAAAAACTTAGTTAACAATTTATCTCATCGCATTAAACAGGAACTGGACAACTACAGAATTCAGACTTACCAAAAGTTTATTAACATCTTTGAGCCAGGGGATCCGGGCCTATGGAAAACCACGAGGAAAATCTTAAGACAACCGCAAGAAATACCCTCCATAACATCAAATGGTGTAATATATAACTCGGATGAAGAAAAATGTGAGGCATTTGCCGACCATCTAGAAAAAACCTTTACCTCCTATAACCATCATGATTCTTGCTTTGCAAACTTAACTGTTAGACACATAGAAACCCACCAACCGATAGCTGGAGAACAGATGAAGCCTCAGGAAATAACCAAAATAATCAAGATACTTCCTCTAAACAAATCCCCAGGTGAAGATGGAATCTCCAACATCATCCTCAAAAATCTGACTAGCAAAGCCTTAGCATACATAGCAACCCTTTTTAATGCTTGTTTAAGGAACGGCTACTTTCCTAATCAATGGAAACATGCTCTTATTTTACTTTTTCCCAAACCCGGCAAAAACAAGAAAAACGTTTCTAGCTATCGGCCTATTAGTCTTCTTTCGACACTATCGAAATTGCTCGAGAAAGTAATTTACACTCGGCTCAATAATTAAATCGAGACAATGGAGCTGCTACCAAAGTTCCAATTCGGATTCAAAAGGGGACATTCTACATGCCATCATGCCACAATTGAAGCAGGATATGAAAACAAACAATACACAGTGACACTTTTCGTTGACTTAGCACAAGCTTTCGACCGTGTGTGGACAGAAGGTCTTAAATACAAGATCTCTAAACTGCAATTACCAGAATATCTAAAAGCAATCTTGTTTTCATTCCTAGATAACAGAACTTTTGCAACTAAAATTCACGCTACAGTATCCACAACCCGACATATCAGAGCTGGAGTGCCTCAGGGGAGTATCCTGGGCCCAATACTATTTAATATTCTTCTTAGTGATATACCCAGCATCACCGCGGATCTGGCATTATATGCAGACGACACCGCATTGCTAGTCAGAAACAAAAATCTGCTAGTAGCGATATCCCAGCTACAAACCGCCACAAACACTCTAGCCAGATGGATGAAACAATGGAACCTAACAATCAACTACGATAGATGCGTCGCAAAAAATTTCTCACTTAAACGCATCATTGACCCACTACCAGTCTCAATCAACAACAATCCTATTATCTGGAATCCTAAAACGGAAGCAGTGAAATACTTAGGTCTGTACTTGGACACCCTCTGTTTATGCCTATGCATAAATTCAAATTTGGCGCCACGCCTTTACTGGAAAAAGCAGCACTTGACTTAAGTAGTTTTGTACCAGAGGGTTAGGCGCACGTTAAGCGAGGGAGCGCAGTGAGAACACTTCCGCCCTTGCACCCGACAGCACCGCGGCTTAGGTGTGAACCTGTATTTTGTATGTTGTACGTTCTTTGGATGCATTAAATATATTCTAAATCATGCATTGCTTATTATTTTCGGGTGCAACGATTAAGGGTAAGTGTTCCAGTGTTTAAGAGCAGTGAAAAGCCAGCGTAAAAACACCCGCCTGACTTGGAGACTTCACATAATTAAAAAACTAAATGAGGGTCATACGAGACTAGTACAGTTATATCCACTAATTAACAAAAAATCTTCACTCAAAATTGAATGTGCTACTCTACTGTATAAATCTTTAATTCGGCCACTAGTTCTCTATGGCTGTCATCTGGGGGAACACATCAAAAACCAACTTAAATAAAATCCAAACCCTGCAAAACAAAATCCTCAGGATCTCCGTCAATGCCCCATGGTTCATTACCAACTATCAACTTCACTCTGAACTCGGCATATCTACAATTCACGAACATATTAAACAGTTAACTCAAAAATTCCACGACAATATTGACAATTGCAATGGTGCAATGTATTATAAACTTGGTCAAAAACAAATACATACGCGATTGAAGCGCAAATTACCTCAAGATATTTATATAATATCAAGTGATTCTGATGGTGATTAACTGACTTATTTCATCTACCATACTGTGTATAAATTAACTATTTTAACTTGTATTTCTAAGAGGTGATATTAACCTTTCTGTTATTCTGATTTTTGTCATGTATTAGTATATATGAATTAACGCTACCATGAATAACAATCAATTTGTTGAACTGGTAAATATCTAATAATAAAAAAAAAGTTTTATTAGTTATTATCAGAGTCCGTCAAATGCCATTTTGCCATGTTTCTTACTGTAGGTCCCTTTAGGGCTAGATTTCGTATTTAGGCGTTTCACGTAATAAGGGGTGGAATGAACCACATTTGTTGGTGCCATAAATGCTATAAAATGCCTCTTTTCGTGATAAATGCTATATTTTGAATAAATGCCATATTTTAATGTTATATTTTAATCAAAATCAATATTATGTGGCTAATTCACAACAAAAGGACTTACAAATTTAAAAATAAGCACGCAGAAGTTTTGGTGAGTGCCAGGTACTAAGGTCGATGACCCGCAACAATGGCTAGGCTCTACCGGAAAAATAATGCAGGAAAAAATGAGTGCCATTCTCAAAAGAAACACAGGATGGCTTCCTATGCAGCAATTATCGAAGATGCTGAAAGGCGAAATTGGGATTGTCCAACCGGGTGGTAACTTGCGGACGTCATGCGTGCAAGTATGCGCCGATGACCTCATGCGAGGTCGAAAGAAGTTTCTCAAAATTGAAGTATTTACTAATGTTAGGCGTTTAAATTTCTCTATGGATAGTGTAGCTCCTTATTTGATAATACCGGGTGACCATAAATGGTTATGCTTTTTTTCTTGGGTTGACACTGTTAATGTTGGTTACCCTGCGGTCAATTTTAAGTCTATGTCAAATTCGAGGTTAGCACGTTAGGTTTTCCGCATATATCCAATACTTACTATATTGCTGGCGGCTATGAGTGGGAAACTCACGAAGGAAGTGAGACAGACAACCAACTCTTCAATGTATAATGGTGAGCTGTGCGCAAGCGCGGCGGCGTCGTCCGCCCAATGGGGAAGTGGTCAAGTTTAAAATTCGCTTCTAAAGACAGAGTTCGAATTTTCACGCATGCGCACGAGACGCGTTATACTCTAAGTGAGACTATGTCGTAATGTCTTCGGGCGTTCCGAGGCCCTACTAGCAATATATGTGTATTATATATATGGTTTTCCGTCAGCTTTGACACGAACTGACACAAAACCTAACCTGCTAACCTCGAATTTGACAGACTTAAAATTGACCGCAGGGTAACCAACATTAACAGTGCCAACCTAAGAAAAAAATCACTATCGTTTATGGTCACCCGGTATTTTTCAATTCAAAATAAAATGTTTGCTGTTCTGTCCTATATATCGTTATTTTTATTTATTCATTTAAATGTAGAACTTGGTGCTGTTAAATAGCTATAATCTGAATAAATGGTACCCACACTGAAGCTATTAATGAGTGCAACTTTTTGAAATAAATACTTACCATTTTTTATACTTTATTTAAAAAAAAATGCCATTTTATATGCCATATTTTGAAAAAATAAATGCCATTTTGTTATGCTATATTTTGAAAAAATACGGGAATATTTTGACGGACTCTAGTTATTACATATAGTACTTTTTTTTTTCTATAATAACTGTCAAAGTGTCACAATGTTGGTAGATGTGTGATTAAAATGCTAGGAAATTTTTATACCTCGTGTTGGTAAAACTTTTTCAAAATTATGGTTATGTGTCAGTTTTGAATGTCAACAGTTTCTTAATTTGAACTCTTGACAAATTAATTTTGAACATGGATGCATCATGATCATCAATAAAATCGAATAAAAAAAAGAAAACCAAGAAATATTTTAAATGCAAAAATGAAGCAAGCAGTATTAAATTGCAAAGATCAATTTCTGGAAATGAATCCACAAATGCCTAAAATGGAATTGTTAACAAGACTTTCTAAAACCTTTTCAGTAAGACATGTAGGTAGATCCTTTTATTTTTGAAAATAAGGAGAAATTGGAAGACTCTAAAACGGGCAGAAAGAAACATGGCGTATGGTTTAATGATCATTTTTTAAAAGAGGAATTGGCCAGGGATATCTTTAAAAGATTGGAACAGGGAAAAAATTTTGTATTACACGATTTAGTTAGATATTTGAAAAATACCGTGGAATATGCTGGGTCAAGATCACTATTATACAAGATAATTTTGGATATGGGCTTTAAATTTAAAAGAGTAAATACAAGAAAAATATTATGCCAACGAAAATATGTAGTTACAGCTAAAATTATGTTATTACGCAAATATTTAAAATATTTAAATTCTGGCGAAGACATCACTTTTATATTTTTGGATGAGACATGGATTTACAAAAACGGTTCTCAAATTTGGCGATGGGTAAAGGAAGATGATAAAAGAATGCAAAATTTCACAGTTAAAAGTGAAGGTAATAGATTTACGGTATTGCACGCTGGTTATAGGGGTGGGTTTTTGGAGGGATGTGAACTTCTCTTTACCAGTAAAAATAATGATGCCGATTACCACAAGACCATGGATGGGGACAAATTTAAAATTTGGGTTGTAAATCAGTTAATTCCGGCTTTAAATAAATTAAATAAAAAGTGTGTTGTAGTATTGGATAATGCACCATATCATTCCGTTTTAATAGAAAAAAAACCCAACAAAAAGTTCAAAAAAGTCAATTTTGGTAAATTATTTAGCAAAACCTATAAATTTAAGTGAATCTGAATTAAATCTAGAGACTAAGAAAAAACTTTGGGAACGAATTGAGCCAATTATTAAGAAAAATGATAAAAAGTATGTTATTGCCAACATTCTTTTGCAGCATAGCTACGAAGTACTAAGACTTCCACCCTATCACTGCCAGTACAATGCCATAGAAATGGCATGGGCATTTTGCAAAACGCATTATAACAAACACATTAATGACGCCAAATTCTCATTTAAAGAGAAGGTACAAGTGGTTTGGAAAGATTCTGTGTCAAAATTTTCCTCAGATATGTGGAATAATGGTGTTAATAATATAGAGAAGCTCATTTCTGACGACTGGAAAGAGCATATGGGCGAAAACATTCCTCCATTTATTATCTCTCTTGCAGAAGATTTAGATTCTGACGACGAGTAATTTTTATCGGAAGAATCTCAGTCTGAAAATGAAATGGATATGGAAGAACGTTCATAAAATACAAGTATGTCAATAATTGTTGCACTACTGTTGTGTATGTAGGCCATGGGTTTCTTTGATTGCAAAAACGTACGTCCCGATTATAAATATATATTGATGACCCCAATTATATGTGATACAAAGTATTACATGTTCTGTTGTACGGCAACTCTGCATGACTGACCGGAAAGGAGAGCGAGTTGCGTGAGTCACTTTCTACTTCCCTATAGTGAGAAATTTGAATCTCACACAACAACTACTTACTCTGCATAAATATTACTATATTTCTTAAAATTGTCCAATAATTTAATATTCTTTCAATTTTTCGTTTAATTACAATTACCTTTAATTTTGCAAACGTTCATTATATTTATTTTCAAATATTGTAAGTTTAATAATTAATAAATTTGCAATATTTTACTATGCTGTTCGTTTTACCCACTATTATGACATATCTGTCAAAATGACAATCATTTTTTTAGTGGAAAAAAAGAACTAAAAATCTATGTACCAACAATATTAAAACTAGGGACCCTGCAGGAATGCAACTTATCCCCTAGAAAGTTGACCTTGAAAATTATTATAGAAAAAAAAAGTACTATAACAACTATCAAAGAAACATTTGTGTACAGTGTGCAGTTGTACCTACTAAAAACAAACCCAAAAAAGGAAGAAAAAAACTAAAAACTAAACTTAAAAAAAAACTAACTAAACATTCTTATAATATATCGTCTAGTCTGTTTTTAAACGTGTTAACCATTGGAGCTTCTACAACATCACTTGGCAGGTTGTTCCATAAGTAAAAAATTCGGTTCTGCAAAAAGTTGTCTTTGTCTGTGCGATACTGTTCATGCACTAACTTGTACATATGGCCTCGAAGTCTATCGTCAGCATTCAACACGAACAATGACGCCATGTTGACAGAAAACTAATTGTTCACTATTCTGTAACTTACCATTAAGTCTCCCCGAAGACGCCTTTGCTCGAATAGTCCTAGGTCCATGATCGCAAGTCTTTCTTCGCAAGGACGATTGGCACTGTAGAACATTTTTGTTGTTCTTCGTTGAGTTGATTCCACCAACTCTACATCTGTACGGAGTACCGGGTACCGCACGGGTCCTGCATATTCCAAAATCGGTCTGATGTATGTGGTATACAAAATCTTGGTTATATGTGGAGATGGCCGAGAGAATGCTTTCCGAAGTAGATGCATAACGAAATTTGCCTTATTGCATATTTTACTAATATGGTTGGACCACGACAAATCGCTGGTTACGGTAATTCCAAGACCAGTTTGCAACTGAACCACTCTCAAAATCTGCTGATGTAACACGTACAAGACATGTACAGCTGATTGCAAATAAAACTGGGACAGCTAATATGTAATATTGTAATATGAAGTACAATAACATCTTAAATACTCGTAATTATGTTCATTTTCTTATGCTTCTATCTTTAATAATATTTTATGTATTCACATACGGAAATATAAGTTAGAGAAAGTTTCACACGTTATTAAAAACGCAAAAAGTAGTCTCAAGACTTGTCCCACTTTTATTTGCAATCAGCTGTACCAGTATTCGGCGAAAGTACCCAGTCGTTACACCACTTGGAGATACGATTCAGGTCGTCCAGCTGCTCGTCATGACAGGTATTTGAATCTGCATATATTTTAGTGTCACCGGCGTAAAAGGAACAGGTGGTCTTAATTAACGTTGGCAGGTCACTCACGAACACAAGGAACAAAATTGGTCCGAGAACAGATCCCTGTGGAGCGCCACTGACAACAGAAAAGGAATTCGAAAAACAGTCGTTGAACGTACGATTTTTTAAAAAGTCTTCAATCCAATTCAAAAGATTTCATCTCACTCCGAAGTGTCTCAGTTTGGATATAAGTCTAGTGTCGAACACGATCAAATGCGCTGGAGAAATCGAGGTAAACAATGTCTACTGAGGCACCTGAGTCCACCGATTTTGTCCAATCGTTCACACAACTTAATAAGTTAGTAATCACCGAGCGTCCACTTAAAAACCCATGTTGAGCTTCCGGGACAACGCCACTTTCCAGGAAAAATTTGGTCAATGTTCCGTTATAATGGATTCCATAACCTTCGCGCAGATACTCACCAAACTAATGGGTCTATGGTTTTCAGCATCTAGCTTGTTACCTTTTTTGTAAATAGCAGTAACATGAGCAATGGGCCACATATCTGGTAGAGATTTTTGAACAAAAGAGCTTGTCATAATGATCGATAGGGGCAAACAAAGTGATGAGCAGCAATTGTTTAAGAAATACGAAGTTCCTTTTTTGATATTTTGGAGATGTTTGAGCACAACAGCTGAAGTGAACTGGATTTCATCAATTGTACTCACGTTTGTCGGGGTAAGTATATTAGGAATATCTTTATTCAATTCAATGATATAAGCCGAGTAGAATTTTCAGCCAGGACATTTGCTGCTTGTAAATTATTTTCGCAAAGTTCACCTGATTAATTTGTAATTAATGGTATTCCTACTTTAGAATTCAGCGAACTTCGAATATAGTTATAAAATTGTTTCTTGTCACCATTCACGACCAAATCATCTTCATAACTCTGCCTCAATTTATAAATTTTGTGGGACAGAGTTCGAAAAATGTCTATGAGCTTCATAGTCAGTCTACAATTTTGACCTTTTAAACCTTTGCCATAGGCTTTGTTTTCTTTTTGAAATCCTGAATAATGTTTTCATTTATCCAAGGCTTGCTAGGAACTAATTTTACAGAGCGTGAACGTGAGTTTGATGCGATTAATTTATTCACAACATCGTAGAAAGTTTCCCACTGTTGGTTGACTGATTTCTCACTCAATAGGGTTTGCCAGGGAAGGTTTGCTAATCATCTCAACAATTATAATCTATAACAGTCTTCATTATGTTTACCAACTTCTGTGTCGTTAAACTGTGTGAAAATTGAAGTTTTGTAGAAATGACAACATGGTCAGACTTACCAATGGGAGACAGATATTTAATTTCTGCGAAAAGCTGAGAATCGTTGGTGAGAAGCAGATCCAACAATGACGGTATCTGATTGTTTCGGTAACGAGTCGGTTCTGTAATTAGCTGCTGTAGATTTGTATTGACAAACAAGTCATGGTATAAAGCTTTCGGATTTGTATTTGGGGTTATCCCCATCGACGTGTTTAACCTAGGTAAATTAAAATTACCAAGTAAAACTATGTGTGACTTTTTATAACGAGATACCAGTTCAGCAATTTTCTTAGAAAATACCAAATCTTGATCTGCCGATGCATTAGGCGGACGATAAACGCACAAAAAAATGAATTCACTTGAAGAACTTGCTATAGGTAAACAGACAATCTCGATCCCACTACATGAACAATCTACTTCTACAATCCGGAACTCCTTAAAGTATACCTTATTTAAATATCTGCAGACTCCTCCTCCTCTGGTTGCCCTATCAGATCGGTATATATCAAAATTCTTTATACTTACAAGCGAGTTGGAAACTTCTGGGTGCAGCCATGTCTCAGACAAACATATAATTGCAGAATCAGATTGCTGAACAAAAACAACCAACTCATTGAACTTGGCAGTAACGGATGCGATATTAGTGTAAACTAGAGGCCATTCGAGGAAAGCAGTGGTTAATTCCCGTTTGGGGCAGTCGGAGGAGTGACGGATTTAATAACTGGGACTCCTTTAACATACTTAATCGTCAACTCGTTTTTTCTGGCTGTTTTACGGTTTTCCAGTTCCTCCCTAAGACCACTCAAATATGATTCGGCGTTTTGTCATCAGTCAATTTTATATCTTTCTAAGTAGTTTGGTCTAGTTTATGCTTGTTCGTTAAAATATCTTGAGAATCCGTAGGACTAGAGAAAACAACTTTAATGAGTCGAGGCCTTTTTGCATCAGGTTTATCTAAACGAAAAACGTGTAACGGTTTAATGTCACTGCCTGGAATAATAGTGTTAACCAGATCCTTGACAACATTGCCATCGGCGACTTTGCGGTTGTTGATATCCCCAACCTGCTCTGGTACTCCTTTCACAATAACCTTTTTTGGAGCGGTTAATGCGTTCAACTACTTCCACAGTTATTTATTCGAAGTTACAAGTAGGAACTCTCGTTGTTGCCATGCTTAATCTTTGCTCGGGATCAGAAATCTTGCTACATAATTTGCCCACAATATTTTTCAGCTCGGAGACTTGGTTAAGGTTGCCGTTGCAACTCGTACAAAGAATCTTAATGCAGCGAAATTTATTTCGAATAATCATTTGGGATTCCGACTGAGTTAGGCCGGCACAGTCCAAGTGTATGTGGCCGCGGCATTAACTTTTCACATCCTAAAGAGCAAGAAATAAGCAAACCATTATAGGACCTGAAGTTACGTATGCAACAAAAGTTAAGATGCTCTCCAAAATACTGGGACGGAAAAAGGTAGGAAAAGAGTTGACCAAGAAAATTACATGAAGCTGGGACGTAACGACGCCCAGAGGTTTATTTCAAACAAGCTGAAACTACGTTGGATGCTAAGTTCAAATTTGCAAGATAAATTTGGAAAAAAAATGCTAATTAAAACTGAAGTTAACATTGCAGCTCTATCTAAACGAAACGCATTATTGTAAAGTTCTGGTACACGCGATAGTCAATATTGCAGCGAAATTATTTACAGGCAGCTATGAGTGGCACGAAAAACTTATTTGAAAGGATAACAGAGCGCGTGTATCAAAGGCCTTCCGTGTCATGCTACGCAAATCGCAGGCTAATGAGCCTAATTGTTCAAATTAAAAATTTCACTGACACGAGTAGAAAAAAGCATGTGTTAGTACTTACAGTATTACATGGCCTAAAAAAGGGTGTTAGTTTCAACACTTTGTCAGCTTAAATTGAGGCGCGCGCGGCCGCTGGAATGTCGTCGGCATTCAAGCGGAAAAGGACCTCGTCGCCGAGGTGGGCAGGCCCATATGACTTCAGGCCGGTGACGTGTAACTACGTCTAGGGCGCCATATAAATTAGCATTATCACAATTACTCGGGGAGGAAGAAAATTTTGCTCATCTAAGCTGGAGGGCGACCCGGGGTTAGAATGCCGCAAAAGAGCGATTAAATCCAGCACGGTGGATTAATGGGTGTGAAGAAAAATCGCCATGCTTTTCCACGCTTGGTAAAAATTTGTAGTTAGTACATGGGTTTAAAATTTCCAGAAAAGCCCTGTAATTGAATTCACTGCGTGTTCGGCGAAGGCCTGCGTCGCTTTACAACTCAACGTGAAGTTAGCTCTGCTCCCACCAAGATTACGTAAACTAATAAAATTAATTGGAGAAAGAGAGCAGGTTTATTTGCCCCACAATGAGGAATAAGGCTTCTAATGTCGAAGGAGTTCACAAGAACGGCTGCATTCCTGAAGAAATTGAATTCCAATTAGAGTTATTGTCGGTTATTTAGGCTCATAGCTGTACATTTTGCTCTATTCTGTCTCGTTTTTAGTTTTTCTGTATATTTTTGCATTTACTTTTCCCATAGATTCTCTAGTACAGCTTTATATACCATCTATTTCTTTTCTTGTTGTCACCATAGAGTTTGAAGTTCTGCTTTTGGCATCTATATAACCTGTCTTGGCCATCTTACTCATTGTGCAGATAAATATAATAATAAATGGCTTTATTTTCTCGGATATACAAAAAAGGCAACGTTCAACTAATAATTGGCCTAAACGTCCTAATATAGAACAAAGGCTTCTTCAGATTTCCATTGCTGCTCATATTTACTCTTCCCATCTTTCTCTTTTTTCTTTGCCATCGCCTAGTATCTAGGGTTTGGTTTTTTACTCATCTTTTGTTTTCCAGCCACACGTGTTAGTAACAACTTTACTAACCTGCACTTTCCATCTAATGCTTCTATTATGATTGGTCTTTTTGTGTCTATGGTTTATTTTGACGTATACTGAGCATTGCTAATTTGTGCTATCCTCAATTTGTGCCCCAACGATTGGTTCAGAGACCATGTCTGCAAACCATAAATTATTGATTGAATATTTTTCTATTTACACTAGTTGACGTCCTTGACATAAAGATCTCACTCTTTAATTTTATAGTTGTTTTTCTCTTTGTGTAAATATTCTGAATCAGTCTTAGGTATATACTTTTGATATCATTTTTGGAGTTGTACAACTGGAAACATGGGCTCATGCTCAATTGTATGGAAATCCTTTTTTAAGATCAATAATCTATACCGGGGTTGTATTCGTTTAGCTTTTCTCTAATTTGATTCTTATTATAGAGATGGTTTGCTGTAAACTATCCCTCTCTAAAGCCAGCTTGCTCTTCAGTTCGTTTCTAGTATGACGAATAATTTGTAGCTATATTGTTGACATCAGATTTTTTGGATGAGGATCATTCATTCTTCAAATTTTCCTTTTCCACAACGTAAAATTATTGAGGAATGTTTCCAACTATATTTTTCTATTTGATTTCACCACTTTGTCTTCTAGTTCTCTTACACTTCTTGTTGAGATTTGTTATTAATTTTGTTATTTCATCTCCTAATCTTATTGCTGCGAAGAAGAAATAATGGATGAAGAACTGTCATCCATTATTTATTCCTTCTCACGACTGTTTTCTTCCAGCTTTGAGTTTTCTGTGGCTGCTAATTATATAGCTTTTTATTAATATTATATTACCACTTTTAGAATATTTTTGCCATCTCTTTGTCTTTTTATCATTTGTATTTTTGCTTTGGTAACGCTGTGTGAGAAGTTTACAATAAACGGCCTATTAGCATTAATATTAAGAAACGAAGAAACTTGGAAAGACTGCTACACCAAAAAAAAAAAGAAAGAGACAAAAGATCTAATGAACGAACATAAAAGCCAACTGGAAAGCTCTGAAGTAATGCATACAAGCGGTTTCAGAGCTGAAGCGGGGAGGTTTTATTCACTAACAATCTGGAACTGCCAAAGAGGTACTCTATTAAATATTCTCCCCTCCCCCCTATTTAGAAAAGGTTCGGTTAGGTTAGGTTTAATTAATTTTGTAAAAGCCATTTCATATAAGTTTAAAGCTGTCAAATTAAATAAAGTAAGAGATAAACGTGTGCATGTGTTAGCATGTTCGTCTTTTCGGTTTGTGTCATGATAAAAACTTGCTTATTATTCAAATCGGTGTAAATATAAGCATATTAGAACTATTTTCGGCTCAAAATGTTAACTGTTCTCGTTTTTCAATTACCAAACAAAGCACCAGCGACTCGCAAAGTAGTGTAATCATAATGGAACTCGCGAAAAGCGGAAATTCTTATCCAAGGAATAGGCTGTTTAGAACGACGCTAACGGCAATTGTGTATGGGCAAAATTGTAGAAATACTGTGAACGACTCTGCTAAACAATAGAAACACGCGTCCATAGAGTGCGCTACTGTTGCTTCAAAAATGAACTGTAATACATTCTTAAAGAACGGGGTCCTCCGTCAAAAGCCTTTGGAAGGTTTCCACGCTCCGTCATAAAAAATGCCAACGAAAAGTGACGACAATTCTACAAGGGAAATAAATGCTCACCAGAGCTCTGTTCATTTAAACCCGAAATTAGAAGTTCATCGTCTACGCAACTCGTGGCTTACAAGCGAATCGAACAGATAAAACCGCAAAGTTATCTTACGACTGCAACCCAAGCAGCAAAATCGTCTCTCTGGGTAATGTTTCAAATCTGCACGGGTATTTCACCATTCGAGTTGCATGGCGACTCCCTTAGGTGCCCCCAAATCCACCCCGGTCGTTAATATACCGCAAACAGCAAAACGGGAAACTCTCCATTTTGTAAACTCCTTAGACCTCACCCGTCGTGTATCTTTGGTTGAAAACTTGGCAAGCGAAAAAATGGTAAATACCAAGAGGAGCAATTAATTGTCTCAACTCCCCCGTTTTTTTAAAAGGTCTGCATTTAATATATCATACCTAAACGTTAAATACTTACATCTGCCACCTGCACCACACTCAAACAACTACCCGTGAGGACGGTTGCGACACTAAGTGAAACACAAGGCCAAAACAACTCCCACGACAGGCATCGAGTCTACTGTTCGCTACTGGATCCTCATGCTGCGCCGATAAGTATCGTCGTTACGACCCATAGCGGAGAAGCTACAGATGCGAGAACCCCTCACATATACAAAGGGCCACCCGTAATAACGCCGAGGTAGAAGAAAACCCTACAGTTAAGATACTGCTAACCCGAAATTCTTGACAACAATCCTACAGAAAAATAAAACGAATGACTTACAAAACCAAAATGTTCATCCCAGGTGATCATTCAGAATTCTCTTTTTGACGATAAAGGGGAGAAGACAACTTCGGTTGTCGGAAGACAACAGAAAAGTGGGAGGCAGAACCAAATTCAAGCTTATCGCCATTGGTGTTAATTGAGGGTCCTTCGCATACCCCGAACGGTATGGAGAAGGCCTCTACAATCTTTATGTCATAATGCATTTGTTAACGTTCTCTTGATAACACGACCACTACCACTCTTATTGTCTTCTTTGACTTGTGTTCCTATTTAATGCTTTTCTTCATTGTCACCTTCTTTTTCACGAAATTTCTAATGAAGTTCTTCAGTTGTTGTTCATAGGTACCGAGACTACAGAAGAAATACGTTTACTGACAACCTGACTAAACTAAAGGGCGCTGTCCAGTTATTGCCACAGCGACACGAATGACGATACGAGAATAAACGCAAAAAAAACATGAAATGTCTGAGGAGAAAAGAAGGAAGGTGAAAGATTCTAATGCTCAAATATGGGAATATGAGAGAGACCAGAAATAGAGAGGAAATAATGAAGGTCACTGAGGGATACTATAGAGAGCTATGTAGTTCGTAAGAAGAAATTATAGAAGGTGGCAAAATTTGAACGTCGAATCAGAAGAGGTAACCCAAGTAATAGATGAAGACATACAAAAATGAGAAGGCTCCAGGAAAGGACGAAATCATTATGGAGATGATCAAAGAAGCTGTTATGGAAGAGTTATATTGTGCACGTATAGACCACCGGTACAGATATCTCGCGTGGAACATCTACAATCAAGCGGTGTCCAGTCAACCTACATGATAACGAAAATACGTGCTCAATAAGAACGAGTATAAGATAAGGCGATACCATTACCTCACTGTTATTGAGTTTAGTCGTAGAAAGACTATTTAAGAAACTACACTGGTTGAACCGGGGTATCAATATAAATGGTGAGAGGTTCAATCATCTCAGGTTTTGTGTGCACGCAATGTAAGTCATCCGGGGCAGTTGAACATGACAAACTCAAAGATAATCTGCACAGAAAACACCAATATAAGTATTGATAACATAAAGATGGAGAATGCCACAGAGTATGTATATTTGGGACAAAAGGTGACACTAGGTATTGAGAACTCGAAACCGAGAGGAAAATACGATTAAGATGAGCAGCTCCCTGGAAAGTAAAAATTGGCAAACGAATGAAAATGTCTTACAAAATCTGAGAACGAAACAACTTCCACAGCGAAGAGAAGTAGCAAATATCGTACGCAAAGTGACATAACTGAAATGGGATTACGCAGGCCACATAGCAATAGATGGAACGGAAGAATTATAAAATGGCGGCCATCAAGGCAAAGAGGAAGGTCTATCACTAGATGGTAAGATCACTTAAAAAATACCATTGGCGTGATTTAAAACAGCCACGAATAGAGAGAGGTGAAACGAGCTAATGAAGGCCTATGCTCAATTTTGATCGCAGAAACAATTAACTTTGTCCTTGTCATACGTGTTCTTTATAACCCAGTAGAATATGATGAGAAAGAACATAGGCTAATAGTATTCATCTTTGTATTACACCGCTATTAATTTGTATTATCGTGGTAAGTGTTCTTCGTGTTCCTTTTTTTGCAGCATAGCTTTGTAAGATATTTTATACGGTATCTTATATTGTCCCAATATATACCACATTTTGTTTCTATTCATCGAGTAGAAGGCTCTTGAATTCTATGAAATCAACATATATTTCTCCTGTTATCTTTTTGTTCATAACTCTTAAGGTGCATATATCAATGCACTATATCTGCGCTCAGAAATTTTCTCGATTCTCTTTTAGTCTTTCATCGAGGCTGCATTTTATTCTCTCTAGCATTATCTTCGGCATTCTTGTAGCTACTGTACACAGTAGATAGTGTAATCGCTATTAATTTCCTTTTTTCGTTAGTTTATAATTCTCTGTGATCAATCCATGAGCATCTGTTCTTCTATCCATCTTTCTTCATTATGGTATCTATCATCCCCACCAAGATTTCGACGAGTGGTTTGATTAATTCAGGTGGGATATTATATATTGACGTCGCTTTAGCAATTTTTATTTTCAGGGCTGTTTCCTCTATTCTACCTTGTTAGATTCTCTTCCACAAATATTTAACACTTTATTTTTTCTCATAATCCGTCTTATTTTCGCTTGTTACTATTTATTTTCTTTTGTATACACTTATTTTTGTATAAATTTATTCGTTTGCGCCTGTACAAATTAAATGTAGGCATAAGTAATATGCTAGAATTGGAACGTCATCGACCTGAGTCACAATTGATGCCTGTAATCTAATAGGCGGGGACTTGGGATAAGGGCAACAGCCCAGTAATGCTCGAGTCCGCGAGCGTCTAAACACGGCACAGGTTCAAGAAGAAGATGCTCGGCCTGTTAAAGACACTTGAGTCCAGCGACCAGTCGAGTCCATCTCCACTTGGAAGAGCCAAGAGCCCTAGAGTCCCCCCTGGACTTGGCGAAGCCGCTTGTAGCAAGATAGTTTAGTCGATCCCTGTTGTTTGATCCTGCAAGGGAGTTGCCGGAGATTCGAGGTACCTGAGCTCAGAGCCCAGCCTTCCAGAGCTTTAAATACCTTTCTGAACTCCAGCCCAGAAAACTACCCTCCAGATCCTCGTTTTTGGTACGGAAGTTTTCCCTAAAACCAACCCTTAACGTGTTTTCCAGACCATCAATTTCGGTAGTATAGCATACTTTCAGAAACTGTTCTCCAGGTCGTCGTTTTCGGTACCGGAGAACACCTTTAAAACCAGCCCTTAACTCGATCCCCCAGGTCGCCGTTTTTGGTACCAGGGGATATCCCATTCTCTCCTGCAAGCTGCCATCCCAGAACTTCAGAACTAGGCTGTTAAAAGGGCGTTTCTGGCCCGCAGAGGGACATATCACAATAGCGCGTCTGATAGGCTTTTCGGAGCTCCTAATACCCTCCTGAACTCCAGTCCAGAATATCCTTTAGGCGACCGTTTTAATACCGGAGTGTTCCTCAGACCGACACTTTCTGTTTCATAGAATACAGAAGGAACGTTTACGACGCGGATTGGCGTCCGATAAGCGCATTTCAAGCCTAAGCGCCACTGTATCTAATTAAAGTCACAACTAGGTGGCCCAGATGCACTTTACTGGCCATCGTTAAGGTCTTGCGACATCGCCAGATAAAATTTATGCCCATTACACGTTATTATGTTTTATTTTTTTCTGTAGTAGCTTTGACACTAGAACATCTTTTCTATCAGTTATTACCCCTGTTACTCTATGAAACCTTTTCGTATCATGTGTTTTTGCTTCTTTATATCGAACCGTCTATTTCTCCTATCACATTTCAAAATTTCTTTGGTTTTTTCTTGTAGCCTTGTTCGATATCTTTCCTTTATAGATACAAAAGGTATGGTTTGCATATGTTTCTTTCGTTAATTTTACCATTTCTACAATTTCTTAAGCTACTTCTGCAATCTTGCAGTTGTAACTTGGCTCCCTAGTTTTCTTATCGATTAAATTTCTTCCTATTTTATCTAATTCTGTTTTTCTTGCCATTGTCAAACAATCGCGTGGAAAGTCATTTCCGACGTAGAATAGACTAAAAAGATGGTCACGACTAGCTGCAGCGAGAAATGAGCGGGGTCATACTCTAAAAGGGTAGATGAGCCATAACCAGCGGCGTGCACCAGAAAATTGCAGGTATCATAAAATTATTATAACACAGTTCCAGCTTCTCTCATGGTTTTTACATTATGTAATAAACTCTCAATTTTGATCCAATAATTGTATGGTATATTTGGTTTCTTGTGTACGTTTTTTTTGTGTTAGTTTTTTATGTTGATACACCGTTTCCCTTATTATTAAATCTTTCACGTCCCATATCTCGATCTAGATTTTTTCATTATCGTTTAAATATAATGGGTTTTTAAGGTCAATGGAACGTTATCGCGAATATTAAACAAAATATTTATTTAGAAATAATTACAGTAGCGTTGCTTGTCAGGGCTGTTTGGAAAGTGACGCCGTCACTGTTTTTATGAACATGGTAAAGGGGCGATAAAACCAGTAAGCTCATTAAGTAGAGAGTTTGTTCGCCAATGAGTATTGTTGTTCCGTGAATGTAACTGCTTGGGACGCCCTTACCGTGCTAATTTTTGCTAATTACGACATTTATCCTACGAATCTGAAATTTCAATCTGATTTCGTTTGGATGCTTGGAATTTCATCTTGATCCGTGCATCGGATATACTTACTTGAAGGAACTCTCGTATCTTCTCGCCGAATTCCCAATATCCTGACGCGGCCGTGGAAAAACATCTCGTTGTCAGCGTGTATATCGACGACGGTCTTAGCCAATCTTTGAACTGCCGTCGTCCATTCTTTCCGACGAAGTCTTGAGGAAAATCTCAACCTACATCGGGTGTAAATTGAAGCTAATTTGCCCTTCGACTTCCGCGAGCTGTTCGTTGTGGTTCCATCAAGCTGGTTTACATACTTGAACCCGAGTTCCAAGCAAGCTTTTCGCCATTCTCGACCCCTTATTCTTGCCAGTATATTTGCTCAGTCCGTCTCTCGGCTGCTTGCATTCCCGCAACATCGCCAATTAATTTGTTGCACTAACCTAAATATGTTATATTAAGTTAATATTGCATGTGTGATTTGCCGCAAATTTTAATTATATTACATGTACTAAGCTAAGCGTGTATGCGTAAATGTCTACCAATCCTGTATGTGTTTTATAAGTAAGTTTGTAGTTGTACAATAAGTTTTGGGGTGTATCCCCTCAGAAATGCAGGAACGCCTTAAAAGCTCGGCGCCCGTCTATCAATATTGTCTTCCGCTGTAAAATTGCGTTACAGGTAAACATATGTGAAGGCTTTTGCTTATTACTTATGACCTGACGTCACGAGTAGGTTAAGCGAAGTACAGTTACTGGTATTCTTGCAGTACTATAAGCTTTTAGAGACCACGAAACAAAATAAGTTTAAATTTGGAGCTGAGGGTGCATTTTCCTGGTTTAATTTCCCCTGTACATTACCAGTAGATAGATACCAGGAGGCGATGGCGCCTTTAAAATAGCACGAATTTGTTTTCGTATCTTTCCAGATCAGAAGGTTGCTTGTTCAGATCACGTCGGGGTCACCATTATGCAGAGTTCGTGGTGAGATAGACTTAACTAACAATAATTGTCTTTCAAGTTTGAAACTGAAACCTCGTGTTTTATTTCTCTGAATACCATTCTAATATTAATGTAGTTAGTTAAGCCGATCTCACCACGAACTCTACGGTACAATTGGTTTAACTAGTATAAACAAATCCCTTTTTATTTAAGTCTAAGCCTATCCTTCACGCTGTGCTACTGGACCCCTTTAAACTTGTCACTGTTGTAAACAGGGTCTGCCTTGTGACATCTTTTGTAAATGTCTGAAGTGTGTTTTCATCCCATAAGTAGTGCTTACTTGCATGCCACCATCAAATGTAGCTTGTTTAATGAATTCGTAGCAACAATATGTTCAATATAATTTTTTGTGGAAATATGCCAGCATATCCGCAGTTACTGTATCGGACTCCCCCAATGATATAATAATAGGAATAGTAAACAAGAAGATTTCAGATATTTTTTTTTGTTAGTCGAAATAAGTTGTTAGCAAGGTTTAATTCGGGTACACGGAATTTCACTGGAATTTGTGAACAGGAAAATTTTCTCAAAAATTACATCTTGGGCGCAACGACATAAAATGTGTCCGTTCACCTCTTAATGTTTATAACTCATTGAGTTTATAATTGGTTGTAACTTCAAAATTTTATATATAATAAATCGGCATGGTTTGAAAGCCATCAAATAAAAAATCGTGTGACGCCACTGAACCAGGTCAGATCGCTATACAAGGGTCTGGCAAAATAAAAATTAGAATGAAGTGGCCGTTCAAACATTTTTGATCACTCTGTACTTTTGAATACTTTAATTTTACTGAAAGAAAGGTGGAATCAGTTGGCGTAACCTGTACAGCAATTCTAAGTAAATAGATCATGTAATCTTAGTACAGTGTTAGGTTGCTATAGTAAAGGTATGCGATGAGGGAATATACGTCATCAATGACGTAATTGGAAGTATTGATCATACGAACTTTAGATGAACAACCAAATAGGTTTGCAGTGAACGATACGGTAAAAGTATGAAATGCTCAATCAAACGTTAAAAATAAAGCATTGCAGCTTCAGGTAGTAAATTTATACTCAATTTCTTATTTAGTGTTTATGGATTGGTTTAGCAGTCGATGTACTTTTGACCTCACTTTCGCTGTTTGACTTCTGGGATAGGTAAAGTTCTGAAACATTTTTTCTAGCGATAGGTATTTAGTGTTATTAGTTGTGTTGTGATATCGTTATTTGTTGCTAATTTGTTATGTATATGTACAGTGGGTTGCCTATACTACACAATTAGTTAAGTCGTTGTTACGTAGGTGTACACAAACTAATAGTTTTGATGTCATTTGCATAGTTATGACGTGCGCTGTTTGATTCTACGCCTTTAGTGTAGTAGTAATGCAGTATCAAGTTTTGAAAAACGCGAAGCATTTTTATGCAACTACTCCAGACTGCAATCGAGTGCGAGTTAATTACGAGGTAGCAGTTAAAATAGCAAGCGAAAGAGAGAAGGTGTCCAATAATAGAGTGCGGCAGACACGCACATCCGCATCTATCTATTCCATCATCGAGCAAGAGTAAACATTGATCTTGAGATGCAGCGTGTTGATTGGGTCGCTCAACACCTGGGTGTTGCCAAGCAACCGCCTGAGGCCCTTCCGTTGCTAGGTGACCAAGCCCTCAATAAAAGTTCCTTATAAAGCCCGTCCTTAATAGTGGATTTTCGGGCGCTAAGTGACATTAAACTTTATTGAAGTTCGAGCGCTCGATTGTTTATAATTAAAGGCTGCTCCCGATGGGTGCTGGAAGGGCTGCCGACCTAATTTATGAGTTCTTGTAATTATACAAGCCCGTCTAGACCGCACGCCGCGAAGCTGAATGAAGGAACCCAAGAATGAGCTCCTTGAAACGTTCCTGCTGGAACTCCATGCTTAAAAACGAGCGAATCGGATTGGCGTCGTTTGTCACATTAGCCACGTCCGTTGGCTTTGGCTCGATGTTGTGTAATTATTATTTGCGGAAATTGTCACGAGTAGGTATAGTAGCTACTGAATTCTAAAAACTGTCGACGGCAGCTAATACATATTTCCTCTTAATCTCTTATATACTTTAAATTAAGTTTAGAAAAGATTACTGCAATGTCTGCGATCAAATACATTTCCGATCTAGTTTTCTGTGTATAAAAATAATGTAACAACAGCCAATACGATCCGAAATTTATTTGATCACTCGATACACGTGTAAAATAGCCTTTATCAGAAACGTTATCCACTTTTCTAACAGAAATGAGCTGTAGTTCACAACGGAGAAAAAAATGTCATGGTATTTTTTAAATGGCTGAACGTCTTCCTAATCTTGTACAGGTCATGTCACAACTATTTAAAGAATAAATTGTAGTTGATTTATATCCAACCTTAGGTCATTTGACGTTAGCTACAAGCATTTTAAGCTTTTAGCTTAGGTTTTGAAAAGGCACAATATTTTGTGTAATTAACTATAATTACAAATAAGGTGCTTTAAAAAATATGTACCTACGTAAATTCGTCTTTAACTGATGCGCCCCTTGTATTTGCATTTGAAACGACGAACCGCAATCGAGTTACCTAGTTGCATTGGGGTGGCAATAGGATACTTTTAAGAAATGTTCCTGTTTATAATGAACACAAAGTTTGTACATTTTCCTGTCAAGCTACAAAATATAATTATTCTGTAGTTACAAGTTCCAGCAGTTTTGAAGAAAACAAAGTAGGTACTAGGCATGTTTTCGTATTTGCAATTCACTATATTTAAGTTACTTTATTGAAAACCAAATAATGGCGCTTTTTTTCGCAACTTAGATGAACTTCACTTTCCATTTAGAACTTAATTTTGTAAGGAACGATCGCAATTGACATTTAAAAATCTGCACCTTTACGTATCCTGAAGATATATCTGCCTTTACATATAATTTTATATGTCTTATTATTTGAAAGAAGTTATAGTCTTTCGCGGACTGAGATGAAAAAACTCTAAAAATTGTAACGTAAGTAAAAATAAAAAAAACTTTACTGGCGATTTTAAATCGTTAACGTTTTTTCTTACGTTAAAGGTCATGTAAAAGTTTCGTTAGAAATAACCTTGGTTGGCATCTATAGAAAGCTAAAAATAATTACTGACAACTACATCAAGAGCAGGTTTATTTAAAACACCTTTATATCTTATTCTTCAGGTCAAGCTACATTTATATTCTATACATTATTAAACGAAAATGCAGCTGTGTTTGTCATTAAACATTTGCGACTTTAAAGAATTTGCCTTTAAAATGCAGCCTTAATCGATGTTGCAACATTTACTTGTGCAAAGTGGATTTTAGAAAGCTTTGAAATACTCTAAAGATTGAAAAATGCTTACTAACTTATTAATTTGTTTTCACTAGAAGGTCTCTTCGAGAATTGATTAAAATTGATCGTAATTGACATCCACATGACGGTATAAATAATTATTGCTGGTTTACCGGAGAAGGAAGCTATGTTTGTGTTCTTAAAATTTTCAAAAGGAAAACGTAGTTCCTTGTTTGATTAAAATTGGTGACTTTAAAAGCCTGCTTTTAAAATGTAACCTTAATCGATGTTACAACATTTAGTTGTGTAAACTCGCCTTTAGAAAAGCTTTGAAATACATAAAAATGGAAAAATGCCTACTCTTTTAGTAATTTATTTTCCCTAGAATTTTTTCTAATGAGATTGATTAAGATAATCTTAATTGACATCCTCCTAACGGTAGAAACAATTGCTGGCCACCGCATCAATAACAGGTACCTATGTTATTTCTAGTTTTCCAATAAGCTATGTTTGTGTTCCTCAAATATTTAATACGAAAAACGCAGTTGTGTGTTTGTCATTAAAAATTTGTAACTTTAAATAATCTGCGTTTAAAATGTAACTTTAAACGATGCTACAATATTTAGTTGTAAACTTGCATCCGCAATTCGTAGTTTTGTGCGAAGTTCTATCTGTGTTCGATAAACTTTTAAATGGAAGAAGGTCTTTTGCGTTTGTTATTAAAAATGATTACTTTAAATAATCTGGTTTTTAAATGTTTCTTTCAATAATCTGGTTTTTAAATGTTACTTTAATCGATGTTACAACATTTAATTGTGTAACTCGCCTTTGGGAAATTGTTGAAATACTCTAAAAATTAAAAAATGATTCTTAAGTACCCACTTTACTAATTTGTTTTCAACTAACAATTATGAAGTTATCCTAGAATATTGATTAAAAATGATCGTAGTTAACAACCACCTAACGGTAGAAGCAATTGCTGGCTACTACATCAAGAGCAAGTCTGTTTAAGATACCTACATTTTTTCCTAGGTTTCCGATGAAGCTATGTGTGTGTTCGTAAAATTTTTAAAACGAAATTGCGGTCGTGTGTTTGACATTAAAATGTGTTACTTTACAGAGTCTGGTTTTAAAATGTAGCTATAGTCGATGTTACAACATTTAATTGTGTAGATTCGCATTTAGGAAAGCCTTGAAATACTCTAAAAATTGAAAAATGATAGCTACATACTAGAGATGGGCGCGTGAGTGAATTTTCGCTCACGTCACGCACGTTTCACGCTTGCTTTAATCAGTCACGTTCACGCACGTTCCACGCTCACGTTCACTCACGTTCACGGCGTGACACGCCACTCACGGCGTGACACGCAGCTTTTATTTCAAAATTTAAATTCAGATAGAACAGAATGTTCAAATTTAAAACAATGAAAAAACCCTAAAGAGAACTAAAAAATATGTTTGCACCTGACATAAATTTACGTGATATGTTGCAATCAGAATAGTTGACATAAAAAGAAAAAAATGCAAATTGACTACAATAACTTCGACAAGGGATAAATACTGATTCCCGCAAATATATTTCTTGCAGCTGTCTTCGAAGACATTACTTTTTAATACTAAAAGCTGTCATTGGAATTGACGTTTCCCTTATTGGTATGAGTACAGAAGGTATATGTTGCTAAGCAACACTTTTAATTCGTAGGTTTGAAAGTACTTTTACGTACAAGGATCAACATTTTCAGCGTTAAGGCGAGTATACAAGAAAAACATTACTTTTATTAGAATAATAAGTTCATCTACACAAGTACACAATAAATTGGTTTAAAAATAAAACGTAATCAACATTTTCAGTGTTAAGTCGAGTATACAAAACAAAACATCAGGTACTTTTCTAAAAATAGGTTCATCTACACATCTACACAATACATTTTTGATTCAATAATAAAACGTAATTAACATTTTCAGAGTTAGCCGAGTATAAAAACAAACCATTACTTTTATTAGAATAATAAGTTCATCTACACATCTACACATTAAAATGTTGATTTAAAAATAATATGTAATCAACATTTTCAGCGTTACTTGGAATTCTGCGCTCTTCTAAAATTCGCCCAGCTGTAGAAAATACTCTTTCGCTTGTAGCGGAACTTGCCGGTATGTTTAAAATTTCTCAAGTTTTTTTAACAGTGGCGTATTTACTCTGTTTTTCCAAAATCCTAAAATGCCATCTACATTTCCGAATTCTAATTTAACATACTAATTTAGTTCAGTTTCGACATCATCGTAATTACATGTGTCATAGTCAGAGCTATCTCTAAGTGTAGAAAGATAAGAATCTGATGCTGATGTACCAGTCTTGAGTCGTTTGCTATGTATTTCATCATTATCATCTATAGTTTTATTTGCATTATAATCTTCTCTTTTATGTGAAGGTATGAACTTTAAGGATTTATAATTAGGGTCCAAAAATAATGTAACTTGTGTGGCACAATTTGTGATTTAATGAATTTAAAAGTTGCTACACCCTGCAGTTTTTTATTCGTTACCAAATATTTAACGTGAAATTAACGTGAAACGTGAATCACGCCTTGGAAATTTTCACTCACGTTCACTCACGTTCACGTCACGATTTTCAAATATTAGTCACGTTCACGACGTGACACGCCGTGACACGACGTGACACGACTGTTTTCACGTCACGCGCCCATCTCTACTACATACTACCTACTTTACTAACTTTTGTTATGAAGTTATCTCACATTGATTAAAAATGATCGTAGTTGACATACATTTCAGGATAGAAACAATTGCTGTAGTGGCTAGTAGCAGCAAGGACGGCTTTGTTTAAACCACCTTTTTTCTTAGAATTCCGGTAGGTATAGCTATATTTGCGTCCGTTAGATTTTTAAAACAAAACTGCAATTGTTTGTTATTAAAAATTTGTGAGTTTAAAGAGTCTGGCTTTAAAATGCCACTATACTAGTCGATGTTACAATATTTCGTGGTGTATGCTCGCATTAAGGAAAAAAATGATATGCCCTTAAGCATTTATCAATGGTTTCCACTTTACTAATTGGCCTTTACTAAAAGTTATCTTACATTTATTAAAAGTGATCGTAGTTGACATCCACCTAAGGGTAAAAACAATTGCGGGCCACTACATCAAGAGCTGGGTTGTCTAAGACACCTTCATTTCTAAGTTTCTAGTGTAATTACATTTTCGTTTCTTAAATATTTAAAACGGGAAAGTAGTTGTGTGTTTGACATTACAAATTTCTGAATTTAAAGAATCTGGTTTTAAAATGTAGGGGGAAGTGGGGAACATTCGGCAGTGGGGTACATTCATCTTTTCATCAAACAACGCATATTTTCAAATATTGGCGCAAAAATCTTTTTGTGTAGTGTTGCCAACTTAAATTTAGTTATGTGTTGTGAATTTCTCGGCGGCTGATGAAGTATTTGTTTACAAAGGGAGAAAAGTGTTTATTTGCTGTTACAAGGTAAGTTTTTTGAAGATTTAGAAATCAAAAGCTTTCACACTTGGCGTGGCAGTGTTTTTAATGTGGTTCATTTTTTGGAATTAACATTGTTTTTAGTTTATAATTACACAATAGTTCTAACCTTAGATTCAACAGGTGGTGGGTGAATCACACTAAAAAGTAAAAACTGGGTGGTGGGGTACCTACATTCGGCTTAACAGTGTGGGGTAGATTCGTCTGACGGCCGAATGTACCCCACTGCCCAATTAAGCATTTTAACGGCGAACTATGCATATAAAGTGCGTTATTGTATTTGCAGATGCCCCGTAAATATATTAAAAAAACAAACAGGGCAAATATCGACGAGAATAACATAAAATTATCAATCAGACTGCCTTAAAAAGACTCTTAAAATCGCTGAAGCAGCTAGGCAGTATGGCATCAAAAGAAGCACATTACAATCCAGAATTAAATGTATACTTAAGAAAAAAACATTGGAGGAAATCATAAATAGTGATTCTGGCAATGAAAGCGAAGGAGATCCTAAATTTGGTAATAAGTACCTCTACCGCTAACCAAGTCTTCACATGTGACGAAGAAACTGAACTAAGTAATTATATTAAAAAATCCTCGAATTTACACTATGGTCTGTCGTATAAACACATCAGGACCATAGCATACGAATTTGCCAAGTCAATTTCTAATTCAAAAATTCCTGATAATTGGGAAACTAATAAAATCGCAGGTTTGTTGCTTAAAGGATCATTTTTCTGTTAACCTTTAATGATGAAATTGTTTACTTTCAGGAAAAGAGTGGCTTTTGGGCTTTATGAAAAGACATCAAGATCTGTCTTTGCGTAAACCAGAAAGTACAAGCTTGAGCCGTTCAATGGCATTTAATAAACCTGTCGTAGATGATTATTTTGAAAAATACGCGTCAGTTTTGGAGAGGTTTAAATTTCGTCCCGAACAAGTTTGGAATCTTGACGAAACAGGTATCACTACGGTGATGAAACCTGTAAAAGTGGTTGCAACAAAGGGAAAAAAACAAGTTGGACAGATCGCTTCTGGAGAGAGGGGGGTACTGGTCACCTTTGTTGGTATTATAAGTGCTGTTGGAACAACCGTGCCTCCAGTGTTCATCTATCTAAGAATTCGTAACCCATCTGAATACCTTACTGAAGGCTCACCAATGGGCTCTATTGCGTTGGGAAATAAATCTGGGTGGATGACCGCAGAATTGTTTATAGAAGTTTTGCAACATATTGTGAATCACACGCATTGCACCACAGTCAACAACATTTTACTATTGATAGATAATCATGAATCCCACATTTCGGTTGAATCAATTCGATTTTGTAAGTTAAACGGGATTGTATTATTCTCCTTCCCGCCGCATACGACACATCGAATACAGCCTCTCGACGTGGGGGTATATGCCCCATTTAAAACTTACCTTGCAACGGCTTTCTATGACTGGATGCTAGCACATCCAGGTCAGGCCATAACCATACGAAATATTGGATATTTGGCAAATAAAGCCTACGAAAAGGCATTTACCTTAAAAAATATTACTCAGGCCTTCAAGAAAACCGGCCTATGGCCACTTGATAGACTCGTCTTCACTGATGAAGATTTTGCGGCGAGCAGTGTTACCGATAGACCTTTGATCGCTAGTAATTTGTCTAAAGGTCTTGATGACTTAAACCAATCAGCAGATACCTCTTTACAATCACCTTCAGCCATGACTTTGGCTCCTGTAGATGGTGATAATTTACAGTTAGAAGACGGCCACTCTGAAGCCTGTTCACTGACTCTTGAACAGCTTTCATGTTCAGGAACTCAACCTGTAACTGATATCAATTGTCGTAGACGATCTAATCTTGAAGAGCTGTTCCCTTACCCTAAAGCCTCTACCCAAAAGAAAAGAGTGGTAAAAAGAAAATGTAAGTCTACAGTTTATACCGACACCTCTGTGTTAATTATCAGAGAAAGTATAGAATTAGAAAGGAAGAGAAAGAAAGAAGTATCGAATAGAGGAAAGGCAGTCAAGAGGAACTTATTTGCCAACAAACAATTAGAAAAGCAAACCAGTAGTAAACCAAAAAAGGTCAATTTGGATAGCTCATCCAGTGATTCAGATGTTCCACTCGATGATATCGCATCCCAGAGCAGTGATGAGCTCTCGGATGAGCTCGAAGAAATCGAAACTACAGATGATAAAATTGAAGTTGGCAACTTTGTTCTAGTAAAATTTGCCACTAAGTGTACATGCATCCATTACGTAGGCCGTGTTGAATTCATAAAGGATCCCCTTTTTACTATTAAATTTATGAGAAGAAAGGGCCGCAGCCAAACATTTCTATTCCCAACAGTAGATGATATCAGTGATGTAGATACATCAGATATCACTGCTAAATTGCATCAACCGTCTCAAACAGGTACTGCAAGAACGTCATCCATATATACTTTTAATTATAACTTTAATAACTGGACTGTAAAATGATGAAAAATGATTAAAAATAAAAAATAAAACGTTATTTTGGTTTAATTCACTCCTGGTGAAACTACCCCACCTCTATGACGAAAGTACCCCACCACTGGGGTACTTTCAGCAATTTTTCCGGTTACAGAAAAATGCACAAAAAAATTAGAAGCAAAATTTTAAATAACCTAAAATTACGAGTAATAGTGCCTGAAACTATAAGGAGTAGTTTAGCAAACACAAATTTATTTTTACCATACACATAAATATTATATTGCACTTTTTTTTTAAATGGCGAAAGTACCCCACTCTCCCCTAATCTTTTAAATCGAAGACGCTGACGCTGTCATTAAATATTGCTACCTACTTTAAATAATCTGGTTTTTAAATGTTACTTTAATCGATGTTACATCATTTAATTGACTCGCCTTTGGGAAATTATTGAAATACCCTAAAAATTAAAAAATGATCCCTAAGTACTTTACTAACATGTTTTCACTAGAAATTATCTTAGAACATTGATTAAAAATGATCGTAGTTGACATCCACCTAACGATAAAAACAATTGCTGGCTACTACACCAAGAGCAGGTCTGTTTAAGACACTTTTATTTCTAGGTTTCCTATGAAGTTATGTGTATGTTCGTTAAATATTTAAAACGAAAACGTAGTTGTGGGTTTTTCATCACCAGTCTGTTACTTTAAAGAGCCTGGATTTAAAATGTAACCTTAATCGATGTTACAACTTATACTCGTAGTTGTAAACTCGCCATCCACAATTCGTAGCTTTGTAGCGAAGTTCTATTTGTGTTCGATAAAACTTTTAAATCAAAGACACTGTTGTGTGTTTGTCATTAAAAATTGTTACTTTTTAAAAATCTGGCTTCCAAATGTTACTTTAATCGATGTTACAACGTTTAATTGAATAAACTTCTCTTTCGGATTTTGTTGAAATACTCTAAAAATAAAAAAAAGATTTCTAAGTACTTTACTAATTTGTTTTCACTAGAAGTTAGAACATTGATTAAAGGTGATCGTGGTTGGGATCCACCTAACGGTTATTCCTTATTTTCCGATGAAGTTATGTTTGGGTTCCTTAAATTTTTAAAACAAAAACACAGTTATGCGTTTCTCATTAAAAATTAATTACTTCAAAGAGGATGGTTTTAAATCTAACCTCAATCGATGGTACAAAATGTAGTTGTGTAAAATCGCTTTTAGGATAGTTTTGAAAAATGGGTTCTACGTTGCTAATTTATTTTCTCTGAAAGTTATCTTCGAACATTGATTAAACATGATTGTAATTGACATCCACCTAACGGTAGAAACAAGTGCTGGTCACTACTTCAAGGACAGGTGTGGTTAAGACATCTTTATTCGTAGGTTACAGGTGAAACATATTTTCGTTTGATCTCTAAAATAAAAACGAAGTTGTGTGTTTGTCATGAAAAATTTGTGACTTGAAAGAATCTGGTTTTAAAGTGTGATCTTAACCATTGTTACCAAATTGAGTTGTGTTAACTGGAGTTTAGTATTTTTTCTGAAATACTTTATGCATTGACAAGTGATTACTACTTTATTAATTTGTTTTCACTGGAAGTTATCTTAGGAGCTTGATTAGAAATGATCGTCTTTTACATCCAGCTATTAATAGAAACAATTGCTGGCCCCTACACCAAGAACAAGATAGTTAAATACACATTTATTCCTAGTTTTTCGGTGAAGCTATATTTGTTTTCGTAAATTTTTTAAAACAAAAACGGTGGGTTTCTCCTTAACAATCTGTGACTTTAAAAGGCCTGGTTTTAGAGGTAACCTTAATCGATGTTACAACTTATACTCGCACTAGTAAATTATCCATCCGCAATTCGTAGCTTTGTGGCAAAGTTCTGTTTATGTCCGATACACTTTTAAATTCAAGACGCTGTTGTGCGTTTGTCATTAAAAACTGTCACTTTAAAGAGTCTGGTTTTTAAATGTTACTTTAATCGATGTTACAACATTTAATTGTATAAACTCGCATTTGAAAAATTGTTGAAATACTCTAAAACTTAAAAAATGATTGCTTTACTAATTTGGGACTTCCAACCCTACTAACGACTGTCATGACGTTATTATGACATCCGGGACCAACTATTTCCGTGGCAGCCGTGCCACGAGGCGCCGAGAGAAGCAGCAGTGAAACTCCCATCCAAGTTCTGACCAGAAAGAGCATTGCTTAACTCTACTGATCGTACGTGGACGCTTGTTCAAGCTACACCACCCGGGACCTGATTAAAAATGATCGTAGTTAACATCCACCTAACGGTAGAAACAATTGCTAGCCACTATATCAAGAGCAGGTCTGTTTAAGACATCTTCATTCCTAAGTTTCCGGTGGAATTACATTTTCGTTCCGTAAATACTTAAAACGAAAACATAGTTGTGAGTTTGACATAAAAAATGCTGACTTTAAAGAATCTGCTTTTAAAAGGTAATCTTAATCGATGTTACAACATTTAGTGGTTTAAACTCGCCTTTAGGAAAACACAATGTAAATTGCTATTTGAATTACTCTAAAATTGACAAATGATTTACTACTTTGTTTTTACTGGAAGTTTTAGTAGAATACTGATAAACAATTATCGTAGCTGGCATTAATCTAACGTTAGGAACAATTGCTGGCGACTACATCAATATAGCAAGTTTATATAAATACTTTTATTCGAAACGTTGCTTGTGGTTATATATTTGAAAGGTGAAAACATTTTGCATAATTATGATTTAACATTTTTGAGTTTACAGAAACAAGTGTTGAAATGTTGTTTTCATACTATACTATTTATATACTGTTTGAAAAAACGCTAAAAATTAAAAAAAACAATTACAATATTATAAACTTTTGTTTAATTTATTGTCAACACTCGCATTAGAAGCAATTTTAATGGAAATCGACCCAACTTTAAAAATAATATTGCTGGCAACTACATCAATATAACGGATTTACATGTGCATCTTTAACAGTTTACTTTGCTATATTAAATTGTGAACGGGCAACAGGTTTTCTCCGGCATCTATTGCCTTTTGGAAAACTTTTACTCCACTTTCGAAGCTATACAATGAGACTCTTTAGGACTTCCTTGTTGAGAGTTTAAGAGCGGCTTTTGTCCCAAAAAAAATCAACGAAAATTTGGTATAACTGGTTTGGTGAATTGCTGCACCTATCTGATTACATCAGGATCTGATAGTATTTCGGTAGTAAAACACCTGTTGGCCGCCCGCAATCTAAGGTAGGATTTGGTGATCTTTGATTTTACGTGGTCTAATGCTCTGTTGAATTTACTTTCCCTATTCGCTGCACTTTTGATTAGTGATGGTGCCGAGTCGGGATAATTCTCGATATTGTCTTATCTCGTTTTTAAATTCTAGATTTACATTTTTCTATCTCTGACACTTGAGGCGAGAGTAGTTTAGGCATTAAGACCCCACAGTTGCCAAAACGGGATTGGGTAATTACAGTATACTCTGAGGTCTGCGCTAAATCTTTGTAGCAGTTGGAGTTCATTGTAATCGAACCCTGGTCTAAGCCTCTTTTACAGAACAGATAGTAAATGATCTAGATAGTCGAAGAATAAAAGTAATGTTTCTGATACCCAGCCACTACTATTTGCAAATTATTTATAACAAATGTATAGGTGGTGTCAACAAAATCGATCAGTTAGCAGACGAAACTGAGGCAAAGGAAGTGATGGTGGGTAAGATGATATCAAAGGCGTCAAGCAAACTTCACTTTATAAAATTGCGTTAGGTAATTTTAAGCTTTTGTTGCCAGCCTGTTTTAGAATTTTTTTATGTTATAATATAACTTCAGAAGCCACAATGTCTATTTAAGGAAACACCATGTATTTTGAAAAGATAAGACTTTGCTTAGTAGTTTTCAGAAATTTATGGGATTAAAGGTTTTTAAATCTACCTACAAAATTTAGTTGTGTAAAGTCGCATTTAAGAAATCGCCATCTATATTGTTGATCAGAATGAATATTCGGCAAGTTTTCAGTTATTGAACCTTTGTGCAAATAGGAGTATTGCAATTTTTCCTCTTTAATGGTTTTGCATTTAGTTTTTGATAAAGCAGTTTGATTCGTAGATGCTTCATGTACACAAGTACTGTAGATTAGCTCAACTAAATTTGCATGTTCTTAGTGATTTGCTACTTTAATGTTGAATTAAACAACAAACTTTGATTACAAAATTTAGGAAAATCGAGATTTAAATTTCTATTTTTAAACCGTTGCTGAAAGTTATTACTTTTCCTCTTGTAGTTGGAAAGGCAGGAAGTGAGACTGTACACAAATCAATATATAAAATGTATTTAACTCTGCATAACAGCCCGCGGAAATATGGCGGAAACTGCAGTTGCGGCCGTGAAAATGGGGATAAGTCTCCCAAAAAACAGTAGCGGCATTGCAAACAAAGTCCAGGCCCAAAAAGTATAAAACAAACGAATATTTCCAGTTGTCAATCCCGGAGGAGCATTTCTATCAACAGAGGGAACCACTCAAATCTCTTTTGAAAGCTTTGTGTTTCGGAACAATGCCAAAGATAGTACTTGTCCGTAATATTATGGGAATTCAATTCGAATTCTTTTATGCGACTACTTTTGAATGAGGCGGATTGAAAACGGCATTCACGTTCTTTTATCTCCAAATTGCTTTTGTAATCTACGATTCTGCGCTGCCTGCTTTGTTTTGATATTCTGAAAACATCCCTGGAACACCGAATCTCCCCGGCGAATGTAGCGAAAATTGCCCTCATTTGCGTTTTCTGGACGGGAAATATGGAAAAACTATCTTGAAAGTTCTAATTCTTATTCGGGGGACTATTTAAACTATATCTTTTTAATTACGCAGTTAATGGAATATACTCCAGTCGAATTTATACCATAAATTGTTAAAAAGGCGTTTGCTTCCGGCCAAACCGGAAGTATTCGTATACTACCTTTCGATCAAAACGAGTCATCAGGTTTAAAAGATAATTACTGTACTGAATAATATCAATTAACATTTTTCAGAAAGTCAGAATCTCATAAAAAAGGTAAACCTGTACATCGAGTAGTTTTAGCACATGTTGCAGATCGGCTCAAGCCTTGTGGAAGTGAATCCCTTCAAAGGGCGAATTTCATTTGGTCGTCCCCTATTTTATTAACGCGCTTTCATACAAGTGCGCTTAGAGATACTCTGGAGAATTTACCGAAACCCATTTCGCCAGGAATCATAACCTAATGAATAGGGGATTCTAGTATTTGACGTAAGCTGATACGGATCTGCCTGACTCGGCCCTTATTGAATTTCGCGTGGAACTGTTTTAATTTCTTTTCATAAATTACTATGTGCGAGTTAGGGACCGCTGCAAGATATTTGTAGGTCCTTGTAGGTGATTAATGAGATCAGATTTTGTAATGTTGCTGAATTATCGAGCCATAGATAGATCAGAACCACCAAAATTATCAGCATACACTAATTTCATTATAAATGGTACCTATTTAACACTTTAGATGGATTTCGCTTGCCATAATAATATAACTTTACACCAATCATCAACAACCCAATTCTCCCCGGAGCCTGATTGACAAGTATTTGAAAACAGAAAGCTATGACCTAACAGCACTAATGAGATCACAGAGACGATCTAACCTGACTAAACGGTCACACTATTGCTTGAACTTTTAGATGACGGTCAGGCAGAAGATGACGCAGGCCAAAATAAAGATCCAGTAACAACGAGATCCGGCGTAAAAATCATCTAAACGCTGGTGGATTTACTAGAATCTAAGCAACGACGCTATACAAATTTTGAAATGTACCAAATGCCAAAGATTGGGACACACCAAAATCTTTTGCAGTAGAAGCCCATGAATATCCTAATACAATCTAGGGCACGGTCAATCTACTCGAAAAGCAACCGTTGATTGTAAGAGACAGTTAACGATCTCAGGAGTTCGCTGCTCACCAAGGCATGGTAATAAACACTTCGAACATTATTTCCAATTTTAACCAAAAATTCAACAATCCACATTGTTGGAAAAACACTCAATGAATTCAAAATGCTACAGATATCAACTGTTCTATTGTAGTAAAAAAGAAAATCAGGGAAAACACAGATTGCGTTGGAAATGGCAATCAAGGTATCCTGGTAATAAATAAAGGCTCAATAAAAATGCCTGAGTGAAACATTATTTACAGCATATCTCAGCATCACAAGCCAGCAAATATTCACTTTCGCGAGCGACCAAGAAACTGAAACAACCACAGAACTATAGCTATTCTATACGTCTCGAGAATAACGCTTGGATTGGAAGCGATTCATTTTAAAACAATACTTAAACTCGTTGATTCTGAAGCTACAAGAGGAGAAGATTCACTTTCGAAGAATTGGGCGAACCAGGAAATGTGAATGGGAGAAGATTAGAATAGAAGAACGTTTATCATAACTTGCAAACAGGTTTCCGGGGGCACAGGAAATAGTAGACTATAATGAATTTCACAAGACATCGCAAACTCACTGCTAAAACAAAAATGATGAAAACCAGGCATAACGCAGCTAAAACGCGGGACGTCAAAGTGAAGACTCGTAACGAATTTGCTACTTTCAATCGAACACTAAAACGCAGCTTCAGGATACGTAAGCGTAGGGTGCCTTGATGTCAATTTGACCTATCTGTCTATAACGGACAGATCGTTGTCTCTTCCCACTCTAAACTACTTAGTTAGGAGGTGAGAGGGGACAACGATCTGCCCGTCCCTGGTAAAGGACAAATACGTCAAATTGACATCAAGGCACCCTAGATAAGCGTACTTTGGTGAACAACCCAGCTACAAAAGCCGAGCATGCAGCAATTTTGGGCTATACCAAGACTCTCTACGTCATCACGACACCACTTCGGACAATGGTGGTAATCTTCTCACCTCACAGGAAGAACAGCCTAAAATATGGAGAGAGCAGTTTACCAACATTCTAAATAGGGTTACAGAAGAACAATAGTGAGAGAGAATAAGAGGAGCATAAAAGAGCCGTTGCCAGCATCGTGAAGTCGACGATGTGGATAGTCATGAAGGACATCTCTAAGGGGCATGTGCGGCAACCACACATTACAGGTTTAATATCAGGACAATAGAAGTATGGATCGGAGTGAAACAGATTCAAGGACATGGAAGTCAACTCAGAGATCTCGAGACTGAAGCGCAAAAACTTGAATTGAAAATTAATGCAAAAACAAATGAAACGCACATCTGCAACTGAACACATTCTAACTAAAGCTGAATGATTAGATTTGCACCTGTGCGAATTATGGATTTAAACATAACTAATATATAAAAATGTGTAAGCCCCTATCTTCGTCACAGAAGACGTTTGCTCTTCGCCGCACGGACGCTTGTTGATACATCGAAGCTCCGCGATACGCGTGTTGCCGTAGCAAGTGCTCGCTGCGCAATCCCATTCATCAGCCCCAAAAGAATATCCAGATAGAAGGGGGCCAGAATGGGTGTAAAAGTACAATCCTGACCCGTCCAAATGACTGTTTGAATCGAGCTTCATCCCGCGAAGCAAGCTAGCGCAGGTGGAGACCTGGGGCTACCATGAGCAATTGGAAGGAACCAATCTCAAAACCGCATTTGGTTGCAGAATGACCAGAACATGAGGATGGTGCTTCTATCTGAGCAGTCTTAATAACCCTACGTCCTATATGGAGAACCATACAGCTCAGAAGCAAGACTAAATCTTTGCCTTTCGGGAGATCTATAACTGTGAAACATACAAAGAGACAAAGTATCTGACAATGAAGATTAAAACATTCGTCATATCTAACGAGGAACTGTGGAATAGACTGCACCAGCTTCCAATTGACCAACAAAGCAATAAAGGAAAATGGAAATGGATTGGGCACACATTGCGCAGGCTCAAATATCCTATATGCAAACAGGCCATATAGAAACTTATTGTTACAACAATTAACACCAATAATCCTGGATAACGACCTTATATCCAGTTATCAGTTTGGATTTCTGAAGAACCATGCTACTATTGAACACGTGCATTGAGTGACCTGTTATTTAAAATCAAAGGCGCTTATCTTCGGAGTGAAGTCATATCTAATTGATAGATATTTTCTTGGGAGGCACTGAAATAATCACACGTCTTTGTTTCACACTAACGCTGGAGCATCTGATAACCCCACCACATCTGGAAGAATGGTTGTCCCATTTGTGGACGACACTGTGGTGCTATTAACTTACTCCCATCTCATTACAGCAAGTCATCATCTTCAGGATCCTTTCAAAAGTTAAAATTGGTTGAGTAAATGGCGAATTAAATGGCAGAGGTAAATCGGTTGGTGTGACCCTTATTCTGATAAAAGGTATAGCTTAATAATAAACAAATACCACAAGCTGAGCACACCACTTGGGTAAATGCAAGTTCACGATACCTGTTGCGAAACCATTGGGGCCAGTTGTATTTCGTATTGCAGAATAAAGGCTAGCGCTTCCAATGCGGTCTAAGGCAGCACTCCTACTTATCAATATTGCAACTAAGTGGGACAAAAACACACTATAGATACTACTATATATTTATATGATAACATATTGATAATTGATAAAAAAACAATAAGAAACAAGATATCATCCAACAACGGACGCTCGTGTCAATGTATGACGTGTCGGGTGGGTGTGGAGTTGTGTCAGCTGTTCGCACGCCAAACAAGCCTTGTTATGCACTTATGACTGATGTTCGGATACGTGATTATGGATCTGCATTTAAACCGACGACTGACATGGATAATACATAATATTTGGATAAAATAAAACCAACTAAGGCTTACAATACGGAAAATGTATTATTTGGAAGTTTCAACTGTCTATAGACAGGAAAATATTGCTATGCAAATCACCATTAGAGTAATTCCGTTGCACAAGGAATGATAATCAAGTTTTTTGGTGATGAAACACGAAACCGACTGATAGTTTGCTCAGATTGGAAAAATATTTTTGAAAATACAAATGGATGAGAAGTGAAAAGCGTACATGCATGCAGTGTCGATCAGAATGGGAACGAAGTTAATATGAACCGGTTAACAGAAAACGAAGTAATTTTTCATCGCCAAGCAGGCAGCGAACAAATTACAAAAACATCTGTTCACCAGCAAATCGCCCCGATCCTACAAGAATTTAAAAGAAAACCGTTACAGAAATAAAACAATAAACCGCGGCGTGCCAGCTCAAAGGAGCACCAATTCTCAAGTGCAAACCTCTGCACAAAGACAATAAAGGGCCAACGGCTCGCCAAACCCCAAAACAAAAAAATTGCAAGCACATAAAACATCCCAATAAATCCGGAAGCCGACAAAACGGCGCCGCTGCGAACAAACTCCGAACGCGCTACCAAATTAATAATCCAAGTTCAATTACTAAAACGCTCTTAAATCAGAGTGCGCCCAATCAAAACTCTCACATAAGGATACCTGCCGATAGGAAAAGTTAACCGCCACCTGATAAAATCAACCCCAAGTCTCTAGCACCCAGGCAGGTCGAGAAAAACGAGCGGGCGGAGCGGCCGAAATTCAGCGTACACAGCGGCCCGGCGGAAAAGCATTTTGTAACGAAGAAATCAGGGCCACGACCGAGTACAGCGGGCAAGGGTGCAAAATTACAAATTAAATTATAATTAGCGGAAGGAAGCATCCCAGGAAGGCGTGAATAGTATCAAAATTCATATAAAATTAGCGCGCAACCAAATCAAAGCAAAAATAACTTCTTAACATACGCAATAAGAGTAATGCTTAAGTAAGTTTTACGCCGAACACGGAATTAAAAAAATTCCAATTTTAATTAATCTTTACCAAAACCTAGCAAATTGGGTGTCGTTAGAATCAACATTTCAACGACTATTGATTGCGACCCAAATCAAGTCGATAATTGATCACGCCGCTCAATTAAACGCGATAATCCGAAATACGTCAAAAACGGGCAAAAACATCCCTTCTACTTCGACCAATGAGCTGCGAGATCGCGTTTGACAAAGGACTGGCCCCTTTAAATAGTCAGACGCTGGCAGTAGGAAATCACTCAATCCAGGAGAGTCCACCAGCAACCACTACAGCCTCCAGGACCACCAGCAGCCATTCCAGCCTCCCAGGACAACTCTGCCTCGGCGGGTCAATCCAGAAGCAACTCAACCCAGGAGAGTCAGCCAACAGCATCCAGCCTTCCAGGACCAGCTAGCAGCTCCAGCCTTCCAAGGATCTACCAGCCCCAGCCCTCTCCAGAGCCTATCACCTTCGTTGGACATAGCTGTTTGCCGCATCTACTGGACTTAGCTGTCTACCGCATCTACTGGACATAGAGCCTGCCGCATCCACTGGACTTAGCTGTCTACAGCATCTACTGGACATAGAGCCTGCCGCATCCACTGGACTTAGCTGTCTGCCGCATCTACTGGACTCAGAGCCAACCGCATTCGTTGGACTTAGAGCCAATCGCCTTCGCTGGACAGAGAGCCTGCCGTCTTCGTGGGATTTGGACACGGAGCCACTTTAGCCGCCGGCACCGCCTCCGAAGGACCACACCAGCTTCCAACTGCGGATGCCAATCCGCCATTTTCTTTTTTCTGTACATATATGTTACCTAGTTATAAGCTTATCTGTATGTTAGCTAGTAGTGTAAATATAATAAACTTTGTTCCAATCAAATCCAGTGTCTAGCTGAGGGTAACGCCCACCCTCCTCTTCCGAAACCGACGCAATTGAAGTAACCCTACCGCTGAGCTATAAACCGAGGCGTGTTAATTGGCGCCCAACGTGGGGCAGCCTTGTTAAAGTGTTTTAGTTTAAGGGGAATTTCTAAACGACCAAGTACGAAATTGAAGAAAGCAAAATGATGCCGATGAAAAGTGAAGCTGCTTTTGCAACTTGAAACATGGTGTATGTAATGATTTTCTTATATTATAGGAGACAAACATGTCTAACCTCTCCACGACAATGCTAGACCCCATTTCACGAATTTTGAGCCAAAATATTCAATAGTAGCACTTCTATTGTTGATATGTTACCCCAGTAAAGTGTTCATATTTGAAACATTTCGTATAGTGGAAGCTTTAAAGAGTAAATAAAAACCTTAGTGAGCTATAAATATCAAACGTATTAATCACATTTGTGAAAAAATGCTTTATTTCCAGAGATACTTACATGGAATGAAATTTAAAATAAATATTACGGAATCAGGATCTCTAAAAAGCATTTTTGGACAGGGGTGTATTAAGTAGGTACTCTCTATCACCGACTACATTTTTTTCACATCCAATTCGTTACTTAAAGCGATGTAAATATATAAAACATATCGTTCAATGGCTTTGACGTTTTTCTGTCAAAACTCCTTGAAACTATCCTAAGTCACTATTTTCTGCATAGCCATCAAATCGAAAAATTACTCGTGATTAAGCCGGTAACGAGCTGCCGTGAGGGTTTTAATCATGCAGTCTGCCGAGGCGGTGCCTGCTGCGCGAGAATAATAAAGAACGAGAAAATATCAGCGGAATCGTTAGTGGATATTAAAACCTCCCTTGTATAGTACATAAGCGGTTTTCCGGACCGTGTAGTTTAACTCCCTCGCGTGTCTGATTACGTAATATTTCTACATTCCCCGGAGGCACTTAATTTTCTTCAATCCTTCATTTTCCTTCCTTCGGTGTCATAGCACACTTACAGCCGCTTCGATGCACACTGTCTGCCTCCAACAGTGCCGGACTTGGGAATAAAGCTCGCGCTTCGCTGCTTTCTTGAAAATTACTGCGTCCACAAGAGCTTCTGTCCAGTGGCGTGCCTGGTCTATTTAAACCTTACCAAAACCACCTTCATATTACTATAGCGACTGCTCATCGATTATATTTTGTTTAGAGGATTACGTTTTTTACTTCTGATACCTTACGGTGTCGAGGGTTCTTGCTTTATACAGATTTTCAATTGTTTCCTGTATCTCGTAAACACTTCAAAGTCGGTCTATTAAACAATAGACATCAAACAATGAGTTTTAATTGTGTAAAATTACTTTACCGGTTTCAGGATATTAAGCCTTTGTTTACATATACAAAAGTGGGCTGGTAACTAGGTCATAACTTATCTGTAGGGTAATGGAATATTACCCTACATGGCAACCATAACCATATAGCAACCGATAAACTATTGAACATATCACGGATGTTATGAATCATAACAGCCTCAGATGTTTTAAAATCCTCGCTCTACGAGCTCGGATTTCAAAACATCTGCGGCAGTTATGATACTCATAACATTCCTAGATATGTTAATAGCTATTAAATTGAGAAATATTACAGTAGCTAAAAAATCAAACCAGTTAATTTCGTTAAAAGAAAACACGTTAAAATGACAGTTAATTTCTCTAAATATATTTTATCCACAATCACCTTATAATTGAAGTTTTATCCACACTTATGAAACGTCTAAAGTACCACTTTATCCACTAGTGGAAGAATGAAATTACTTTATTCCACTAGTGGAATAAAACCATGTCACTTACTACTGCATTGTTGGTAGCACTGTCAAGCTATGCCAAATTCGAAATTTGTAGGTTAAGAGTTGCGTTAATCTGTGTCAAATAACAAACAAAACTTAACCTACTGACCTCTCGAATTTGGCATAGACTGACAATACACTTCAGTACTGCCAAACGTATAACATTTGATCTTTCGGTACTTTCTAAATTGTCACTATGACGTTTCATGGCTGTCAATACAAAACGTGTGTCTTTTTAGATATTTATTGAATTGTTGGATAAAACGTTGTATTGCATTCGTGTTTTAGTTGCGTTTTATCCACTTAAGAAAATTAAACGCTCGAACTGCGTTCTCGCGTTTAAACATTCTTGCGTGGATAAAACACTTATACAATAAATAACTATTAACGTGAAATGGACGTTAAAATTCGTTTATGAATTATAATCTCGTTAAAATTACATTTAAACGTATTAACACTATTTTAAACCTCGAGCTGACTTTCAATCTCATTAAAAAATCAATTGTAGTAAGTAGGCATTTTATCTCGTTAAAAACTTACTGTTTATATCTGTAAATGCCTTTTGATTTTATGAACTCGACGTCAAAACTCGTTTCTGGGAATGTTAAACCCTTTAATGTGAATTTTTATATCGTTAAATTTACATTTAGTCTCACTATAATTATTTATTCCTATGTTAGGCTGACATTTAATCTCGAATATTCTATTCTAAATCTTGTTCGAACTACATTTAATCCGTTTATAACCATTTTAAATCTTACCATCTTATTATTATAGCGACTTATAACGAGTTTAAATCAATCGATTTGACGAAATGGATTACGTTTTTCACCTAACCGTCATCTAGTAACTTACACAGTCGAGAGTTGTTGGGGTGTTGTTCTCTACGGTTTGCTCCATTTCTTCACCTTTCGCATGTCTGCCATCAATCGCCATCTTCATCCACGGCCTCCCAAACCTCCAAAACCCGATCCTCCTGCAGCAATAGTCTTTCTTCCCTATATCCACCAAGTCACCGACCGCATAGGAAAGTTTCTTCGAAAACAAAATATTAAAACAGTATTCAAACCTTCGAGCAAAATCTCACAGGTTCTTCCTTCATCTAAAGATAAATTAAACACTATGTCATCTAAAGGTGTTTATAGAGTCCCTTGCTCTTGTAATGCTGTATACATTGGTGAAACAGGTCGTTCAGTGAAAACTCGCATCTCTGAGCACCAGCGCTGTCTCAAGTCAGGTCTCGTTTCATCATCGGCCATCGCCGAACACCAACGCGATACTGGTCATAAGATCCTTTTTGATGAAACTTCCATCATCTGCAAATCCCCATTCTTCTTTAGCAGAAAGATTCGCGAAGCTATTGAGATTTGCAAACACCCTAATAATCTCAATCGGGACGAAGGCTTTACCCTTCCTTCTATGTGGAAAGTGCTAATTCCTAAGCCCCGCCCTCCGCCACTGAACCGCGACGGCATTTGCTGAATCGCGACGGCGCTTGCCTATAATTTCTCGTCTTTCTTCTTCCGATAGTCAGTCGAGTTTCGCCACTGACGTGGTTCACACGTTGAGTTACCGTGCTCTTCTGTCCCTTCCCTGCAAAGAGTTTCGCCTCTGGTGTGGTTAACACGTTGAGTTACCGTGCTCTTTTGCTTTTTTCCTCCTGATGAAGCCCCTTACGAAAGTGGGCGAAACGTTGAGTTCTTCGATCTCAATCATGACACGGTCCAATCCCGGAAGTCGTTTGTTACTTAAGGATTGAATATTCTTGATTGAGTTTTAGTTGTCAAAATTATGTCAAGTTTTATTTAGAGGAATATTAGTCTCGTTAAAAATTGTGTTAAATCAGCTTTTAATTTCGTTAGAAAGCTCGGTAGCATTATTGTTAATCTCTATGTTTTTTAATTTTATCTACGATCATGTAAAAAGTGCCTACTTTCTACACCGATATTAGTGTAAAAAGTTAACTTTTAGTACACTAGTGTTATAAAAATTTTATTGCACGCTAATGTCAATAAGAAATCTATGATACACTAATTTTAGTGCAAAAAGTTAACTTTTATTACACTAGTGTTATAAAAATTTTATTGCACGTAAATTTAAAAAATACAAAATGAAATACATACTTTCGTAAAAGATTATGATCGTAGATAAAACGTTGTAAGACACTCTTGCAAAAAGGCTCTTTATTGCACTCATAGGTCTTAGAATGCTCGCTAACGCTCGCATTCTAATTTGACCTATTCGTGCAATAAAGAATGCCTTTTTGCACTTGTATCTTAAATAACTATTATGAACTCGAAGTGAAATTTTTTTTATGCCAATTCTAAACCCTTAAACGTGCATTTCCACCTTGTTAAAGTTATATGTAGCCGTACTTAGTTATTTTAAATCTTCAAATGTCCATTATTCCTGTTTTTAGTTAACACTTCGACGTTTGCCTATACTTCATTGAGTTTTACTTCGTTAAAATTACTGCACAGTTTGTTTAGAAGAATATTAGTCTCGTTAAAAACCTATAGTACTAAACCGCCTTTTAATCCGGTAAAAATAAACTCGTTAATCTCCCAAACTAGTCTACCTTAGAACCCGTTTATGCACGTTTCTGATCTCGTTAAAATAAAATTTACTCTCATTGAAGCCTTGTTGAGAGGGATTTCAATCATACACTATTCTAAATCTTACTTAAAATGATTTAAAATGTTATAAAAACCGCTTTTATATCGGATTCATCCTGAGATACCATACGGAGTCGCGAGTAACTCGAGTGTTGTTCTCCACAGTTTCTCGTGAGCACTTTACCATTTGCCTATTACCCTTAAAGGATTGCATATTTTTTATTCAGCTTTAATAGAGATATATCGGCGACCCTGACTCGCATTGTCTCAGGCCATGTTCCTACATGAAATGAAGTGCCCGGAACTTTACTTTCTTTAATTAGTTAAAATTACTTTTAATTTTGGTTAGAGGTTTATTAGTCTCGTTAAAAAATCAATCGTGAAAGAGTCTCGTTAATCTCCAAATATGATCGACGTTAGACTCATTTATGCAGACTTTAAAACCTGTAACATGAATTCTCGTTAAAATTACATTTGCTTTCTTTTAAAATTTGTTGAGCCGAAGTTTAATCTCTTGTGAACTGCTCTAAGACTTGTTTAAACTAACTTTAATCTACTTTATATATTTATTATTATCTTTTATACTTTTGTAACATTATAGCGCTTTCTAATCGAGTTTAAACATTTAAATGTGGTTTAAAGCATTACGGTTTGTTTACTTAATGCATCACCTGGTACCTTTCGGTTTTTGGGTCGTCGCTCTCCACAGTTTGCTCAATATATTCAAATGCTTTGCGAACACTTAAACGTTTGCCATTCTCTCCTTCATTTAGTGTTACTTCGTCAAAATTCTTTAAGTTTTATTTAGACGATTAATAGTCTTATTAAAACAGCAGTTGTGTAAAACTAGCTTTAGATCTTGTTAAAAAATCTGTAGAGCTTTACTCAGAATTTTCCTCGTAAGTGGAAGTTGTGACACTAAGAATTCTGAAAAACCATAGGAAACTAGGAGTAGAAATATTTTAACCTTTCTAAAATACTGAAACAAGAAAAGGAAACACTTGGTAATGCGATTTACATCAATTTGAAAGTTTAAAAAAAAGTTGGCGGTGGAATTCGAACTCGGCGCGATTTCAGGACCTGCTAAAGCGATTTCGACGCATGAAAAAAGCTCGCTCGCAAACCGCACTTTGGTCTCGTTCTGCCACGAAAAAAATGCTTTGCACCTTTGCGATGCGATTGATTTATATACAACACCTTGCTTGTTACCCATTGTTGTCTTTTTAAAAACATTTACCATGAACCTATTGGTAAAGTCTGAGATATGTGCAAATTGTTACTTTTATTTAATTCTCAGTTAAAGCAAAAATAGATAAAATTTTATTTTTAAGGTGTTCAGCCTGTATATATTTGACCGAAAGTATATTCAGTTTCGTGCTTGTTAGACATATAATTCGCATGCAAAGTATCAACTTGATCCAACAATAGTTTTGAGCTATACAATCAACAGACCAGATAGCCAAATGTACAGACAGATGGGCAGAATTGAGAAAACCTGTTTTTCGTCATCTAGGGACTCTGAAACGTGAAGATCTAAAGAAATCTCTGAAGGTGACTTTTTCACAATTACAAAAGAAACATCGTTAATGTGAGTGTGAATTTCTATAAATGTATTTTAATTTAGTGACGTCTAAACCGGTTTGGGCGCATTTTAAACCTTTTAACATAACTTGCAATCTGGTTAGGATTACATTTATACCCATGAAAGGTATTTTACATCTTACTGAGCCGATTTTTAACGTTTAAACTATTCTAAATCTACATTCTTACCAAAATCGCTTATGTATGCTTACAGCGACCCCTAACGGAGTTTAAACGATTAAATGTTGCTTAACGAATTGCTTTTTTACTTAACCGTTTATCTAGTACCTACCTTAAGGTGTCAAGGGTTGTTGGGGTGTCGCTTTCCAAGGTTTGCTTCATTTATTCAAATGTTTTCTGAACACTTTAAAGTTTGCCATTATGTGCAAAGGCTTGAATCTTCTTTATGAGTTTTAGTTCTTCAAAATTAGTTAGTACTTTATTTGGAGAATTAATAGTCTCATAAAAAATCTGGTTAAAAAGTTCCTTAATGTCAGTTTGAATATCTATAAATACACCCATAAAAATTATTTTGAATCTTGTTGTGCTGACTTCTAACGTTTAAACTAAATCTGCATTCTTACAAAAATCGCTCATGTATGTTCAGAGCAACTTCTAACCAAGTTCAAATGTTTAAATTTTGTTTAAAAAATTACTTCTTTACGTAATTCGTCATCAGGTATGTTAAGGTATCGAGGATTATTGGGGTGTCGCATTTTTAAGTTTGTCTATTGTATTAAAAAAAATTCTTTAGTGAGTTTTATATGAATAAGATTTTTTAAATTTTGTTTAAAGTAATATTGGCTTTGTTAAAATGTTTCGCTCCAAACTACCTTGTAATTTAGTTAAAAAAAGTCGTGAAAATTAATGAATTTCAATCTCTTTAATATAATCTAATTTCAATCTTGTTTAAACGATATTTAATCTACTTAAAATTATTTAACTATCACCGAAATCACTATTTTATTCTTACCGCGCCTTTACTGGAGTTTAAACGATTTAATTTTATTATTATCGTTCCGTTCCTCGTGAGCAGTTTAATTGCGTTTAAACAATTAAATGGTTTTTGTGCTTCATTTGGCTAAATTATATCAAATTTTGTTTGGAGGAATCCTGGTTTCGTTAAAAACAGCAATCCTGCTAAAGCGGATTTTAATATTCTCAAGAGAAATCTCGTTAAATGATGGTTAATCTCTAAGGATGACCTTTAATCGACGTTAAGACTTTTTAAAATTTGGTTTCAAGGATTTTCTAACTTAATTTGTTGTGTGATACATTACGGTGTCGAAGGTTTATCATGAGCTTTAACGTTTTTCCATTACATTTAAAAGATTAAATCTTTTATATTGTTTTGCTTCTTTAAAATTACTTGAAGTTATGTTTAGCGGAACATTAATTTCGCTAAAGAAATCTTAAGAAGTATTAATCTCATTAAAGTTCGTTAAAGGCTCGTTAAAATGATTTTGAATCTCCATATATCGTTCTAATCTTGTGAAAGCGACGTTCAAATGTTGCTAATATGCATTTTAATCTGGCGAAAATCATATTTGCTCCAATTGAGATCATTTTAAACATAAAACTTGTTTAAAAACATTTAATGTCAATTCCAATTATATGTAATCTGCTCTGCCCCCAAACTGTTTCGAATCTTCCTAAAACTATTTACGCCTCATTGGTTGTTATAGTTACTTTGAATCGAATCTAAACCCAATTTCGTTTTAAGCGGCTGTTGTCTTTGTAAAATGGCAGTTAATTCAAACAACTAAATATGTTATAAATGCCATTTATCTCGTTAAAACGACTTTTAATTTTATTTAAATATATTTTATTGTCAACGAAAGGCCTGTATATCGTGCTAAATTTAGTTTAATCTCTTTTCAAAAACTTCATTTCGTGCCTTGTTAAAAAGTATTTGAAAATTATTTTCAACAACTCGTTTAGGAGAATTTTAATCTGGTGAATATTATATTTTCTCTAAGTAAGATTATTTTAAATCTTAAACCTGTCAAGACACATTTAATGTCAATTCAAATTATGTGTAATCCCCTTCAAACTGTGTTCAATATTCTTAAAACTACTTTCATCAGACGTTATAGTTACTCTTAATCGAATGTAAACCATAAAATTTTGTATAAACGGCTGTTGTCATGGTAAAATGCCTCTTAATCTAGTTCAAATAACTAGATATGTTATAAAACCCATTTATCTAGTTAAATCGATTATAAATGTTATTTAAATCAATTTTATTGTCAATAAAACGACAGTGAATAGTGCTAAACTTAGTTTAATCTTTTTTTATTTCGTGCTTCATAAAAGGATTTGGTTAAACCTCGGAAATTTTTTTTAAAAACTCGTTTAGCTGAGCTTTAATCTGGTGAAAATTATATTTGCTTTAATAAAGATTAGTTTAAACCTTAAACTTGTTTAAACACACTTAATGCCAATTCAAATTATGTGTAATGCCCTCCAAGTTGTGTCCAATCTCTCTAAAATTACTTACATTTCATTAGTTGGAAATAAATACATTTAAATAAATTTATTATAGTTACTTTTAAATCCAATCTAAACCTATACGCAGTTGGTGTTATCATTAAAATGCCACTTAATCTAGTTGAAACAGCTAAATATGTTATAAATGCCATTTATTTCGTTAAACGACTTTAGAGCGTATTTAAATCAGTTTTATTGTCAATAAAAGGAATCTGAATCGATAAATTTAGTTTAATCTTTTTTCAAAAACTTTATTTCGTGCCTCGATATAAAGATTTGGTTAAAATATCGGAAAATTATTTTTAAAAGTTGAAAGAATTATTTGTCTTCTCAAAAAGGACTGCTTAAACAACTTTGTGTTTAATTTAAACGACTAGATGTTATTGAAATCGCTAAATCCTATTTAAATATTACATAAAATACAATACAATATTACATCTCTTATAAAAACGATTGAATGTTGCGCAAATGACTCAATCGTACTAAGTTGTCTACTCATCTTGTTTAAACGACTTTTGATCTCGTTAAAATAGATTTCGTCAAAATGCATTTTAATCTCTCAAAAACTGACTTTCAACCTTGCTTAAACGACATTATAGCTTGTGTTTATTTTATAGATTAAAATTCGTTTACTGTTGTTACATTCAAGTATTTTAAATCGTCTATAAATGGGTTAAAATGACTTGTAATCTACGAAAGCAGCTGTTAATCTGGATGAAAATACTTTTGAATGATTAAACTAAAAGAAGATAATCACTACAGTAAATTTTGCAATAGAAAGCATAAATCACTGAAAACTAAAAAACCCAAATTTACCTTCTTGTTACAATTTAAATAATGTCAATTTAAATGCCTATATACCACTCTAAATTTAGCTCGGTAGGGGAGTCCAGGGTTAAAGGGGGCAACAAACAATAAATGTAGTTTCTGTCGGAAGTTTTACACCAAAGCTCGGAGACTTCTACAATTGACCTACTGTATATGTTATTGCTAAGTATATCTTTTATATAATTATAATAAAATTCCTGTTATCAAAATATCGATTACAGTTTAACATCAGGAAGCTTCTTGATTTAAGTTTTTGTCGCTCTTCTTTCGAAAAAGTTTAGGCATTTGATTTCACAGCCTCCGCTATTATACTTGGGATAAAACAATGTCATTTTGTATTTCCTAGACCCTGAATATCTATTATCTTTCCTCATCTCAGTCGTCTTCAGTGGAATTCTGAAACAAAAATCTAAAAGGGAAAACGCATTTATTTTTATTTTTTTAAATTTAAATTTAGTTAAATCCTGGAGTGTTAAAAAGCTGAAACTAAGTGGCAGGAAGTTTGAGGAGTCCTGAAGTAGAACTACATTCATGCCATTAGGTTTTTGAAAACGTTTAACCTGTTACATATTTATTCTAAAATATGATCTAAAATTATTTTTATCTAGTATGGCTATGGAATAGTTCCTAATTTATGAATGCAACTACGTGTATACTTAAATTTCAAACTTGACATTTGATATTTAAGTGACTTATAGCTACATTCATAAGTTAGGAACTATTCCATAGCCATACTAGATGAAAATAATTTTTGTTTATGCTGTATATTCGAGACCTACCTTGTCTTCAAACACATGCAGAGCTTCACTAGGCGTATCAGAACGTCAGCGTTATTTAGAACGAACTACTGGAGAACTTTATTTGGCTTAATGTATTTCATTACAGTTAATTATTCTGTAAATCCCCGCTTCGTTTAAATAGTCCAGAGTGTCTTGAGTCTCGTTATTTAAAAAAAATTTGCACTTGTATAAAATGGTTAAATAACCATTAGAACGCTTTAAATAAAAATTAGATTTGTTAATGACATTTTCCATTGCATTGAAGATTTTTTAATATTTGCTTGAAAAGATTTAACATGAACTTGGGTAAAGTAAAAATATAACTTGCTCTTGTAGAATATTGAAAAAGCAGAGAAATGATTAAAATTAATTTTAATTAGCCGTTGTAGAGATGTCGCCCCTCTAACAATGAAAGTCATACTCGTTATGTGTCTCGTCTCTCGTCTACATTTATAATTTCATCCATTCCATTATTGCTTAAAACAACTACCTGAAGTACAGCAAAGTAGCTTTGCGCTGCAACATCAAAAACGCCTAAAATCATACATAGATTGTGGGATAATCGTGCTTTTTCTCTCGATTACTTCCGTTACGTGTTTCCTTCTCCAGCTATCACGATTCCCAGATACTTAAATCTATCAGCTTCTTCCATTTTTTGTTGATTTGTATCTATATTAATGTCTTTGGTTTTTCTTTGCTATTACCAGTGCCCTTATTTTACCCCTGTATCCATAGATTTTTCAACATTCCTGGTGTTATCTTATCATGTTCTGCCAATTTTTCCCTATTAATGGATTTAATTGTATCTATAACTTCTTCTATCTTTATATTCTTCATCTTGAGTATAATTTGTTCGTCCCTGTACAGTTATCTTGTATTTTCCAAAGTGACCTTTCCTTTCTTTGCATTCTCTTCTAATTCTACTATCTCCCTCTTTCACGTGTCGCAGTTTGGTGTTTTTTCTTTTCTCAATGTTACTTGATAATCTCCTTTGATATGTTAACTTTTGTCACTTGTTTTTGCAATTTCTTGCATTTCTATGCCGCGTCTACTTTTTGTTACTACCAAATAATAGTCACTGTATATTACTGATCTTTCTTTTACTCTTTTACTGTAATAATTTTTTCTAAACGATCGGTTGATGACATAGGATTTTTGACTGACAGGTACGTACTTGTACAATCGAAACGTTAATATACACACAGTTCCAATATAGAAAACCTTTCAGTTTAAACGTCAGCACCTCGTGTTTCAAGGTGGTAACTACGAAAATTAATGAAACAATTGTGATTCAAATTGTTGCAGAAATCTCCACGTAGAAATGTTCAATTTATATACAGCTGAGCTGTTTATTTATCGACCTAAAATAGTAAAATTTGCAGTATTTCTGACTTTGTCACTTTAGTTTCGACTTAAACGATATCAATTCCAACCAGCAACTAAAAATTGCAGTTTAGTATAATATGAACCGGTTAACAGAAAACGAAGTAATTTTCCATCGCCAAGCAGGCAGCGAACAAATTACAAAAACATCTGTTTACCAGTAAATCGCCCCGATCCTACAAGAATTTAAAAGAAAACCGTACAAAATAAAACAATAAATCGCGGCATGCTCGCTCAAAGGAGCACCAATTCTCAAGTGCAGTAAAAGGGCCAACGGCTCTTTAAACCTCAATAAAATCCGGAAGCCGACAAAAACAGCGCCGCGGCAAACGAAACTCCGAACGTGCGACCAAATTATTAATCCAAGTCCAATCACTAAAACGCTCTTAAAACAGAGTGCGCTCAATAAAAAAACCCCACATAAGGATACCTGCCGATAGGAGGAATAAGCCGCCACCTGATAAAACAACGCCCAAGTCTCTAGCACACATACAGGTCGATTAAAAATAACTTTTCCATCAGCCAGCAAACATATCACCGCTCGTAATGCGGACGATGGTGGCAAGAAAACACTACAGAAATTTCGAAGTACACGGCGGCCCGGCGAAGACGTATTTTTCTAACGGTTAAATCAGGGCACAAAGCCGCTTACATCCGGCTAAATATTACACATTAAATTATAATTAACGGAAGGAAGCATCCCAGGAAAGCGTGAATAGTCTCAAAATTCATAGAAAATTAGCGCGCAACCAATCGAAGCAAAATAACTTCTTGACATACGCAATAAGAGTAATGCTTAATTAAGTTTTACGCCGAACACGGAATTAAAAATTCCAAGTTCAACTAATCTTTACCAAAACCTAGCAAATTGGGTGTCGTTAGAATCGACATTTCAACGACTATTGATTGCGACTCAAATCAAGTCGATAATTGATCACGCCGCTCAATTAAACGCTATAATCCGAAATACATCAAAAACGGGCAAAACATCCCTTCTACTTCGACCAATGAGCTGCGAGATCGCGTTTGACAAAGGACTGGCTCCTTTAAATAGTCAGACGCTGGCAGTAGGAAATCACTCAACCCCGGAGAGTCCAACCAACAAGAAGCCTCTTCAGGACCATCCAGCCTTCCAGCAGCATCAACTCAACCCAGGAGAGTCCACCAGGAACCATCCAGCCTTCCATCGCCGACTCAATCCAGGAGAGTCCACCAGCAGCCACTTCAGCTCCAGGACTCAACTCCAGCCTTAGAAGCTTCTCCAGGACCTCCAGCCTTCTAGGACTCAATCCAGGAGAGTCTACCAGCAGCCACTTCAGCTCCAGGACTCAACTCCAGCCTTAGAAGCTTCTCCAGGACCTCCAGCCTTCTAGGACTCAATCCAGGAGAGTCGAACCAGCATCAACTCAACCCAGCCAGCAGCTCCAGCCTTCCAAGGATCTACCAGCCCCAGCCCTCTCCAGAGCCTATCACCTACGTGGACTTAGGGCCAATCCTCCGCATTGGACTCTGCTGCCTGCCGTCTTCGGAAAAGCAGCCCACGTCGCGGCCCCCGCTGGCGACGGACCACCTGTCCCCGGACTCCCCTAGCGGAAGCCCGACCCCGCGCCCCGGCAACGCCCCGCTCCAGCCGCCGTCCTCGAGAGGCCTACTCGATCCGCCGACGTCCAAGGAGAACTTCCCAGCGCCCGCTACAAGCCCTGCCCCGGACTGCTTCCCGGAAGGACCGGACTGCGTCCAGGCTGCGTTCCCCGCCTCCGGCCAGTAGGAAAGGCCGCCCCATCACCTCCCGCGCCCCCAGCGCCCGAGTCTAGATGACCCTTTGTCTATATATTTTTTTTCGTGTTTTTTTGTATATATAATATTAAGTTTTGTTTGTATGTATCATAGTGGCCGTAGAAATAAAAGTATTAAAAGTTTACACCAATCAATTAGCAGCATCGACCAGGGTAACGCCTACACCCCTTCTTACGCTGACGCCATTGTGGAATCTACCGCTGAGCTTAGACGTAGGCTTGTTAAGGAAACTCTTAGTTTAGTTTTGTCGGCACATTCGTATACATTTAATTTTCAAATTATCTACATTTTATATCATGAAATGCAATAACAAAAGCACAAGACCAGATTATTTCCTAAGAAATGTCGCGCTAATTTTGGTTTTATACCATTTTAACCGAACAATTTAACCTAACCGCAACCAATTAGTTCCAAGCTACTAATAATAATAGTCGCAGTGACATCTGTACACACTGGTCGGCACTATAAATTCCGGCGCAACTTTAAACAAAGCGAGTTAATTTAGCAACTGCAGTATTCCATCACATTCAGCTACAAATTACAAACGCTTTAATCGAACTCGTTGATAAAAATAGAACCGAACGTAATCCGATTAGATGGCTCCAATACAACACTTCGGTGTCAATAAGCACAAAGGCGTTTTTGATGCTGCAGCGCAAAGCTACTTTGCTGTACTTCAGGTAGTTGTTTTAAGCAATAATGGAATGGATGAAATTATAAATGTAGACGAGACACGAGACACATAACGAGTATGACTTTCATTGATAGAGGGGCGACATCTCTTCAGCGGCTAATTAAAATTAATTTTAATCAAATTTCTGCTTTTTCAATATTCTACAAGAGCAAGTTATATTTTTACTTTATCCAAGTCCATGCTAAATCTTTTCAAGAGTATATTAAAAAATCTTCAATGCAATGCAAAATTAATGTCATTAACAAACCTAATTTTTATTTAAAGAGTTCTAATGGTTATTTAACCATTTTATACAAGTGCACATTTTTTTAAATTAGGAAACTCAAGACACTTAGGACTGTTTAAACGAAGCGGGGATTTACAGAATAATTAACTATAATGAAATACATTAAGCCAAACAAAGTTCTCCAGTAGTTCGTTCTAAAGAACGCGGACGTCCTGATACGCCTAGTGAAGCTCTGCATGTGTTTGAAGACAAGGTAGGTCTCGAATATATAGCATAATCAAAAATTATTTTCATCTAGTATGGCTATGGAATAATTCCTAACTTATGAATGCAGCTATAAGTCACTTAAAAATCAAATGTCAAGTTTGAAATTTAAGTATACACGTAGTTGCATTCATAAATTAGGAACTATTCCATAGCCATACTAGATGAAAATAAATGTTGATCATAGTTTAGAATAAATACAGTTAGAGATACATGATACGTACATTTCTGTAACGGGGTAGGTATACATTTTTAAAAACGCAATGGCATCAATGTAGACCTACTTCAGAACTCCTCAAACTTTCTACCACTTAGTTGCATCTTTTTAACACTCCAGGATTTTTGTTTGGCAATGTTAATTTAGTATCTTCGAATTCTGCCGTTTTACATTGCAATTCTGATGTAAAGTAGGGACAATAAATCAGAGGACGTGCGCCACCAAGCAAATTTTAGTGACGTCATAAATACCACCATTAGATTTACAAAACCGATATTTATTTTTTTCTTTACAGATCATTTTAAATCATGCGTTTGGTTTAAGCTTAATCAATTATCAATGGAAAATTAACAATTTAATGTACATTTAGCTTTTATGATGAATAATAAATAAAAAAAGTAAATGTGCCAGAGACTTTAACGCTTCAGTGTTGGTAATAAAATATCACTAACACTACGTTTATGTTTGTATTCGATCGATAGTATCGAACCTGCTGCACGTGTGTTGACTGTTGAGGTTAAGTGTGTTTTTGTGTTCGAAAAACTGTTCTTTTCAGAACAAAACCTGCGTTTTAGTGTTGAGTTCTACTGTTTAACATGCCTAAACCATTGAGTAGCCCATCCAAGCAACTTGTTGCCAAGTTGATAAGTTATTTCGAACGTGAACGAGATAATGGAGGGCCATTACTTGCACTTACTGCAGTTAGAGAGGTATGTGAATAAAAGATTTAGTAGAAATTTTAGGCATAACATGTAATTTGTAATTTCAGAGGGTTGCAAATGCATTACAACTGAGCAGATCTGCTGTATCATCAGTTTCACAAACTGTTAAAAGCAACGAAGTTCTTCGCACCCCAAAGAAAAAGAGACCTCGCCGCAAACCTGTGAAAGATGTGGATGATTTTCACTCAACTGCGATACGGAATGTTATTTATGAAATGTATGATACCAATAAGTATCACAATATTGAAAAAATCTGAAACTATATTTTCTTACATATGCGTTAAAATACCGGGTGGCCATAAATATCTGAGATCCCGGTAGCCGGTAGCCATGGAATTAGCTACTTATAAATGTTGGTTAGCATTATATTTCAATTACGATAAGTATTGGTACCTATGGAATGTAATAAAATGCAATAAGAGGAGGGGAATGTGCCCCACATTCTGCAGTTTAGCCTACGACTCGATTATAAAAATATCCTGTTCTAACTCCATTACCTACTTATTGCAATCTGTAATAATTTTTGACAGATAGGAATTTTAGTTGAGATGACATTAATGACATTTAGTTTAATTGGATTCATCACTTTAATAAAGCGGTGTTGATTCCAAAGGTAATGTGATATCAGATATTTATGGCCACCCGGTATTTGGTAACTTGTTATAATTATATTTATCTTGGTATATGTTTTTAGAAATAAGCCTCCAAAGTTATATGTTGCCGACCAGTTGGCAGAAAAATATGGCCATAAAATCTTACGACTTCCCCCATATCATTGCATATTTAATGCAATTGAAAATATTTGGAGAATCACAAAGTCGTACTATAGTAAACACATCAGTAGAGATGGCTATGGTACGGAGAAAGCAGTACTAATGTGGAAAGAAGCATTAGAAACGGTAACACCACAGATATGGTCAAATACCATAGAGAACACCGAAAAGGAAATCAAAAGATGGTGGGAAAGAGAAATTGGGCTTGATAGGGAAGAAGTATGCCCCTAATAATAAATTTAAATGAAGATACAGATAGCAGTAGCGATGGTGATGTTAGTAGTGACAATGACTCGTAAAATTTGTTTAATTATGTTTGTTATACCTACTTCTTATATTTATCTATATTTTATATTTACTTTGTATATCGGTCCCTTAACAGTCACTTGTCACAGTCACGTGCTTGGTTTTATTCTTAGAATAACCAACTCTTTTCAAAATATAATGACATTCAAGCAAGCATTTTTGTAAGATTTTTTTGTCTTAGTTTTTCTTAATTTTTGTAAAACTTTTATAAAATTGAATATTAATTCATAAAACCGAACTATTCTAGTAGGTAGTATGAATAAGTTATAGTTGCGATTTATATGATCATGATCTTGATTATTTTCTAATTGTAATAAATTTATTGTAATTTGGGAAAATGGGTTTGCATCGCAACTTGTTTATTTGTATTTGTTTTTATTCGTGTCAACCTGTAATTGGGCTTGCGTGTTGGTTGACAGTTTTTTGATGTTGTAGTGTCTAGGCTTAAATTGTGTTGTGATATAGTAGACTTGCTGTGCAAATAAATATTAAAAAAAGAACAAAATTAGTTTTACATTACACTTCTTACGCACAATCATCTACGGTTTTATCAAACTTGCAATACTTCATTGCACAACTGTGTCGTTGGTTGCCTAGACTATCAGGAAATTATAATCGTTCTTGGGGTACTTTATAAACATACTATGTTTATGACGTCACTACTCTTGATGACGTTTGTCGTCTGATTTCTTGTCCCTACTTTAGTACACTACGATTTTAGATATTGCGTCTTACGATTGTCACTTTTATATCAGAACCAAAATTGATAGCATTCACATAAATGGTTGACATTTATTTTATAGAATTTCTAATGTGGAAGTTGTGATTTACAAGTATTGAACTCATAATAATATCTACAGTTGTGAAACTTGTCATTAAAAATATATACCTATAATAAAGTTAATTTAATTCGTGAATCTCAATCGTCAATATAATGTCTTTATAAACATTTAAATATTGACTCTTTGACTTCCGATCTAATTGTAATATCGTTTAGACTGCTTTAACTTGTAATTCTTGGTCTTCGAGTTAAGTTCAACAGTATTCCCAATATTCGTAAAATTGTTAGTGTTTTTTACACATATTTCAATTTTAAATGGCAGCACTGGCTAAGAAAATCGGGCTTTATTTGTAAAAATATTGGTAGAATTTTTGTTGCCAAAACTAAACACGAACAAAATATTTGTAACTCAAAAAAGATTATATTTGACGGTGTAATGACATCATGTCGTATGGGTATTGAGAATGTCTATTTTATCTTTTGATATTTAAAAAACCAAAAGAACTAACTGTGCCGTGGTATTGAAATGCGTTGTACTCGTGTGAACAAAAAAAGGACACCAAATTATTAGCTCCCAATTCTGCCATTTTGGAATTGCGGTTTGCTTTAGTAAACTACCGCCTGCATTGTGTATTTAAGTCACGCAGTTTCGAAATGCGAGGGGCCGCATTATCTGCAAGCCAGGCTCAGAATAGCACCCAAGGTAATTAAATTGTGCAACTCCGAACGCGTGCACTTCCAGTTCTAATAAAAATCGCCTAATACCAAATCCTTGCTCGCCTAATCGAAGCGGCCCTGGGCGCGACTGTCGCTTGTTACTTTCATTGACAATTTGCAGGAGCAACTTCCAATCTATTAATTTGCACACAGGGGCCTGGACGCTAATTTGCCGTAAACTGTGCGTGATTCGATGCCATCAAATGGCATTTGATCCGGGTGAGGGAGCATTTCATCAAATGTCAGCCGACTTCAAAGGCGACTAGATGAAGTGGTGTATCAATACGCAACAAAGGACCGGAGCGATGGCGTCCAAAATGGCGGCTCCGCTGGACATCTGGGGCGTCATCGGAGCGTCAGAATTCGCGCCAGTGGCGTAGCATCTGAAATCGATGGCTTTATTAATATTTGCTTTAGGCCGGGCAAAATGTACATGCTCGGTGCTACGCAGTTGTGAATGGCATTTTTAATGTACAGTGAATGTAAAATAATAGAACGGCGGGTGAATCCCGGCCGCGTTTCAATTGTTTTCGCGTAGCAACAAACATGCAGTTTTTGGACGTTGCAGTTGCAAGCCAATTGCAGCTATTTACCATTCAACATTTGCACTATTTTCGATTCTTTTGGATTTACACGGTTCTGTAGCTTTTGATTCACCAGTTTTTATGTTTGTTATTTAATACCTACGTCAATATGGGTTGGAATAATTTTTATTACTCTTATGAAATACAGGCTTTTTTCCATCCCCCCGTTCCCCCCCGTTGGCTATGTTTCGTGCAGTACCTAGTGCAAAATACAACTGTAACATATCTATGTTTTTAGTAATAGGTATTTGGATAACTCATAATCCGAGAAGTTTAAGCCTATAAAAATAGACGCTATAAAAATGATAAAACAGATAATTTTTGTTTTTTAAATAACCGGTTTTGTATACAGGGTGTTCGGTAAAGAATGGGACACCGATTAGTCATAGATTTCTTACGATAATAAATCGAGTTAACGAAAAAGGATTCTTACATTTTTATCTAAAAGCGCATGATACACAATTTTAACTATTAACTTTGCATCTTCCGAAAGATGAATTCGTTTTGCTGACCAATTTAAACCTTTTTCTATGTGTAACAGAATTTGTTAATGATTATAATTTAACAAATGTCACTGTCATTCGTGTCTTGTCACGTTACAATATTTTGGTTTTCTGATTTAATAATACACATTCCCCATAAAATTTCATAGCTAACTATCAAAATATTTATTTGACTATTTTCATAGGAGAACTATACCTTAGTACAAGGTCCCTTCAGTAAGAAGTTATAGGGCCTTGAAGTTCAATTTTTTATTTCTTATTTTTTTGTTAATTTCCACAAATGTAGAGATTTTAATTTTGGTATACGTACTTACTATTATGTACTGCACTAATAGAAAAATGTTCATAAACTAGACTTGACTGTAAGGGTTACTTTACCTATTTTTCAAAACTTTCTCTAGCTTCGTTATCTGTAACAATTTTAAAAATTTTAGATTATTATTTGAAAGAGAATTAAAATACACAAAAATAATGTCGCTTTAGTTTGTAAACGTAAGAGCAACCGTTTACCTTAAAATGCCCATCAAAGGTTTTTGGTTGTCATTAAGACGTGCAATTATCAAGTAGCCATGATCACAAAAACAATAGGTAATCATTGTATTCTAGTAAACACATTGGTGGCATCAGTTTTTTGTCGTTTGTGCTTACGAAAAAGCTGCGATATAACGAAGCTTTCAGCATTGGAGAATTCGTTATGTAGCGACATTTTCCTAAACATAAAAAAACAAATTCTTATATCACTAATGTCAGTAATTGATTTATCATTGTTTTTGTGATCATGGCTACTTGATAATTGCACGTCTTAATGACAACCAAAACCCTTTGATGATCATTTTAAGGTAAACGGTTGCTTTTAGGCTTAAGAACTAAGAGCACATTAATTTTGTGCTTTTTTCAAAAAATATTACAGATAACGAAGTTATTGTTAAAGAAGATAGGTAAAGTGCCCTTTACAGTCAAGTCTAAGTTATAAAAATTTATGTAAGTATTAGTGCAGTACATAATAGTAAGCATGTACGTATACTTCAAGGCCCTATAACTTCTTACTGAAGGGAATTTGTACTAAGGTATATTAGGTTTAATTGATTTATTATAACGTAAGCAATCTGTGACTAATCGGTGTCCCATTCTTTACCGAACACCCTGTATATTATTTCGGTTACGTTTTTCAGATTCTTAGAAAAAATATTTGGTGTGATACACGCACACAACTTTCTTTTACAGTGATCTTATAATTAGCCAAAAATTTGATTTGAAATTTTTAAGCATTTGTCAAAAATGTTCAAAAAATTACAAATTCTACAACAACGGTACAAAATAGAGTGTTAGTTTAAGAGACAAATTTTCTCTAAAATTTTAAGCTGAATTCAAAAATGTAAAGTTAAAAAAATCGTTAAAGCCGTTTTTGAAAAAATCGAAAGAAACTAAAAAACACAAGAGTAAACACCATACTTCCGGTTATGCAATTTTCTTCAAAAGCTTGTTGTCGCATCTAGATAGTACAGAAAACTTATATATGAAGTTTCAAGGCCATAGCTCTTTTCGGTTTTGAGATATTCTGTTCACAGACACACAGACAGACAGACGGACAGACCAATGGCTAGGTAGTGAAGTAATTCGGTATTTTTTTTGTGAATTAGATAATTTTTCTTAATAATACTTTAATGCGTAAATATAAATTCTTCATAGTAAATGCGATAATTGATAATTGTACAATCCGATGTAGTTCCAATTTTCAGAGCTGAAATGTGCTTATGCGTTCTGTAAAAGTGATCTTTCAGTATTTGTTACTTAAACTACTATTAAAATTTCGGGGAAAATCAGTGAAAATTCGAAATCTGGACGGCTTCCAAATGGTAAAAGAATGTAGAGAAGAACTAGATTTCGACATGCCTGAAGATATCTTAAAGGAGTTTCACGTTTACCTGCTATGTTTGCTTGACAGTTTCAACTGTTATTTTCTGGAAAAACTCCACGAAACAATCAAAGAAAATCTTTGTTTTGTAAACGCCTACTTTGCTGTGTCGAAAAAGTTAATCTGTCTGTCTAGTATGTGTGATTGATTGATTTGAAGATTCCAAAGCTAGGTACGGTTTCGCAAGCTTTCATATAATTTACCATAAAAATTGTTTCTTCAGCTCTTGCGAATTTAGGCATACGTAAGTTGCCATTCGGTTTTTCTATTGTGGCTATGTTATTGACCCTTTCTGTGGTACCCTCTACTTTTTCTCTTGTTTCTGTATTGACTAGGTTATCTAACGTTTGGGTTAGCATATCGTTTATAGCGTCTGGTACTCTCCTACATGTACTTGAAAATAGTACTTATTCTACCGAGCTCTGTGGGTTAGTGGTTATCACGCCTACTTAGCATTCTGGAGGTCGTGGGTTCGATTCCCGCGGCTGTCTGCTCTGATTCAGGTTGTTAGGTGGTTTTTCTCAGTCAACAGATTACTTTCTCTGAGACGAATGCCGGAGCAGTACTTCTCCACCTTTCCTGGCCTCTCTTCCATTCTCCACCTCTTCATTCTCTCGCCCATTTTACAATTCCCAGTCAGTCGTATTCGTTATACGCCAGTTTGTTCTCAAGCGCTGAAATTCAACTTCCATTACTGATAATATTTTTATTTTGCTTTAACTGAGATACAGATAAAAGTAACAATATGCACATAGTTCAGACTTTACCCTTCAGGAAAATTGAACCAAACATATACAATGTAAATGCTGTAAAGCAGTAAAGTGTGTCAACGAAGAATGGGTTCTATTTAAAGCAGCCGGGACACACGTACTCAAGATGTGCTCCGTAGGACATGTAGGGATAACCCGTTCCCTTGCAATATTCATATTTACCTTTATTAGTTTTGATCGATAAAGTTTTTAGCAGAAATTTGGATACGTTGTAAGTTGGGCTCATATACGATGCGATTATTGGTCTTAAAGATCTACCAGGTTTATGTAATTTAGGAAGTCCATACATTAACAGAGGTTTATTTATTTATCGTATGGATTATTCGGTCGGGTGTTCCGGGCTAGGTGGTCCACTATGAAAGATTAATTTTGTATATTCTAGAATATTTACATATTTACTGTGGAGCAACTGTTTTATTAGTTTATTATTGTAATTTTGGATTAGTTGTGCTGGGTCTTTATTTTATATTTTAGAAGTGTTTTCGTTTTGTTACTTGTATTTCTATTTTGGTTTTGTAGCCTTTTTGGGATATTATAGCTGTTGTTTGTGTTTGACTGCATGTTTTTAAAAAGGTTTTGTTTCATTTACCCTCAATAAAAGCGAAATAAGTATCCTTTTATGTCTGTTGTTAATTCACATTAATTATGATTTGATCTGCAGATGTATTTTTGTATTAAATTAATTCAAATTGGGAGCCCATTTAAGGAAGTTTTAATATGTTTTTAGATATTTTAAGGTTGGTTAAATTTTATATCCATTCGTTTTCATTACTATTTTTTATATTGGACGAATTGTTTGGTTTTTCAAAATTATTTACCTCTTTTCGTTTGAGCTTGTCAATTTTATTTAAAAGCTTAGTTGCAATTTTTTACAACTGCTGCTTTTATGAAAATCAGCGATGCTTTGAAAATATCTAAACAAATTATTTACTTATGAGGCACCCTTTCATCTGAAATTTAGCTCTAAAGTAATTAAAGAAGTAAATAATTTAATATTGCAATCCTTATGCTGCATTGCGCAAGTGTCCGCCCTGTATGAGAAGCTGATATTTCATTATGTTAAGGAGTTAAGGTTAGACTGTTATCTAATAAAAATATTTGTGGCATGCGAATCGAACAGAAGTTGATTTCGACGATGTGACTTTAAAAAACAGAACTAATTGGGGAGGCACATTTTCAACAGGGTACTGGAATCGCCAGTGTGATGTTAGTGTTATCACTAATATGTTTTAAATAAATTGCTATAAAGGGGTAGACAGTTTTTTAACATTTCATATATCATCAAGAGTAGGTGACATTGCTTTTACATGTGTATATTAATTGTGGGTAAAATCAGCCGATTTGTAAACCACAGACTCACGTGCAGAACTCGGACGGGGTCCGCGTTTGCCAAATAACTCAGTAATTTACTTAAACGTCTCAAGTAACGAAAACTTAGGGCGCTATGTTATATGCCTTACGCTGAACCATACGGTGTAGTCGAGATGCGACGTTAGATAGCCTGCAATGAGAGAAAACAACAACCGCTAGTGCCGAAACAATGGTCCTTAATTCACTGAAACATATATTATCATCTAAAGGAACTATTACAGTAGAGCAAATGAGCAACTGGTATACGTCGATTTTGGAAACACAAAAGGGGTTTGATAACAGTGCTCTAAAACGATTCAGAGAAGTATAGTAGAACCTGAAATGAGCCATTCGATAACATGATTTACATATCGCACCTCATGATGAGGCCTCTCCAAATGGACGCAAATATAAATATGGTACAGGCTATCGCATTAAAAAAAATAAGCTCTTCGCATAATCGCCAAATAGCGCACCAAGAAAAAAAAGGTAAACTGGGCGTTAATTCGACAATCTATATGGTTCCAGTCATAGCGTAAAGCTCAAGCTGCAACTCTTGGTGCACGAGAAGTTGAAGCAAAAGAAACCTGAAATGTGCGGCGAATCTGGAAGAGTTTTCCGGTGCCGAATTTGTGGGCTAATAGAGGGGGGATTTGTAGATTTGTCGTAGATAACTTAACGAATTTTGGGATCACGCTATTTAGGGATAAGTTTGCTCATAAAGCGTCAACGAGGGAGAAGAAGAGATTGGAGGCAGAAAACAGCCTCAATTGTTGCCTAAGAAATCTGAAAAAGCAGTGGGAGTGAAAAAGATCTTGTGTGCGACACGACAATGGAGATGGGAAGGCCTATACTTTAATGAACAAGCAAGTCAAAAATTAAGTAACCAAAATGAAGAACAAGATGGAGGAAGATAGGGAAATAGGAAATAATGGAAGGAGCGTAGAAACTACGGAACCATCAGTATCATGGGCCACGCCTTAAAGCTCCTCCTCCTTACTATCGCCGCTAGGATATATGGGCGGATCGAAGACCTGCAATTTTTCTTTTGCAATGGTTTTGGCATCTGAAAAGCCCTTTTTAGCATCCAAGCCCTGGTACAGTTTTTCCACGATGTTTTTACAAAGTCTGGCACGAAAAGCTAATCGAAGTGGAGCACATAGACGACCAAGTTCCATGCTTCATAGCCAATCTCTATTGGCATCAGGGTTTGAAGTCACAGTCGTTACCTTCTACTCCTACTCTGAGCACATCTTTGGAAAAGCTCTCCTTGACGTAGAAGACGGCATCAGCATAATTGTTATGCTCTCCGACAGCAAGGGGGGATTGGAGCGGTTCATGGTTTTGATCGCATGTGAAACGTTTAGGCTATGACTGAACGTAAAGAAGACCAACAAATTTGTAGTTACTAAGGACCCAGTAGCAGATAGAGGCATAAATGTGGAAACAGAACAATTCCAGAGGGACGCCATGAAGACGTACTATTGCTACATCATGTAGCCTAGACAGCAGAAGAGTCTTCTGGCTGAAAACCCACGTCAGTGGTTTGGTATCTCATCCAGTGCTCTCTTCTTCCGAGAGCGAGGACGATTTCAAATTGATGCAAGAGCGAATGAAAAGCAAAATTACTACTAGATCTATTGTGAAGGAAAGCAGAATATCAGGCGAGAGCAGTCTGCATTCTTCAGAAATAGAAGCACAAGAAGAATGGCACGATAGTTTCCACTTCCACGAAGAGGTGAAGGAGAAGGAGTGAGTGGGAGGAAATCCGGAAAATTTGTCAATCATACCGGAAACTTCATTAACGATCAGCGACTGAAAGTGTGGAAACGATAAATGCTCTTCAGAGACGCATAGCGACCACGGTATCCACGAAGCTGTGAGCGGCCGTATGATCACCAAAGAAAAGGTAGAAAATGCGACCAAGAAGGTGAAAAGTGGGAAAGCAACACGACCATACCAAATCCACACGAAAGTGCTGAAGGTGCTAGGCGACAAGGGTTTTCACTACTCACTGTCGGTTTGACCAGCTATACAACAACAGTAACATACCTTCATACTGGCTGAAATCAATATATCTGACCCTTCCAAAGAAACTGAGTGCGAAGAAGCGCGACGCTTCAAAGCTTCTTCTCCTTACTATCGCCGCTAGAATATATGGGCGGATCGAAGACCTGTAATTTATCTTTCGCAATGGTTTTGGCATGTGAAAAGCTCTTTTTGGCATCCAAGTCCTGGTACAGTTTTTCCACGATGTTTTGACAAAGTCTGGCATGAAGAGATAATCGAAGTGGAGCTTATGGACATAGACGACCAAGTTCTATGTTTCACAGCCAATCTCTATTGGTATCAGAGTTTGAAGTCCCTTATGTTCAACTCCTACTCTAAGCACATATTTGAGAAAGCTCTTCTTGACGCAGAAGACGGCATCAGCGTTACCGTTCTCCTCGCCGACAGCAAAGAATGACTGGAGCGATTCATAGTTTTGATAGCATGTGAAACGTTTAGGTATGACTGAACGTGAGAAAGACCAACAATATGGTAGTTACTAAGGACCAAATAGCAGATAGGGGCATAAATGTGCGAACAGAACAATTCCAGAGGGACGCCATCAAGACGTACTATTGATACATCATGTAGGGGGAAGATCTGCAACAGGCGTAGCCTAGACATGAGAAGACTTTTCTGGCGGAAAACCCACGTCAATGGTTTGCCGTCTCATCCACTGCTCTCTTCAGGTCCGGTAACGTACATGGTACAGGAAGAAGGAGTGGGCTCTCTTTGGTCTCTAACAATATTTTTATGAGCATCTGCGACGATGTTTTCGATTGCTTGTATTCTTTCTGCAGATATTCATATAATGTACTGGTTCTCCTTTTTTACTACCCGTTCATGCGTCAACTACAATGACAGTAAGGAGACCTTTTTATATCTGTTGTGGTTAAAAAGGTAAAGGTTCAAGGTCATTTCAATTCCTCCAACTAAAAGCGGGCTGCTATAGGGACTTTGCGTCCCTCTTCAGCCAATAGCGGGAATTTCAGGATGGGTTAGAAACATGAGAGGTGGAGAATGGAAGAGAGGAAGGTGAAGAAGTACTGCCCCGGCATTGGCCTCGGAGAAGGTACTCGATTGACTCAGAAAAACCACCTAAAAACCTGAATCAGAGCAGACGGCCACGGGAATCGAACCCACGACCTACTGAATGTCTGATGTAGTTCGTTCATTAAGGTATTTATAACTATGTATTTACGGCTTTTCTCTAATGTCTGTTTATTAAAACACCAAAACCAGTACTAGCTTTTATATCATGTGCTACTTCCCGTATCATTAGCAGATCCTTCTCCATATGCATTATCGACCTTACCTGGCCTACATTCGCAATGTCCTGCTAGACCTCGGTGCCTGGAGTAGCATGTGACTCTTCATCACTCATGACGATCTTGAGGAGAAAGAAGTTTTGGACTTTAAGGCATCTGTGTTGCTCTACACTCCTGGCTGAATCCTTTGGAAAAGGTGTTTGATTCACACAGATGCGTGCATCAAAACCTTTTTGATTATAATTATTCATGTAATTCAAGTCATAACTGTTCTATCTCATTAAAAGGTCGTGGTAAAGTCAAATTTGCATCTTGCCGTATTTGTTTGCCTCAGTTAATATTGGAAAGGAATTTGTAAGCTTCCCTTAATGGCTTTTGGATGGATACATTTTCTAATAGAACTTAAACCGACTTAGCATATTTGGGAATCATGTGTTTATGGATTTCGTTCAATTGCCTCATTGAGAGAGCTTAGCATTAAGATTCTTAGAATAAGCATTTATTCCTACGTGCGACGCTCCGATTGGCTACGCAGGATCGCCTCAGCCAATAGTGTTTGAGCTTTCCCCTTCTTGATGAATTTGCGAGTTCGGCTCGTTGTAAATTCAGCGTTAGTTAGATTCAGAATTTCGAGTAAGCAAGTTCAGCTATGCTTTGTGCTGGTTTGCGGTTCGGTCTAACTCCCTGGTAAAGACGGTTCCAGGTTGTTATGTGTGACGGTTACGCGCAATTTCCATATTTTCGCGTGGCCAATCCAAGCGTATCACAACAGTTGAAGCTATTGTAAAAAACCATCGGTCCATCAGTGACGTTTGTAATCGTTGTTACTCAATATACTCGTGTTTGTTAAGTCTTGTTTCACTCCAACAAATAACTGAACCCAAGTCAGGGTTATTAAGTGGCAGTTCCCGGCAATCCCATTGAACCGGAATTCGCAGCGGATTAACTGGGGGCCCCATTCGTGGAAGCCTCTTTTCAAGTTAATCATACAGAAAACAAAAGGTGATTTAGGGGGTTTTGCAAATTCGCAAGGTGAAGCTATGCTTCAGGTGAGTAAAAAATGTTATGCAAGATGTTAATAAACCAATGAGAAAACTTGTTTCTTGTAACCAGGTAGTAGCAGTTCAGGCACGGTTCTTAGACGGTACGGAAACATCTATAGGTCCTTTTTCAGATTATTACAAATACTACAGGATACATTTATTTGTAGAAGAAGGTGATGTACTTGCAACAACATTATTAATGTGTCATTAGTTTATTTGGTAGGTCGACCACCGCCATGTTTTCTATATGCTACCTGTTTCAGAGAAGATCGTAATGAATTCATTCTAATTGATCACTTAAGTGATGTTCATTTAGTTCCGAATGCCTTTGCACCGAAAGCATCTTCCTGTCTAGACAACTTGATTATAGCCGCGTGTACAGTTTACATTTCCCATAAAATGTTGACCCGCGGGATGCAAACAGAATTAAGCCGTATTAATAGCCCGGCAATCAAAACAAACGCGAGCCATCTCCGCATTGTTTCATAAGATACGAGTCGGCGATCCGTACTACGGTCCAAAAATACCGGATATAGCACACGGCGTCTAAATGCTGCTCCACATAGTCTAAAATTAGAGCAGTCCCGTTTCCAGCGCGAGTGAAATATGGACGCCCTCCTCGTCTTCGACTGCATGATCTACCTGAACGTCTACTACTACTTCATGTTCACCATCGCTAACCTCGCCATCTGGGTGGCCAAGAACACCAGCGATGACTACGACACCCCCTACATCGTGAGGGACGCCTACGTGGCCGCCGGCCTCACCCTCTCCGAGCTGTTCAAGCTGGTGCTTTTCCGAAAGTTTCGGGAGAAGTACAGAGGTAGGGTCAGTTAAGGGGCAGTAATGAGCTGAATGTTTCAGGATTTTCCCAAACCTGTATAGCACTTCGTGAAAATAAGTTAGATGCTGGTCTAATTTGCCGACTCATGCGGCCGTGGGAGGCTGTGAATGCAGAAATCTATTTTTTCATGTTGTACATTACTTGAACATAACCTAACTTAAATTATTCTCTTAGAGCAACGCGTCAAGGTTATTTATTATTAATATTAAGAGGTAGGATCTCAATTGGAACTAAATTTCGGAATTTGGTGCTTGTCAATGATCAAACAAAAAATTTCAGATATCTGTTTGTGCTGCTTTTACTTGAATTTTTTAATTTTGTGAAAACCTTCTTAAGACAACTTTGTTTATTTAATTTTATATGATGCTTAAACAATTGTTCCTTCATTTCGTCAACTGTCATAAATCTATTTTTTATTAATACAGCATCAATTTTTACGGAATTTCATTGCTGTGATTATAGCTGTAATGTTTTATTTTGATCTTCTGAGTAGCTTCAATTTATTTAACCTATTGAACACTGATTTTAAAATAATGATATATTTTTTAACGGTCTAACGTAGTCATAAGTATTATTAAATGTTTGAATTGAAATGTCATATGATTCTCTTAGTGGACCATACATTTATGAAAATAATTTCAACTTTTTTCTTTATTGAACATGACACAAAAATTTAATGTGGCTTCCATAAGAGAAAACGAACTTCATGATAGTTTGAAATGGTTCAAATGACGCAAATGTTTGAGCCTTTTGTATAATTACGCCTTAAGAAAGTTTTTTTTTCGGTAATAACCGAAAGTCCAAACCTTGACCAGTACTAAGTCAAGAATGAGCCCCAAATTAAAACAAGCGCGAGATTCCCATGCACAATCTGAAAAAATGAACACCATATATACAGTGATTCTAGAATTACAATTTTCTTATAACGGTACTGTTAGCTACGAGACCATCAGTTTGCACACATAATGCAACTACACGAATGCATTTTTTGAGTAAGTCATAGAAGTAGTACTTGCATCAGTCGTTTCAATACAGACCCACAATTTCTCCCCTGAGACTCTTGGGGTCATTTGTGCCTTGTATTTCAGATTTGTTCGGACTTCATAATAAAGGTTCTAGCGCAGCACCCCATAGTTACACATTAATACTGCAGAATAAAGTATGAATACTCACACTAAGTGGCTCTGAATGTTTGATCACGAGCGGGTGTGGAGCTGGGTCACCTATTCGTGCGCCAAACAAGCCTTATTATGTATGGCTGACACTCTGAACTCCACAAAAGAATACGGTTTTCTGAACAAATTTCAGAGTTTCGTGTATGGAATTGTGAACCTGTATAATATTTTTTTTTATTTTTACTATTTATAATTTAATTTATTATACATAATTTATATACGCCACCTTCAATTTCCAGTTTCTAGCAAAATAAATTCAGTTTCGGAGTTTCCGATAAGAAATTTATTTTTTCTGAAATATCAAATCCAGGTTTTGTAACACATTTGAGCATAACAATTTCTTTCTATGGTTTATATTCCATATCGGAAGTTGAGGTGAGAGCAGAGGGCATCGTATACCTTGTACACGTGTGTACAGGCATTGTGTCTTGTTAGCAACCTGTAGTCGACCTCTCTACTGGTAGACTCGTTTATGTTTACCATGCGATTAATAGCTTCAATCAGTCAGATACCGGCTTCAGACAATGAATGAATTTATGAAACTCTGCACTGCGAAGGATCGAACCCGAGATTTCTCGAATAGAAATCTGCTGCTCTTACTCAGACGTTTGTTATACCCTTCCGTAGGGCCGTTAAATTTAAATAAGGCGTCTCGTACACCTTAATATTTTAATGATTATTTGCCCTTTTTGTTTAACTCGCTAGCTCAGTGTACATGACTCTAAAATGTCTCAGTCATGGTTATGAACTATCACTATTTTCTAGAAAACAGGAAGTTGTTCCACCCTTGTAGTGGTTGCTTCACTGGTCTATTAACCATGCTTGCGTCAGTAGCATACTTTACTTAGTGGTAGAAAAATTCAGAAGCTATTTGCTGTGGTCATTTTACGTGTGAAACAGGCCATCTGCATCTCTTGGCTGTTATATTTTTATATTTAAAAGATAAATCAACTTGTATTTTCTGCATTTTATTACTGTAGATTAGATTTGAGCAGTGTATTCTCGAATAATACATTTCGTACAGCTGTTCTTGTGCAGCGAACGCATTGTGAAATTTGATTTGCTTGTGTAGCGTTAAATGCACAGTCTGTCCGCAAGTTTATTAACGCGCGGTTCTTGCCCGAGTGCTTACGTGCCCATCTTCTGGTGCGGGGTCGGCAACGAATTAATTTGCGCCATACGAAGTGCGACGTAAATAGAAGAGGTTTTGACAACCTAGCAGTAACTAATTTGTTGCATATCAGTTCTTGTTTGGTTCAAAACGCAGCGTTTGCTGGAGCAGACGTCTTTAGAGTGTACAAAAGGGCACGCGAATTACGTTATTTGCGATGTTTCATGTACTTCGTGACGTCAGACGACCAAGCGTCGCCACAGTCCAAGTCCGGGACTTTCTTACCAAATTCCAGTGTGATTAATTTTTACATCTCACGCCAGTGCAGTTTGGATGACGTAATTCAGGTCAAAATCTTCATGTGATACAGCAAGTTCGAGCCTGCTTCAATGTGAAATGTTTTCGGTTTGGAATCGATAAAATCATTTCTGTGGGGTGAGAATCTCGTTGACTCCAGGCCAGGTTCATATTTGAAGATATTTTGAAGTGTGTATCTTAATTCACAAGTATTTTATCGTTATTTTAAATGTTGTTTTGATTTAGTTTTATGTATGTTGTGTACTCACATGCGAGTAGATCCAGCTCTGTCTCGTACGTAGCTATTTCTAGGAGTAAATCCTAGTTTTCTTTAATTTCCTTTTATTTGATGTCAGTTTTTATGTGTTTATAAGTCAATAGATCGTGTACACAATTTGGATTTTCTCGTAAATTGTTTGGAATCAGTTGCAGCCCGAAAATACTACAGCTGCGGATTAAAATACTTTTTTGGAAAATATAGACACTTCTTATCTACGAACTGGGGTATTTTGAAGCTTTATGTTCACTGAGATAGCAAGGTAAACATGAAGAGCAAATAATTATTCATATGTTAAGGGGCATAGAACGTCTTACTCAAATTTAAAGTACTACGTGATGGCGTAAACTCCACTTACTATTACATGAATTGCTATTTCCAGTAGGTATATGCCGGGGAACTAATATTTTATGAGAAAGGTGTCATTAAGAATTCCATTTTGGCTTCCCCTGAAATTTTGCGTCTGAAGCTCGGGCTTCTTAGGCTTCCGGGATAATATGCCATTGTGTCACTCACACATTTTAAACCACATACAAATCATAAAGAAAACAAGAGAAAGTAAGACTAAAATCTACAATGGTTAGTCGTGTTTAAACACATATGTTAAACAAGAAAAAATAGTCTACAGGTGATAAAGCTGGGGGCTACTCGCACGTGCGTTTAAAACATGCGTGAAATAACTTTAACACGCAAACGTTGGAATTTTCTGGATCCGTTACGGTATAAATCTGGCCCTGTACCCAATCGAATGCATGAAGCCTGCACAAGTCGCATTTGTATTATTTGTTTATAAAGCACATTCTTTCGCGTTTGCTAAGGTTGTCACAGTGGTGTCTGAACCCTTATCGTGTCACTGTAAACACTTCTTGTAGATCAGGTTACCTGTAAGCATAAGGACTGCTACGTCACATATGCGTGGAAATTCCCACTGAATGTTGTAGAGAAGCTCTTATCTCTGGCTTCGGCGTCGCTCGAACGGCTGACGTCACGTATTCACAATGGACGCCTCGAGATTGCACATCGGATCCGCGAACATCTGATTATACTAAAATACACTAATTAAATCTAATTAACAATAAAAATATAGAAATACAAGTTCGTTATGTCTTTAAACATAAAAATAAACCATACAGGCAAGGCATATCAGTGCCCCGTTTCACTACGGAGTGGTTATTTCTACAAATATTTTATATTCTGTAGCTTCAAGTGTTCTCTGTATATTTTTCTACGATAGATAAGCTGTAGGTTGTCAAATATTAATGTAAATTAGGTAAATTCAATTTTAAATTGTCGAAATTCGATCTTCTTCCTAAGACGTTCAGTTAGTTTCTGGTGCGAAAAATTAGCTATAGATGTGTAAAATTAATGTTTTGGTACTGAGTAGGATTGGTTTAGTTCGGTCTCTGATACAAAAAAATATAGTATGAACTTGACATGTTCACTGTCAGTACTGTCGTGTTGGTCGTCTAGGTCGATGGAACTAGATCTTCGTTAACCATACGCTTAAGAGGGACGGCGAGTCAATTGTAATTGACATAATCGTGCCGGAGAGGACATCTTCACTTTGGATCGGAAGGTGAGGAAATTTCTTATTGCAGGTTCTTGAGAAGTATTTGCTGTACCGCTGAGACATAGCGAAAAAGTTTCGTATAGCCTGCTGCTGGCCGTTCTTGATGCGTTTGACTTGGACAATCTTTTGTGTTGAGTGATGGCATGCGTTGACCAGATAATAGATCTTGCTTACTTTTTTGGGCGTGTCTAATTTGTCGTACAATCGGCTGTAGTGAGTTTTGTATCGCGGGTAGTCGGCCTCGATTCGGGATTGAAACCTCGTCTTGTATCTTCTTTTCTTCAACGATGCGCTACATTTCTGCAATAAGTCGCCTTCCAGATTTCATCTTCCCGAGGTCATGAGCCACTCCTAGAATGTGGCAGACGACATTATACCAAATGGTGGTCACTGGCTAGTTATAGTCCATGCTGACGGATTCAATAGTGTCTGTCAACTGTGTCTTGTACTTCAGGATTCGCTCCACTGTGCTTATATCAATTTTCCGCAGTTGACCATGACTTGATTGGGTGTCCATGACGAGAAGGTGATTTGAGGGTCGATGCTGTCCGATGAGGTCGACGTGGTATTGGTCATCGGCTTCAGGTCGCGCCTCGTGAGTAACCAGTAGTCGATCTGGATCGACCGTTCCCCTGTACTCTAGGTAATAAGGTGTGCTGGTTCGTTCTTCAAGAAGGTGTTGATCACAGCAAGGACGTGCGCCTTCGAGGAAGGTTTGTTAGAGGTGCCAAAGCAATTTACCGCATATGTTTTTCACCAAATCGACATGGTCATTACTAAGTAGTAAGTACTAATATAGCTTGATTGATCGTATATGAACCTTTAGATTCTCCCAGAATGCGACCTTGGGGCAGCCAGTTGGTTGAGAAATGTTACGAAACAACTCGTAATATCATTGTGCTCGAGTCAATCTTAGTGGATATGAGCAATTACACTATGCTCGAGTTTGTCACTTCGTACCACACTGGCGCAGTTCTGGGTTTATCGCTCGTCATTGTAAAAGGCCTAGAACCCTTCACGGATGTCCCTGGCCTTCTCTCATTTCGGATTTGTTTCCTGGAAACACGCGATGTCTATATGGTGGGTATAGAGGGTATCTGTATCGATGTTTATTGTACCATATCGTAATGGTACTCACTCCATTAGTTCGCTTTGTTCATGAACCATGCCCAGTTTTGGTATGGGGAATTCAGTATTTTTTGTACCTGGCTGAAATGTATTATTTTAGCTCTTTTCTTCTAGTACCGTGACCTTATAATGATCGTGGGCCATCATGTTGGTTAACATAATAACGATTCTCACTTTGTTTACACCTGCTCGCAACAATTGCACGGTGGGTTGCTCAAATCATTGTATCAGATTTTTCAACCACTACATTCTTCTTTTACTAGGTCCTCTCTTCTTATCGATTTTTCCTTGCATTATGAGATGTATAATTTATCAAACAAGAAGTTCTATGTAGGACCATAAGGCGCAGTGACAAAAGCTTGTTATCAGTGCCGGAGAGCATTTCGTTCCTCGACGTCAACCACCTACTATGTCCCTGAAGGCATTATCATACGAAACCAGGGGACAGATGATGTGGCCAAAATATACTAATTTCCGTCGTTTTACAGTTGTTCTCAACTCTACGTTTCTATTCATTCCTCTTAGGACCTCCACGTTTATTACTATATCTGTCCAGCAGTTAATTCTGAGTAGTCTTCTGTATAAACATATTTTGGATGATCTGATGTGATTCAAGGTGTACTCCCTATAGCAGCACAGGGAACAGGTAACATTTAACCATACTCATTCGCAGCTTTAATGCCCATGCCTGCAGAGTGTCTTTCCCATATATATGGAAGTATGAACATTCCAATTCCATACTACTTGTTACAGGAGAAATAGAACATGTTAATAATACAAATACGTAGGAAGTATAATAGCATCGGATGGAACATGCAAAAAAGACATACAGTTCAGGATAACTCAGGGAAGAACATTAATGCAAATAGTTAACACCTTGCTATGGTCGTCTAAAATAAGCCTTAACGTAAAGACCACAATATATAAGACCATTGTCGAGCCAATCATTACCTGGATCAAAGTGCTGGACACTTACTAAGAAAAACAAGGCCACAATACAAACTGTTGAAATGGACTACTTCTGAAGAGAATGCAGTGTCTCGACTAGAGCATATTCCCAATGAAGAAATCCGAGAAAGGACAAACTTCACAGAGACGATAGTGGAGAGGATTGAACAACGCCAATTGGCATGGTACGGCTACATAATGAGAATGGACGAGGAAAGATGGCCCAAAAGAGCAATTATGTAACATTCTGGATGCAGAAGAAAGAGAGGCAAGATTCGAATATGATGGAAGAAGGGAATAGAAGAGGCCATGAAGTTCCAAGGACTACGGGACGAAGAGTGACGAGACAAAAGACAATGACGATTGGGGTGCTGGAAGAGGCAGGAGCTGTAGGACCCCTGCTCATATATACAGTATGGTGCAAATGAAAAGAATAAATTCATAAATCGGTGACTTTACAGATTTTTATTGTTAAACGCTCGTTCCGTCAGATTTTTTATTCGTGACGTTATGTGTGAGCGTGATGACGTCATCGATGATTTTTTTAAATATAAATGTAGGTCATGCAATACTTCCTTTAAAAGGTCTTTTAATTATCTATCCAACCATATTAACAAGTTTAAGTAATTGATTTTTGTATACTGTCAACAAAATTATTTATAAAATTACAATTCAAAGAACGCATAAGCATCGAGATGGCACAAATAACTCCGAAAGTTATAGGAAAGTTCGAAAAAATTTAACTGCTCGTCTTTCTCACTGTATCATAGGTGACGGTCGCCAATTTTAGCATTTGTTTGAAATTTGGTAGTATTTAATAAATAACAATATTGCAATAATAAAAATGTTTGACAATATACATAACTAAATTATTTAAACTTGTTGATATGGTTGGATAGATAATTAAACGACCTTTCATAGGAGATGTCGCAGAACCCACATTTTTGTTTCAAAAGGTCATCGATGACATCATCACGCTCACACAGATGACGTCACGAATAAAAATAAAATCTGACGGAACGTCCGTTTAAAAATAAAAATCGTGAGGGTTGACTTCGGAATGATGATGTCCTTTTGTTTATAAAATTCGAATCTACGTAAAAAACTATGTATGCGTATTTGTTTTTTTTTATTTGGTTATGTTAGGAATTTATGATTTATTAGATTATAAATAAAAAGAAATATTTACCATTTAATTTCAACTTATTTACTGTGTGTCATGCTCGAGAATTGGTTCTAAATGTCTCTCTTCAACTTTGAAACAATTTTTTTCTAAATAATTTTGTACCCGCCACTAATAAGCAGGCAAAGCGGATTCGGTCCAAAGTTACCCCCACCTCTCAAAACAGAAAGAGGGGGTAAATGTCAAAAATATGTTTAAATATGTCCCCCCATCTCCCTACTACCTCACCAAAATTTTATCAGAATATTTTAAACTTTAAAAAACTCACCTAGTATATGAGAGTACTCCTTGCTTGTTCCATGTGCATTTTGATTTCGGTATAGGTTGTAGTTCTCATTTATATGACAGCCAATATACTCGTCCATTTCCTCGGAAACTTTTTCTAGTCTTCATAGATTAACATAAACAACGTTATCTAGAACATTGTGATATTTGCTAATAACGATATATTTTGTCTTGTTTGTGTTTAGTTATACCGGGTGATAATGAGATCAGGGCCATGCTTCTATCTCTATTACTTATGAATGAATTTGGATGAAATTTGATACAAGGATACTAGATATAATTTCGGATTGACATACGTATATAATCAAAATGGTCGATTTCCGATTTCACCGGAAATAACAATAACTTTGATTTTTTTAATGGATCACCTTATATATTTTACGTTTTTCGCAATCTACGACTCAAATTACATACAACAGTGTTGCCGAATTTGCTTAGAAATATTAAAAAAAATAATTAATTATTCTTCCATTTTAGATAAAGATAAATTATTGCATGATGCATATCGTTAAATTGGTAATTAAATTTGCTGTGGCTGATGGCCCTTAGTAGATGCCATTTAAAAAAGTGACTTTTTCTTAAAAAACGTGATTATCAAACTTTGTTCTTTTATTAACGGTTTGTTATTGACTTCATTAATAAAATAGCTATTATTATTAGTTGCTAGAGTCACTCAGAACAGATCTCTCCCAGTTGTGGCTTTCTAGGGTTAAAAAAAATTGAAAAAAATAATTTTGTTTAAAAAATGAAAATTTTGCAAGACCATTGTATGTAATTTGACTCGTAGATTCTGAAAAACATAAAATATACAGGGTGATTTATTTAAAAAATCAAAGTTGGTGTCATTTCCGGTGAAACCGGAAATGGGATATTTTAACTATATCTGTCGGTCAATTTGAAATTATTTCTAATATATTTATGTAGCATTTTATCCAAATCTATTCATAAATAAAGAAGATAGAAGCATGGCTCTGGTCTCATTGTCACCCGGTATACCAAACTCTTCACGGTTCATTATCATTAGAAGATAAACATTTGTTTTTGTTACATGTACTACGGTGTTGATAACTTTTAAATTCATTGCCACTCCTATATTCACATGTGAGTACACGTTGAGCCTTCTTATTTGAACCTCTTTTGGTAGTTGCTGTTCTATTTTGACTAATGCTGTTTGATACCAGTACAAGTTATCAATGATATGTTTTATCGGACTTTTTCCACTGTTTCGAGTGTTTACCACACAACGTTTCGGGAGTTTTTGATCTCTTCCCGTCCTCAGGTGAATGAACTCCTGGTTAGTCCTGAGAAGGACCGATTTTTTGTACGTTTTTTATCATGTACACTAGTGCCTACCCCGGGGTTTGAACCCGGGACCACTGATCGCTGTGGTTACTACTCTGACGCTCTTACTAGTAGGCCACCAGCGCTGTATGATTGTTATCCCTTTATCATCGGCTCCACATTTTTTTGAGGTAAATATAATTCCTTAGCTAGAACTTTTCGTTATTTATAGGTAAACGCAACTTTTAATATATGTATAATTTAATTTCTAGTTTGCAGTACGTGGAATGATTTTTTCTACTAAACTAAAATTTGGTTAAATTCCATTATACGGTGTGTCCAAGATAAGGAGGGCCAGTATGGGGATCCCGGTAATTGTCAGAGATACAAATTTGGTTAAATGGGAAGAAATTTGCGCAATTAAAGGACAAAGTTACGCCTAGAAACCCTTGATATAAGTTTTAGTTTTTGAAAACGAATTTTTGGTTTTATATTTTATTTTTTTCTGGCGTCAATATTAACGTTAGAGCGAAACTGACAAAACTTTTTTATAGCAACTTTTTATGGACTCGAAGATTGCGTTATAAATTTTTTTATACGACATTTCGTCTTCGACTAACCATCATCAACTTCACTTTTTTAAATACGGTTCTGATTTTCTAATGCCAAATTTGTGACGCCCTTTTTATTCTAAATTGAGCAATGTACCGCACATTATGGTTTCAGTACGTTTCGAGTCTTTGGAGACCTCCATCAAGAAATTTTTGATACGGACCTGCGTTCTAGAGCATTTCATTCGTTGTTTTAGCTTTTGTAATTTAAAAAAGAAGTAATAAGCCGCACTGGATGTTTTTAATCCTTAATAATCAATTTTGGTCTTGGAATACAAATATTTTTCAATAGTCGATAATTAATTTATTGATTATTTTTCTTACCTATAAACAATAATTAAAATTAGAAATAAAAGACATTCAGTGAGGCTCATTACTTTTTTCTTTAAATTACAAACCCTGAAGCAACCTATGAAATGCTCTAGGAAACAGGTCCCTATCCAAAAATTTCTTGATGATGGTCAAAAAAGACTCGAAACGAAATTAAACCATGATGTGTGGTATAGTATTCCAACCAGAAATTGGAAAGCTATTTAAAATAAGGCCAGCATTGAAAACAGTAGGTCACTTCGTAATTTAATTCATAAAATTACTGTTTGATTGTCATTCAGTGACACTTCGATAATAACCTTCAAATTTGACAGATGCATTGGGAAGTTTGGAAAATATATAAGTTTTTTAAAATTTTCTATGCCACTATACGGTTTTAAAAACTCAACTAGTACCTACTTAAATCATGCACAATGTTACAATGCCTTAACAAAACAGTTACATGTACAATTTGCAGATGAACTGTCATTACTTGAAAGCTGAATTGACAGAATATAATTTACTGATTGCATGAAACCAACTTAGACATGACTTACACTTTTCATGGTGTACTGGATTTTAAATAGCTTTCCAATTTTTGGTTGGAATACTATACATTGTAAAATTCAAAATAAAAGGGGCTTCTAAAATATAACATTAGAAAATCAGGACCGTATTTAAAAAAATGAAGTTAATGGTGGGTAGTTGAACAGGAGACGTCGGATAAAAAATTTGATAACGTAATTATTAAGTCCACTAGAAGTTGCTATAAAGAAGTTTAACCAGTTTTGCTCTAACTTTTATACTAACGCTAGAGAAAATAAAATAGGAAATTCAAAAATTTGGTTTTTTTGAGATAATTCAAAAACGAAAAATCATATCAAGGATTTCTAGGCGTCATTTTGTTAGTCCTTTAATTGTGCAACTTTCTTCCCATTTAACCAAATTTGTATCCCTTACAATTACCGAGATCCCCATACTGGCCGAATCTTGGACACGCTGTACAGTGTACACGTTAACTAAGTGGTTAGAATCAGTTGAGGCTGTAGAAAAGTTAATTTCTATTCTAATAGATAAGTTCTTATACAGAAATATTCATTTTATTAACAGTTTAGAGTTACCGTAACAGCAGTAAACTTACTAAAGTTATAGGGTGGCCACTTTACTTCTACAAACAAATCGGTTCCTCTTCGGTTTATTTTGATAACTTTATTTAGACCACTTCTGCGTGCAACTATTGTTTCCTGTACGCAACGTCTATTCTCAAAATAAATTTTAATACACTGACGTCATTGTATAACTTATGGGAGTAGTAAAAAGCACATGTCTTGTGTCAAAATAAATTTACTAATAATAGAAGATATTATCCGTTAACGTCCTTGTGATAAAAGACAAGCAGCATTTGGAAGAGATTGACAGTTGCACTTGTTATACATTTGTAGAATGTAAAACTCATGCCTGGTACACTTTAATAAAATAATAAGAAATTAAAATGGAAACAGCAAGGAATGTTTAATAAATAAGAAAAGTTCTTCGCCTAACATAGAAAAGGTATTTAAGAATATTTTTTTGTTTATTCAAAAGAAATCGTTCAGGTATCTGAGGGGAAGACTGTACTATATAATAATACGATTTTATGCGTTACATAAAATAGAAATTCAAGAGTTGGATTTCGCATTAGAAGCTATATTTGCCATACCTATTCTAAATTTGGCCTCACGTGCAACAGATTGAATCTACTATACTGAAAAGCAGAAATTAATTTTGACACTCCTGAAATTGAATTGGTGCCAGAAACTATAAATCAAAAGTGAACGGCGGAAACTATTAGTTATTATGTTTCATCAATTTGAAATTTATATACAGCTCTTAAAATAATGTGAAATAAAAAAAAAATAGTTAGATACAGAATCACAGTTCATATTCAGTTTAAAGTTGAAGCGAATCTGTTTGTAGTTTAATGATAAATAAAATAAATTGTTCTTATCATTGTCTACCAACTAACAGCACTGAACATCATGATATGAAGTCCATGCTCTGGTTTGTTGTATCAGAAACTGAATGAAACCAATAATCCACAATACCAAAACATTAGTTTTACACATTGACAGCTAATTTTACATAATAAGACATTTCCGCATCAGAAACTAACTTTCTGGGCTTAAGCTGAATATCTTATTCCAAGGATAACATTTGGCATATGAGAACGGAATTTCTACTACTGGAAATTGATTTATCTTAAACGCAGATATCGAAAATTGCATTTGCTGTACTAAAAATGAAATTTCACATATTTGAAAGTATCACATTTATGATATGAAATCTATGCATAAATTTAAAACTGTAGGATAAAAAAATTATGTAACAGAAAACTAGGTGCCGCAGTGGTAAGAGGGCCGGACTCTTATTCGGGAGGTCTTGAGTTTGAATCTTGGCCGTGGAGAGAATTTTTAAAAATCTATCCACTCACTAAAGTGGAGATTTGATAGAGCAGAGTCATTAATCGCGGGTGAAAATAAACGATTATATTTGCGAAGCAACAAGACACCATGTCTGTACTCCTCCACATTTAGAAGATGGAAAACTTTGCAGAAAACAAGCTTGTTATTCCGATTCGTCTAAAATTTTAGATTTTATAGTGAATTTAGTGGAGAGTTTTGTGAAAATTTAATATCGGACAGTGATTTAAATTTTGTTACAGTATCAAACTGTTTTAACGACACGACACAAATGCGTAATCAAATCCGGGTGACGTCAACACTTACCCTGAATATCTCGCCAAACAGGCTAAAAGGCTACGGCTTGATACGCTCAGGGAGATGGGCGTGGTCCTAGAAACGGTACACTACAGGGCAAGCGTAACTGTATACATATAGGGTGTTGCAAAAGAAATGGGCGCCACGAGATTCGATCGAGAAACCCACGCTTAACCGAACCTCGAAGGCCAAACGGGGTGTGATACAAGTGCTCGGCTTCACAACTCTCGACGCTAATTATACAGCCCAGCTGGGAGACGCTTTAACTCTAACATTGAACAAGCACATGAAATTATATCACCGCGGCCTCATCGTCGCTGGTAATGTTTCTACAAATGACGCACCAATTATGCGCGAACAACTGAATATATTTAGTTTTACAAAAGGTCTTGGTAGGCAGTTATGAATCAGCAAATAATCTTAAAAGTTAGGCCTGAACAGTTGAATAAATTTGGTTATTAAACGACCTCGGCCAAGCGGCACTGCGACAGTAATTAAATACAGAAATTAGGCCTGAACAGTTGAATAAATATGGTTATTAAACAACCTTGGCCGAGCGGCTCTGCGACAGTATTTAAATACATAAATTAGTTCTGAAAAGTTGAATAAATTTGGTTATTAAACGACCTCGGCCAAGCTGCACTGCAACAGTGATTAAATACATAAATTAGGCCTGAACAGTTGAATAGATCTAGGTTAATACTAAATACACACGCTACCTGAATGGATCAGCCTAGCGATTGTGTCACGACCGACGGCTGGCGAGCCCACCTTTACAACGAACGTACTGTATGTGGAGGCGTGAAAGTCCAGCGGCCTCTGAGAGTAATCCAACAAACTGGCAAGGTTTGAATTAAGTCCCACTCGGGAAAATCGGAACGGACGAGACCGAAGGCTTGTACAGCACTGCAATTTGGATCCCCAGCTACGGGAAGAAGGCCTCTTCACGGCCCAACGAAATTTTGCAAAACTGGCGGTCATCCGAACAACACAGGGTACCACAAGCTCTCTCCACAAAAACACACACCACCTATCGCTTTAGCGGTCCATCGAGGAGTCCCTCAACAACAAATCACAACAACACGGCCGTCCACCCGCGCACGAAGCGCAAGGGGCGACAAACTCGCCCTATAACAACTTGTCTGTCGTAACGGCTGGAGACTGACTAAATCCCCAAAACAGACGCCACGCTAAGTTTCGCGCCAGACGAGCATTGTCACTCCAAAAGTTGCAGGCAATCAAATCGCAGTTTTCCCCGCGTGACAACGGTGCGGCAACCCGCAGACGAGAGTGAGCGACGGAAGTATAAATTATTTAAGGAAGATATCTCATTCGCTCCCATGGGCTATGTTTTAAAATTGATGTAAACGAGACGAAACAAAGTGCAGCTGTAACTACGACGACGTAGAGACCAGAGCGAACTAAACCTACTACAGAGAGTTGCGTGCGTGACAAATATTTAAAATTTTGGATGCAATTAGCTGAAGTACTATACGAGACAAATAGCTGATGTACTATACGAGAAAATATGACTGAAAAGGAACCTATGTACAAGCAAACTCGTCATTTTTGTTCCAAAACTACTACAAATGGTCACGTAACGGTAAAATATAAAAATGGCGGGACAATTTACTGGACTCGGTAAAGGGGGGGGGGGGTCTTTTTACTGTAATAGCTAAGAGGTAGAAAAAAAATTACGAGGATGCTTCCCCATCAGAATCTAGCCTATGTCCATGGTCAAATAAGTTTAAACGTGGCAAAGAGATCCTCGAAGACGATCCAAGAAGTGAAAGACAGGAACTACTCTAAAAGTGTGATCAAAGTGGAGAAAATGATGAAAGATAGACGAAATACTGATAAGACAACGGACAAGATTGTAAGGATTTGCAAAATCGTTTAGATGGGTAGTGCATAACACTTTTCATAGAAATAAGGTCTCAGCCCGATGGGTGCCCCGAATGTTAACACCCTTGCGCAAACACGATCGAAGAAACATTAGTCGTGAGCTTTTGACCAGTGTCGATGCATATTCTGACAACTTTTTTGACAGTATCATCACTGTGGATCCATTACTATGACAGAAACCTGTATGGGGTGGCGGTATTCTAGGTTTCCTACATTTTTAAGCTGTCATCGTCTCTGAAATGCGTTACACAAAACTTTCAATATCTTTTGATATCGCTCCAACGAATTTGTGCGACGACGCATTATCGTGCTATAGAAGCACCCTTTTTAGCAGTCTCTCACGACGCTTGTAGGTCAGAAGATCGCAGTAACACGCGCAGTTGATTGCACAACCATTGTAAGAAATGTCGAAAAGCCAGACCCTGCGAGAATCCCAGGAAACAGAAAGTATTGCTTTTGCTACCGACGGTTTGATTCTTAATTACTTAGGAGGCGTAGAGTTGGAATGCTGCCACTCCATACTGGCTTGTTTGGTGACTTAACTGAATTTCATTCTGTCAAAAACAGTTGTCAGAATGTGCATTTCCACAGGTCAAAACCTCGCGACAATGTTCACTGGATGCAGTTTGCGCAACTGCGTCAACATTCGAGACATCCATCGGGTTCACATCTATTTATGTGAAAAATGTCGTGCTGTATTGCTTATAGAAGTAATAGAACAGCAGAAGAGTATGTTATCGTAACAAAAGTATCCGTTGGCTATTTTCTTAAGAAAATAAACAAAATTGTGAGTACTTGGATAAAATTTCCAGCCGGAACTAGCTCAAATGGAGATGTTGTGTTCAATTCTTAAAGTACTCGAATTAATTAAGAGCTAGACGGATTTTTACCAAGTAACGACAAGTGTATCCAGACATTCAAAGAGGAGAATCCGTAAACTCAAGTAGCACAAAATATACTGAAAGAGACGCTCAACTAAAATACAGGTAGCAGTAACAAATAAATAACGTCGGAATGCGAATATCACAGTATATAATTGTTATTAATTTATGTATAAAATACAGGTGGTTAATCGCAGATTGACGTAAATTAATAAATATAAATACAGGCCGACAAGTTACGAGGCATCTCAAAAACGCATATATTTTAATACTTACAAATTTCACAATAAGGCGATACAATATTATCGCACACATTAAAATAGGACAATTGCTTGCAAGGCGATAATACAGCGGTGTCCACTTCGTCGATTGGGACCAGACGTTTTATGTGCTTCCAGGTACAAAGATCGCGGAGCGAACTGTATATTCCCAAGTTCACGTCAGGATTCCAAGCGTCAAAATTCCTGAACGGAGCTCAAAGCGACAGAGCACTGGTGACCAGTAAATGTTTATACAAAGGCGAAACTTTAACCTGTAGGTACGTTCCAGAGTCGTCCCATCCTGCTCTCTATGAAATTCACTCAACAAGTGTGTGTAGCGGGCTGCGACTGGTAGATATGAAAAGTTCAAGATCATGCCCTGGGTGACGTCCTCACCCAAATGCAATGGAAGCTAACACATATTCGCAAACTGCCCTACGGCTCCTCACTGACTGTCGGAGGTGTTCTGGGCCATGTGCGATGAAGTAAAGCAGCAAGAGTAGAATCCGCCGACAATGGCGTGGGATTGAAATGTCCCTAATTCATGGTTTAGGGATGCAACTCCGCCGAAAAGACGCGGGAAAACGTTACACAAAAATCAAACTGCACTTCCATACATTCACTGAAAACTTTTTACATGCTTAAACTGGCTTTATTCCGCGAGTTTTACTTTCCGGGATGCAAGCGCGATAATATGAACTAAGTGCCATAGACATTTAAATCGAATAGATGCATAAATGAGGCGTAACAATATGGAATAAGTACTACAGACATCAAAATCAAATAGATGCTCAATTGAATCGTAACAGGTATAACAATTGTATAACTGTAAGATGCAGAGTGAACACCAAAGCAACGAACTTAAATAAAGAGTATTGGCAGAGATTTACAAGAAGCAAGGGATATGACCTGGGTAGAAAGACAAATATGTAATACAACAGAAAGAAACCAATCAATGAGTACGTGCAAAGCTCAACAATAACACCTGAACTGTGGGTAAAACACCTTAAGGAGCTTTACCAAGTAAACACAGAAGAAGAAAAGTAACAGGAACTGCTTCACAACGAAAATGGCGTTAAGGGGTTTGGATGTGATACACAACTAAATGCTCAAATATGGAGGTGAAGGCTTAATAACTGAAATTGCAAAACTCCTTCAGAAAATAGTAAATGAGGTAAAATGTCAAGTCTATGGAGCAAGCTTGACTAACCACCATTTTCAAAGAAGTTACCAAAATTAACCCTAATAACTATCGAGAAATCACCCTTTTAAACCCCGTATCTAAACTACTAACTAAGATTATAGCACAAGAAATTATAGACACCATCGGGATAAGTGAGGAACAAAATGGTTCATACTCCGTCAGTTAACAGAAAAAGCTATAGATTAGATGAAGACGCAAAAGACAATTTATGGTAATGGTAAAGACCCATTACGATGTTGTTAATGATAAAATACTATAACAGATTATGAGGCGTAGAAACCTAAATGAAAAGAAAAAGAAATAAAAGGTAGAAGAATAAACCTAAATGGCATAATAATGCAGAACAAAGATATATCTGACAACGTAAAGTAAGATACGGATATGTGAGACGCCCGTGAAAGCAGTCTTCACATATGCGGCGAAAATCCAACACACAAAAGACATCATGCGAATGACAGAAATGAAGATACTAAGGAAAATATAGAGATACAGCCTGCAAGATCATGTACCAAACAACACTATTAGAGAGGTGTGTAATATTCAAGACAGGGTGAGATGGCCAAGGGTAGGAAGAAGGCACTGGAAAGTCCACCTCCGAAGAATGGATGAAGCAGGATTGGCAGAATGGATGAAGCAAGATTGGCAGAATGGACAATGGTTGAGCAACCAAACACTACAAGACAAAGTTGGCCCAAGTGTTGAACTTATATATAACTCAATCCGCACCAGAGGCGAACCGGAATTCACACGACTTTGTTTTCAATGAAAGTGGAAGAAGAAAACGAAATAAAATGAACAATACTCAAGAATTTAATCACTACTCGTTGTTAAGTTTTCTCAATTTCCAGAAACTATCGCAACACACTGTACTAAATCGCCTAAAAAATCTGAAGTTGTATGCGAATCAGTATACGCAATGACAGGAAACCGGGTATTGTTTTCCAAGGTACGCAATATGAAGAACGGCAACATGTTTCGTCCTTCTCTAGCATATAAAGATCTAAAAAAATGATGCGCGTAAAAATTACCCAAATGCATAATGTAAAAGTTGAAATATATTATATATTATATAAGGCGTAGTTTAGAAAAGAAAGTTTATGTTGTCGTTGTCGTACCTCAATTTGCGTCTATAGAAAACACATACACGTGTCATATCTTATTATCGCAGTAATGTACGTTGCTGTTTGAGAGTTTAAGCGACCATTAAAACTTCAAAGCTATAAGGATGTCAAAATAAATTCCTAGCATGTTTAAGAGAGCATTATTTATTTTTATACCGCGATTCGCTTAAAAACACATCTCCCAGACTAGAAAGATCTATTTCTGCTGCATTGTTTCCTGCGCGTAAGTTTGTCCTGGCCACCGATAAGTTTACTTTGGCTGAAGATCGTGAGCTAGCTAATTGAGGTTAGAGAAACCTAGCGGCCTGCAACTTTCGTTTTCCAATTGTCGCATCTTTCTTGAATTGGCATTTCTCACATCTACTTTAGGACTATACATTGCAATGGTTTTGCGGTTCGGCATATAATATAAAATAAATAATTCAATTAAAAGATAGGGATAGATACTTTATTTAGATTTTCTTCTCTCAATGATAATACAAGTTTACTAATATTATATTATGGGGATGATAATTGATGGATAATACTGAGAATGGAAATATTAAGTTGCATGGAACTAAAAATATACAGTTTCTTTTCATTGGAAGGTGGCAATCAGAATTTACTTTCTTTTCATTCTCATAAAGAGGTAGATTAGTAAAGCACTAAAGGCATGGACAAACAGCAGGATGACCAGTAGTTACCGAACTTGTATAGGGCAGAAGAAAAGTAGGAATGGAAAATGTTAAAGTGGATTTAGTTGGATACGGGTGTAGCAAAAATGAGGAAAAATTTAGTTTTGGCATTTGGATTTTTGGATGCGCAAAGGAGAGCGATATTATGTGGATTTGTGGGCGTTGTGAAAGTTGTAACAGTTAATTATGTACCAAGGGCATTATTAAGATTTTTATGCCCTTTCGAGGGCGACAAGTTTACAAGTCTGACGCTTTTTTGCCAGAGGGTTAAAAGTCGCGAGAGGGCTGTAAACATCATGTAACGCTCGTGGGGCATACAACGTTTTATTTTTTACTTTGAATACGCAAATAACTTGAAAAGCTTGAAAAGCAGTCCACTACGGCCTAGGGCGTTATGAGAGGGCGTAATGATAACGCCCGCTCATTATGAATTGTCGAAAAGGCATGAGAGGGCATAACGAGCGGGCGTTGTCATTACGCCCGCTCACAACGCCCTAGGGCATCGTAGACTGCTTGATAGACCTCGTATCACATATATTGAGATGGTTTAAGCTCACAATTTAACTCTGTATGCAGAGAGAAATATTGAACAAAGTTAATTAAAGCACAGAGTTGAAATATTTTATTTAATTGCAATCTAAACAGTAGCATAAGTTATTAAATGCATTGGAAATGAGATACAAGAAGCATAATTAGAGGGATAAAGGCAAGCATAAGCAAAGCAGATTTCAGAAGGATTGAATTTGAAGTTTGAGTAAAAGAAAAATGTAAGATGGCTAAAATAATATAAGTAATATGATAGGATTGAGCATATTTGCAGCCGGATTAAATGAAAGTAAATAATACAAAAGGTTAGTTATGTGCATAATGAATATGAGCGTAGAGTTGGTAATAAACGTACAGGCCAGTGAAAAGCAAGCAAGCTGAAAGGTAGCGGGAAATCGAAGCAAGATAGGATAAAATTTGCAAGGGGCAATACAGAACGAGAGCAACTGAAGGGAAGAAAAGCCAATGGCATGTTTAAAATGAACTCAAGTGCCAGTGTATTTTAAAACTAAGTGTTATAGCAGAGCAGTGATTATAAAAACGTTTTATGTTACGAGAAAGAACAATTTTTATGTATAAGAAATAAAGACAATTTTTAGATTTAAGCAACAAACATGTTATAAAATTTTAATCATTTATGTGTAATTGTAACTAAAACTAATTTCATTTAAACAAATTCAGATCGCGATTACTAAGCAACGAGATGATTTTTTGTTAACAATAAGAAATTAGTTCCTGTAATTGACAAGTTGGGCAGATTATGCTCCAGGAAATTCAATGTTTTAATATAATAAAAATTAGTTACAAAGTTTAAAAAGTATACCGTTTTGTTCAACGAATCACCAGGCATTTTTGGGAGTGTTTGTGAAGGTTTCCCCAGTATAAAAATTATAAACTGTGCAAACCAACTTCGGCTGGGAAACGGCACCGACCACTTAGAATTTCCGAACTTCGACACCGGACCGTTCGAGCTGCAGATGTCAGGGATTTCCAATTCAACAGGCCAGAGAGGTGTGTACGAGCATCCCAAAACACCATTTGCTGCCAGGGAAGCGACTTCAAAATGATAAAGCCATCGAGGTCACCTGCAACCAGCTCGGAGACGAAAATCGGTCAAAGTTATAAGGTAGAATTTTGCGGGGTTCGGAAAGCTAGTGGACTTCAAGAATACACCTTGCGGAGGAGAGTCAACGTGTTTCCAAGCGTCCAGATTTGTCTCAGTTCGAATAAATTGCGTGGCGTCAGTAGAAAATGCGGTTTGTCCAGAATTTTAAGCTATCAGGAAGTGAAACAAATAAATATCTAGCGTCGTTCACGTCACGTAAAATAAACGCTTTATGCTCTAACGACCTTCTGTGTAAATGTCAAGTTTGTGAGGTTATGAGTAATCGAAGCATTATAGCGCGGGTGTACTAAAATCTGAGCAACTCTAAATAAAATATTTTAAACAATAATTTCTAATGAAACTCAAATTTGACCCCGACCTGAGAGATTAGTCTTGTGTTTTGCCGGAGCAAGCGCAGAACATTATTGCAATTCGATGAAATATAGAAAGGAGCAATTAACCATTTCATTAAAGTGTCATAAATACATTTCATTTTGATTAGCCTAAAATACTGACAGGCAAACTTTTACATTTCTCTAATTTAATAAAAATACTCTGAGTATTGGTGTGGTGATTTGCCCTATTTCATTTATTTATTTTATCCCAAAAAAACAGAAGGCAGTCATTACAATATAAACAACGAACCATAGATCAGTAGAAAATAAAGTATTTATGAAGAGAAATAATATTTTAATACAAAAACGGTGTAAAAAGATGTGTCCCAAAATTAATTGGAACTTACACCTTTTATGTTTTGCTGTAAAACCAGTTTAGTTTTTGCGGGAGATGGAGTCTTGTTTTGTTGTTAAGAGACGAGGGTAAGAGGGCCAGGCCAAGCCGTCTTGTTACGAATATTTGTAGCCTATATTCATCCCTTCGTCAATGAATACACGTTAGTGGTTAAACGTATATTAAATTCTACTACATATCACAGAGCTATTTATACAATAAATGTATGCCATATTTACGCCCTACTATTAATAATTACAATCATATGTGTGTAACCTAACGTAATATTAAACGCTAAGTTTGTTATTTTGACCCACTAGTTTACAAAACTGCTGCGCTGTGCCTTTGACATGCGGTAATACACAATTAAAAACTGCAACGTCTGTTTTGAAATCTAAGGAACTGGCGCTTGTTGCGTGCGTAGTTTACACTTAGTTGTTATCGCGGCACAGAAACATGACCCATATTTTATCTGGCGTAATTTATGCAGTTCTTTTGTAGGTTAAATGCGTGTACTTGCGTTTTCACTCTATTCCACTTTATTCCCTAAATTCATGTTCAAAAATAGTTTGAACAAACGGATAATCTTCCAAATCCGATAATGTCAAATTTAATTAACAAAAGTCAAAATTTGAATAGTAACTGGGTGTGTAATTTTCGATGAAAGGAATTTCACACATATTTGAAATGCAAAAATAAATTATTATAATTTCCCAACTAAAATACTATTTAAAATAAAAATATATGTTGTTAATTGCAGCATTATAAAACGTGAAGCTGCTGTAAACTGATTGGGGTTCGACAATTGGCTGTAGTAGCGAACTAGCTAATTTCTGTGGGCTGTTACCATAGAGCATTTTAAAATGGTTAGACTAGTTTTGTATATAGAATATTCCAAAGAAATGCTTAATAATTACCTAAAATAATCGGGAAAGTGATATTCATAAGAGCTGTTGAGTTGAATGAACTAAAATGTAAATGTTTCAGGTTGGTCGGTATTTGTCACGGTGGCGCTCACAGTTGTTTCAGCAGTGGCCTTGCTGTACGTGTTCGTGGTTCAGCGCCCCGTCCTCAAGCTGGAGCTTTGCTTGGATATCATGTTGTTTGTGTTGCTGTGTGGGGAAATACTCTACGGAATCTACTCTTTCCTGCCGTGCTGCAGGGAGCAGGACATATACAAGTGAAATATTAATATGCTTAATGTATGTTTTCATTTTTATAAGTAATTCGAAATAAAAGCTACAGTGTGGGTTTATTTTTTGAGTTTGTATATTTTCGATTTTATTTTTGCTGTTTTGCTACTTCTATTTGACCGTGAATTGGATTACTTTGATTTGTTTAAATTATTTGTGTTTGGAGAGGTCTACCCATTTGCTACATGTCTATAAAGTTCAAATTTAAATACCTTGGTTTTCCTGCGGGTAATCGCTAGTACTATTTTGTTTAAAGCTTCTCCAAAGATAAACCGAGGACTATTTAGACATGCTTAGATATGCTTTAGAAGCCCAGACATTTTTGTTGCTGAAAATGTATTTGGTGATGTTTAACAACAGTGTTTGTCTTTTTGGAAAAGGTGCCGATGCTTTGTTGCAAATATAGATCGTATATAAAAGAAATACACAGGGGTTGATAGTAATTAGTTCCGTTTCAACCTTTATATTAAAGATTTAAATTTGCAAATATCGAATACCGCCAACTTTGGCTAAGGAGTTGTATAGTTTTAATTTATGATCTTACAAATTATTCTAAAGAATGTTAGATATACTGAGGCATGATCGACATGAATATCGGGAGAGCATTAATGAAATGGGAAAGTGCATCAGGGCAAATAACGTGAACTCAAAGCGAGATTTAGAAATATAGTCATTATAAACGCACATGCATCCACAAATGAAGCCGAAGCAGATACAAAAACGACCTTTACGATCAGGCCCCATCTGTAATGCAGATAATCAATAGAAAATATAAACGCGACATGAAAATAGTAATAGGATATTGAAATGTCACAGTCGGAAATAATGACGGGACGATAAGGGAGATATTAACAAAAATGGGCACTAAAGAACCTCATGACTAGCCGAATATTATTTACAAACAAACCATTCATAAGGTAGCATTGTAAAAATCCAATTTGACCGTTTTATGGTGGAAAGAAAATGAGATAGAGCACGGTTACATATTAGACTAAAACAAATTCACCACCTAAATAAAGAAGATAGCAATAGCAATATTATACATAAAGATTACCACAAACCCCAGAGCAAATCGATGAGATTCCAAATAAAAGTGAGAGCCGTAATATAAGAGTTATTGAAAGAAAATTACAAAAAAGAAGGGATCAACTCTTCTAACGCAGGACGTGCTGAATAAACAAAGGAATAAAGCTGCTGAAAGGAAATATAGTGCGGTAGGTATATAAATCGGAAGAAAATATAACCAATGGGTGGATGGAACACAGAACTATGTAAAAAATAGCTTGAGGAGCCAGGTAATATAAACTTAGAAGTAGGAAGAAAGATGCTAAGTATCAGTGCAGACTGATTCAGCAAAAAAGAAATAAAGGAAGTAATTCTGGAATGGTAAAGCAGCTGCAGTTGACAATTTTATAGCACAACTGACTAAGTTAGACAGGAATATATCAGTTTAAACGATATATATTTTGTTGACGAAAATTTGGAGTAAAAGACTAATACCAAAAGATTCCATACAAAAAGTAATGGCAAAAACTGATCAGAAAGGTGAAAATTGAAGACCAATCAGGCTCCTACGCATTGTATGCAAAATAATCTAATAATAAATAATAATAATAATGAGGCTGATGTTGCAGAGAGTGAGAGATTCAATATTGAGAGACAACCAAGCTAGTTTTTGACCACACGAACTATGGATTTTGAAATTTATATGGGAAGAAACGGTAGAAATGGAAAAAGATATATACATTAACTTTGTAGATTTCACTTGAAACATATATAAGAACGTTAAAAATAATACATGAAAATTAGACCGCACGAATTGAACGTGAAGGTACGCTCACTGACAAAATTGTATATTGTCAAATTATATGCTGCATAAACACGAGTAGAAAAGAAAAACAATTTCAGAAAGTTCTCTCTCCTGTTTCGTTTGTTGCTATCTCATAACTGAGGATTGTGATCTTTAGACGTTCTCGATCGAATCCATTGGTGGCCTGTTGCATGTGGAAACCTTCCGATATTATTAATCTCTCCTGGTTATCTTCATCTCTGTGGGCAATATGGTCGAAAAACTGGATAATTCTTGGAATACATATCTTAGACAGTGTGGTTGTTTAAACTATAAGACTTTTACTGTGTGGGCTGGGAAAAACTATGAAACCTCCTAATAGAGATGGGAGTATCGGATCATTTAATCCAACTGTAGAAAGCAAATTCGGCAAGGGTGAGGGTGGACCATTTCTCAACGGCTACAGTAAGACAAGGCTGCAAACGATTCCGGGGTTTTGTTAATATGGGCAATTTGTCATGAAAACAGCTCTGGAAAACTATAGCGACACTTGGGAAGAACATTAAATTGTTTAGAAATTTGTACATTTGGGATCTACCATCAGTAATAAAGGCAGTTGTGGATCACAAATTAGAAAATAATTATGATGGCCAAAACAAGTATTGGACTAACAGACATTTCGAGCAAATGGTTGATAATCAAAAAGCTTAAACTGAGATTTTTCAACACATTGGTCTCTATTGTGTCTATGTACAAAGTTGTAGTATTGAAGGCGTACCATCAAAATATTGTAGAAATAATGATATAGTGATCAGGATATAAAACAACATAAGCCAACAAACATTAGACAACGACAATACAGGGAAAAGGAAAGTTAAACCAAGATATACATTGCCAAAAAAGAACAACTGGAACGACAAAACTTGTTATAGGGGAAGTACGCCGAATAAAAATCGCCCAAGCTCAGCTTGCGCAGAACTAGAAATTCTGTCACTTGAAATACTACCTGAAACGTCGACAGACTCCATTGAGAGTTGTGGGCGAAGAAGAAGAAGGGGATATACCAAATTAGCTTCAATTATTAATGTAGCTTTCCACACCTTTTGTAAATGTATTTCAGAAATGATCAATTTAATTTCCCGAAAGGAAATTCAGAAAGTGTTTTTACATAAAATCTTAATAAGACATATTTAAGCACATATATAAATTTGGCAGTAGGTAAAAAGAACAGAACTACGTAAACAGAAACAATTAATAAAAACGAAAACTAATACTCTGTTCACATTACTTTTGCATGAAGGTTGGCCATAAGGGTTTCCCCCAATTACTTTGTTGTGTTTAAACGAGGATGACATTTGAGGTTATCGTTACCAAATACATTTAGGTTAGAATACCCAACAAAACCTTGAAATACAACGTTTCCATATGTAAACAGACTAGAAAATATAACTTTAGCCATTTTTATGTATGTATCCAGTTTCAGTAATTGTGTAATTGCATACATGTTTAATTAAGTTCAAGGAACGTCTCACAATATCATAGTTTTAAAAAAATTTCTCCACGTGGATTACCAGAATAGATCTATATCTAGCAACAGCATTCTATTTCGTCAAATGACAGCAAATTTGTTGGAAATTATCACGATAGCAACAAAATATAACACATTTCATTACAATTATCTGAAATACAATTGATGCTTTCTGAATTTTAAACATATTTTCTGAATTACAATTGACTCTTTCCAATCTTAAATAGCTCAATTAGCTATAACTAGAGATCCTATATAATATACTATACAGGGCCTTCACCTACAACAAACGTACATGACGTTTCTTCTACCATAAGGTGTACAAGCGTATTTCAGTTACCTGTACAATATTTTCCTTTGTAAAAAAAATTAGTGATTAAAATACATACTTCCAGTGTATTTAAGAGATTTTTGGTTAAAAAAATGCGGATCATCAACATTTCTAGCTTTTGGTTGTTCATATTTTGAATAAGAAACTGGTAACGAGTTTGCTTTTTGATTTATTTACTGAGCACTCACAAATTGAGAAATACTGTCAAAGCTAGTGGCGCAAGTTTGGAAATGGACGCTAGTCTTCTACATTACCGAAATAGTGTATGTAGCTGCTTTTGGTTACCAAAACGGCATAAAAACTAATATTTTGTGTTCAGCTTTCAAAATTAATATAAATGCAGACGATTTGCAGCTAAGAATAATGTTCGATCCTTATAGATACTGGAAGTACTACCAGACTACAGAAGAGTTAAAAAAATTTAAAAATAGGGAAATGGTATTATGCATATGGGCGCA